>CM022948.1:8506769-9047537 GCA_012931725.1 Litsea cubeba
ACACATATATTGGTACGTGTCATGATGTCCTTCATATGATTGTATCATATTCATAGTCCCATTTGTCACTGTATTGATTTTGGTATGGGATGGAAAATGGATGGTTTGTTAATTGCTACTGTTTTTCTTATTTTAATTTTTTACCTTCTTCCCAGTTTTTATAAAAACATAAAAAAGCCGTGATTCACTATTCACTTTGATTCAATCCCTTGATCTATCGGTGATACTATCTTAATTTTCAGAACAATGCCTGTAACTACATATAGAACTATGCCTATAGATCAAGATTTCTTGTATCCTATGAAGCATTCTAGCAATCCATGTTTATCAATGACTGACATTCATTAATAATCCAAGTATATTTTTTCTCCATCAAGAATAAAACCATGAAAAGCTTATCAAAACAGAAAATAAGATAGTAACCAACTCGTCTTGAACACATAAAATCTAATCCTTTAAAGCATTCCATTACCATACCTTAAGGCAACCAAACATTCAGTTGTGGTACTTCCCTCTTTTTTCTGGCTTTCACATGTCTAGTTCTCTTTCATAAACATGTTAGCTGTTCGATAGCTTTACTTTCGTCCTCTAAGCTTCATAACTAATAATGCCTCCATCGGGCTGATAATTATGCAATAGCATTATAGCAGGGCATTCTTGTTATCAAAGGGGTATATTACAAACAACTATAAAAGATGGTTAATCTGAACTCATCTTGCTACTTGATGAATTATAAAGTTTATCACAATCTTCTTAATCCATAATGACATGCAGAGGAAATTAAAACCCATTCAGGACAACTTGGTTGGCACCTGTTATACCTTCCACGATATGAATTTATTTCAGACCTTATGGATGAAAAATAATAATAATAATAATAATAATAATAACAAATCTGGAATTGCTATCTCCTTTACATCCTTTTCTGTAGCTTCCACGGATGAGTTTTTCAAGTTACACAAGTATCCAACAACAAAACAAAGCTATGACAGGTTGAACAAGAACTAGAAATCCTAATTAGTTGTAATGAGTCATACCTAAGTGCTGATGAAGCTTTGGATCAACAACTTTAATAATTGATGAGAGTGTAGTCAACTGTGACTGAACTCCAATAGAACTCGCAGTGCATCTAAAATTTTCCCTCTAAAAATTTCAAAATATCAGGGTAAGACCAAACTAGGATATTAAAGTTAAAGAAAAGCCAAAAGTAGAACAAATAGGAGACAAAAATCAACAAAATGATGGAGTTCTAATTGGAACTTTCACTTGATTTTAAACATAAAAGTCAACAATGTCAAGTCCAACCAGCCAATACATCTGATAGGAGGCAGAAGACAAATCTACTTTAACACCCCCTCCCTCAAACGGGACACCGTTCGAATTCACAACCCACACGTGCCTACCCATGCAATTGGGGGAATAATGCCTTCCCAAGGTTTGAACTCGCGACCAAGCGTTGGCTTTGATACCATGCCAAGTCCGACTAGCCAGTACATCCCAAAAGCTTAAGCGGATAGGAAGAGGAAGACAAATCTACTAAACAAGCAATGTACCAAAGTGGGGTGAAAACAATTATACATACCATCCTACGCATTAAATGGTCGAAGCACCAAAAAGCATCTGCTTCATTTTCAAGAAGAACTATCATTGGAGAGCACAGATCATTCATTCCTGCTCAAAAGATAATTAGAAGATATCATATCCATACAAATTATGTGTTAATATTAACATCCGCACATGCCTGAGTTTCCATCAGAGTATCAACAGCCCACTTACCTTGGCAGTAACCAATGTCCTTGTCTACCCATGCATAAACAGATAAAATGTCCCAAAGCTTTTCATCGTTTTCTTTGTTCTCATAAAAGACCAGTGCTCTATCCGTGCGGACTACGTCCAAACCTATAGTCTCCATATTAATATACCAACCATCGTAAGCACAAAGGTTAATAAAAAAGAGCAAGTGCAACCCAATTCATAAAGAAAATAGTAAATACTTTAAGGTTGTATTTGGACAAGCTTGATATTGTAACATTCTGAAATGTATACATATTTCATTTACTTATGTGCATGTTGTGGAGATGTGTACGCTTAGAGGATGTGTGGAGTCATGAGAAAGGATAGAATTAGGAATGAGCACCTACTAGGAAACTTATGGAAGGAAGAGAAAATCAAGGAATGTCATTTGAAATGGTTTGGGATACACGCATAAGACCAGAAACAGCCCCTTTATGACATACTAAAGGGTTACATTTTGAAGGAAGGAAAAGGGGAAAGTCCACTCATTTGAAATGGTTTGGGATGTACGCAGAAGACTAGAAACAGCCTCTATATGACATACTGAAGGGTTACATTTCCAAGGAACTAGGAAAAGGGGAAGACCACTAGTAAAGACCTAAATATGTAGTGAGGAAAGGTATGATTGAGGAGCTACTGAAAATAATGTTGTAATAGGGTCGCTGGAAAAGTAGATTTCACAATGTTGACCCCATATAGGTGGGATAAGGCTTCAATAACGACGATAATGATGATGATGATGATTATATGAAAATATAAGCATGTCTATTCATGTATGAAATGAGATTTCAAAAATGTTTTATAATATTTCGAAGGCAGAAATATACCAACATAGTTACATTAACAAATGCTGTTGCAAGTTTCAGCATTAGTTTCTGATAGAAATTGCAATACTTAAGTCTTCATTAAGAAGCTGAATGTTTTGATATTACAGTATTTTGTTGAAAAATGGAAATCTTGTAATATTCTGTCTGTCCAAACATAGCCTAAACAAAGTGGTTTTCCTGATGAATACAAGATTTATTGGCTATATGATAGCATTTACCATCAAAGAACTGATTATACAACATGATGACACGCACATGAGTGTGAGCATGCACGCGAGAACAGACACACACAAGAAGTGGTGATGTTATACCAATTTGATGCAAGATAAGTTTCCACTGAATGACTCGCTTGTCCAAATCCATTCCATCATCAAATTTCAGGAAGCCAGCAGCAGTGGGATCATCACTTGTAGTTGAAGGATCCTGGATGGGTTGGCCATCATTACTAATGATGGGCGCAGTAATAATCCTTCCACTACCAATGGTTGGCACCATCTTTTGGCATACTGCCTTCAAAATGCCATACTGCTCCCTGCTATGAGTGATGTAAACTGGTCAGTAGTCTTGCATTCAAGAAAATACCCAAAAGCATTTTGGAAGTAAATAAATAATCATGGGGGTTAATGCCAAATGCCTTTGCATGAAATTTGGGTAAGGATAGAGATAAGAAAGAATTTATTGCATGGTATGTTATGGCACAAATCTCTAATGTCACAGACTTGCAGCAAATGCTATAAACTGAAGACAATTGATGTGGAGGAGCTATGTGATCTTCTACCCAAGAATTTGCATTATCCTAAGAACAGTAGGTCTTGAGTTTACACGTCAGGTCTTCATGGTTTGTTATCCAGCTGTTGAGTATGGGATCCACTGTTGATAAAACATTCCCCATAAATAAATTAGATCCTGACTCTATTATTGTAAGATTCCATTTGTTCAAGGGATGCTTCCAATACCTCAAACATAATTCATAAATTTGCTTCTCTTTTGAATAAAAGTTAGTTAAATTCAATAAAATAATGAATGATCTAGATTCTAGGAAAACAGCTGCCCGATTAGGCTTCTTTTACAGTGAGCATGCACAGTTGTTCTCTTTTTTGACCATCTATGTAGGCTGCTGATAGCAGAGTTACGCCTGTCTCATGGAGATTTATGGAGCCTTGTCTGTCCACAGTGTGTCCCAATCTGTATGACTATTGGCGCTTGCACGTGTACAAACTCAAGGCTCAAGGATTCTATGCATATAATTCTGCAGTGACTATCATGAATCATGTGATCTTCTGCCTATTGGAACCAAAGTAAGATATCACTACCTTCGGAGTAGCCTCAACTGAGCTCGCTCATCATAAGTGCTCTGGGGATCATAGCAACCCAATAAAAATTCCCAAACTGCTCCTTTGATTGATGGATGTACACCCTGACCAGGACAAAAAAAATTCTAACTTCAAAATGCGGAGAATAGATGGAATGGTTTCATAGCATGTATTAGCTATGTATAGACCATTGGATCAATAAGATCATATTTGTTGCTTGGTCGATTTTCATTTATCAATTAAAAATGTTTCATATAAATAAAAAGAAACAAAAATGCATATGGATTTACTATGAAAATTACTACATTTACAAATAATAGGTAGCTGTTACCCAAATTATGTTATATGCACTAACTTCCTATAGTAAACTGCAATCCTGGAAATTCTAAATGTCCTTGCTATTTCTATAATTTAAGTCAAGGGTTAGTTTTGTGACTGCGGTAAAATTCATTTATTTAGTATTAAATGCTTAAGTTATGCAATTCATAGTTGAGTTTAGGTTTAGATAGTTTAGTTCTACAATGCTGTGGTACATGAATGACTCCTCTTTTCAACTACATGGTTACTGCAAGACTGAAATTAGTACTGTCCTCAGAAACTTATCCTGGGACCTGCTCACCTACTTCTGTAAATGGGAGATTGCTAACTGGTGTGCTAGTTGCTGTGTTAGTATTATTATATATATTAAAACAGCAGCCTCTTCGCGGGAGAGCGACACGTGGCGCTTTCTCTTGGGCTTTCGCGGTGACATGTGGCACACCCATCTCTTCCTTATCATATCTCCTATACTTTCTCTTAAATAATCTCTTTCCATACTCATAACACATAGTTTCTAATCATATCCTACTTCAGCTTCCTTCTTATCATATCTCCTAAAATTTCTCTTAAATAATCTCTTTTTGTCATTATCACACATATTACTTCTAATCATATGATTGATGGCCTGCCTTATTATATCCCCTAAATAAACTCTTTCTATCCTTATCACACATTGTTTCTAATCATAAGATTGATGGCTCGCATAATAGAAATTCACTCAATCACACTATAAATAGATCTAGGCCAAATATGACACTATAATCTATGTTGCCGTGGCCATGCCCAACAGTTTGCCATTGCCAGTGCCCAATATTATGAGTAATATTGCCTACTCATGTCACCTAAATATTATGAGTAATATTTCAAATTTATACATAATGAGTAATATTGCCTACTCATTTCTGTTGTTAAATGAGGGATATTGCCAACAAGTTTTATTGGAGATATTTCAATGCCCACATAATGACAACAGTTATGTGGTATTGGCCCGTGCCCAAAAAGTTATTTGTAGATAATAATATTGTATCTTATGACCATGGTACAAAAAATCGGCCGACCGGTATCGGCCGATACGTACCGGTATCGGCCGAGACCGAACCGATATCTCGCTGAGATATCGGTATCGGCGATACAGTTTAAAATATCGCCAATTTCTCGCGATATATCGGCCGATATGAGGTTCATATCGGCCGTGGCTATATCTCGACCGATATTTTCAAAATATCGGCCGAGATCCCTTAAAAGCGTAAAAACGCTAATTTTTTCACATTTTTCATCTTCTTCCCCTCTCCTCTCATATCCAAACTTCTAAGAGCAGCAGCCACACATTTGCTTACCCATCTTGCATATTTTCTTCAAGAAAATATTATTAAGGTAAGAGAAAATCAACTTAAAGCATGGTATTATGTATTTATGTGTTTTTTTTTTTTTTTTGATGAAGCATGAAAAATTAGAAATCATGAGAATGTCACTTGTGTTGTATTCTTCACTTAGAACTAAGTTAGATCTATATACTTTCTTGCTAGATCTACTCATACACATGATTTTGTATTTTTTTTAAAATTTTTTTATTTTCGGATTTTTTAATATTTGAATAAAAATATATCATTTTTTTGAAATTTCATCACAAATATGTTCTTTTAATGATTCATGATCATTGTATGGTATGTAAATGATTGATCTACATACTTTTATGCTAGATCTACATATTTAGGATTTTGAAAATGATTTTATTAAATCTTTATTTTTTTTAAAAACAATTGTTGTTAATTGTTAGAGTATTTATGATACTAAATGCTTATTAATGGTGTGTAGATGATAGATCTACATCTACTCATTGTCATAAACATGATTTAGATTTTTATTTTAATTATTTTATTTTCGGATTTTCTAATATTTGAATTATAATATATCATTTTTTTGGGATTTCATCATAAATATGTTCTTTTAATGATTCATGATCATTGTATGATGTTTAAATGATTAATTTACATACTTTTATGCTAGATCTACATATTTAGGATTTTGAAAATGATTTTATTAAATCTTTATTTTTTCTAAAAACAATTGTTGTTAATTGTTAGAGTATTTATGATACTAAATGCTTATTAATAGTGTGTAGATGATAGATCTACATCTACTCATTGTCATAAACATCATTTAGATTTTTATTTTATTTAATTTATTTTCGGATTTTATAATTTTTGAATTATAATATATCATTTTTTTGGGATTTCATCATAAATATGTTCTTTTAATGATTCATGATCATTGTGTGGCATGTAAATGATTGATTTACATACTTTTATGCTAGATCTATATATTTAGGACTTTGAAAATGATTTTATTAAATCTTTAATTTTTTCTAAAAATAATTGTTCAAGTGTATTTAATATTTATGATACATTAACTACCAAAGGCTTAGGACTTTGAAAATGATTTTATTAAATCTATAATTGTTGTTAGAGTATTACTATTATATGAATGTCTTATTTTATAGGAACAATGGTGCATGACATAGATCCGGCATGGAGTCACGGTGAAGCAGTAGGAAGTAGAAGCAAAATAAAATGTAATTATTGTGAAAAGGTTCTCAATGGGGGGATTACCCGATTGAAACAACATTTGGCACATGTATCAGGACAGGTGATAAAATGTCCGAAAGTGCCACCAAATGTGAGAGCTGAAATGCAGGGGCTCCTTAAGACACTTGCACAAAAAAAAGTAGTACAAGAAAGAAGAAGAACCGAGGAATTTGAAGCATGTAGAGAAGAGGTTTTTGGTTCCTCTGATGATGACGATGAAGACCCGGAAATGACAAGGGCTAGGAGAGAAAGTGTAAGGGCACTTCAGGAGGAGGAAGAAAGGAGAAGAATGCAATATGAAGCAGCAGCTAGAGGTAGCCAATATGAGCAGGGTGGTTCATCCGGATCAGGGGGGAGCGAGTTTGCGTCGGGCATTTAGTCATAAACAACCCCGTCAAGATCCAGACATTGAGGAGGTTGAAAGACCTCCTACACAGGCACCTCGTAGGCCAGATGTGGTGGGGCCAACTGACCCATTTGCTTATAAAAAACCAACATCATAGCAGCCAGGTATCATAAAAGCACTAAAAGGCAAGTTTGGTAAAGCAAGAGATAATCTAGTGAGAGCTACTGGGAAGTTTTTTTGGATGGAGGCATTCCACCCAACAAGGCATCTTCTCCTTATTTCACCACCATGTTAGATGCAGCTGCAGAACATGGTCCAGGTATAAAGGCACCCACCCCTTATGAGATTGGGCATGTATGTGTTGAGAAAGAGTATGATGAGTTGCAGGCTTGGGTGGAAACTTTCAAATGGGCATGGAAGGAAAGAGGTTGCACACTAATGTGCGATGGGTGGACGACGATCACACATCGTCATCTCTTGAATTTTCTAATCTACTCATCTATGGGCACGGTGTTTATCAAATCAGTTGATGCAACTGATCACATCCAAGATGCAAGATATATTAATAGGTTATTGAATGATGTGATTGAAGAAGTTGGGGCAGATTGTATAGTTCAGGTGGTTACCGACAATGCTGCAAACATGAATGCTGCAGGAATGATGCTTATGAAACAAAGGCCAAGGATTTTTTGGTCTCCATGTTCAACACATTGCCTGGATTTAATGCTTGAAGATATTGCAAAAGGAAAAGTCATGAAGCAAGTGATTGGTAAGATAATGCAGATCACCAATTTTTTTTATCAGTCATATATATAGACTCATTTCCATGATGAAAACACATACAGACAACCATGAACTACTGCGGCCTGGCATCACTAGATTTGCCACCCACTTTATTGCTATAGAAAGTGTTTACAAGTATAGAGAAGGACTTCTGCAATTAATAAAATCACAAGAGTTCATGAATTCAAAATGGGGAAAGAGACCAAGTCCCATTACAATAGAAGTGTGTAAAACAATTGAGTCCAATAAATTTTGGCCTCATGTGAAGGGTGTTTCGAATGTTTTTGATCCCCTAATAAAGGTTCTTCGATTGGTTGATGGCGATGATAAGCCAACAATGTGCTTCTTACGTGAGGTCATGGAGAGAGATCAAAGTTGGCTATTCAAGCAGATTGTAGATATTATAAAAAGTATTGGAAGATCATTGACGATCGATGGGGACGACAATTGAAACATGATTTACACACTGCTGGTAAGTAAAGGCTATTTCCTTTAATATTTGAATTGTTGTATTCAATTTGGCCTCACTATATTAATTTATCATTGACTAAAATTCATTGGTACTTTTACATGATACTTTTTTAATCCACAATTTTCGGATGGACATATATCTGATGAACTCCGTTTGGGATTAAAAAATGTAATTGAAAGACTGGCAGCGAATACAGATGAAGCAATTTGGGCTACTAATCAGGTAGGCAGTAGGCTAATTAAGGGAAAAAGTATAACATTGTCATTTCTCCAATTTATTTTATTATGTTAATGTCTTCAGATTGATATATACAATGTACGTGCTGGAAGCTTTGGAACGACGACTGCGCGGAGAGCTATCACACAGACCAATCCCGGTATTGATTGTAAATTTTTAATGTCATTTATATATTATTCAAGGACTTATTATTATTTTATTGACTCTAATATCATTTCTATTTTTTTTTTCAGCTGAATGGTGGTTGAATTATGGAGAGAGTGCTCCTGCACTAAGGATGATTGCTATTAAAGTCCTTAGTCAAACAACATCGTCTTCCAATTGTGAAAGAAACTGGAGCACCTTCTCCTTTATCCACACAAGACCAAGAAATAGATTAACAATGCTGAAGCTAAATAAATTGGTCTACATCCACTACAACCTTAGGCTCCGGAGTAGAAATAGAAGGAGAAGAAAGTTTGAGGATCACCGGGATTATTTTTGTCCAATTAATTTGGACTATATCTTTTCAGAAGAGGATACTGTGTTAGGTCAATGGCTGGAGGAACAAGAACAACCGGTGTTAGACCAAGACCCAGAGTTAGAGGGGTTGATGGAGGACTTGACTGGGGATAGGCCTGAGCCAGTGAGGGCCTCAGAAAGGTTGGAAGAAATAAACTTGACAATGCAACAGGGGCGCGCGCCTGATACAAGTGAGCCAAGGGGATAGGACGTGGACGAGGAGAGTGAGTCAAGTATTTCTACTTCTTCATCATCAGCAGGAATCCCACCTGACTCTCCCGGGGATGAGGGTCATTATAGAGATGATGAGCATGTCACTTATGAGACAGTTGAGCATTTTCCTGCTGCTACCAAGTTAGATCCTCGCCGTGGCTATGTCAGACATGTTGGACAGAC
Source organism: Litsea cubeba (assembly GCA_012931725.1). Classification (NCBI taxonomy): domain Eukaryota; kingdom Viridiplantae; phylum Streptophyta; class Magnoliopsida; order Laurales; family Lauraceae; genus Litsea; species Litsea cubeba. Next base: position 8,516,342 of record CM022948.1, read on the forward strand.
AGGGAGTAGTGGTGACGCTGCTGGGCAAGGAGTGGGGGAAGGTACTCATGGTCATCAAGGGGGTTATGTTGGCCAACAGGGTGCCATGTATGGACAGCATACGAATTATTCATATGACCCTAATTGGGTACCCCCTTCACCAACACCGATAATGTCTATCGAACAGATATTAATTGAGCAAGGGAGGCTTCCCCCACTACCACATGATCCCCAACGACCTTTATATACCCCTCATGGCTATTACATACCATTTGTGCACAATTACCAAGAACAATCTACAGGGGATCAAGATAGTTCATCATCTTATCAACAACAATCTGAATATGGTCATGGGTATGGTAGTGCTGCACAACAGTATGGAGCATATCTTTTTAACCAAAACCGAAGAAATGATGATGATGATATTGAGCCTGGGCGACACTCCACTTGGTATTAGGCTGTCAATCTATCAACTATCATACACTCATACTCATCAATCTCTCTCTAAATTCTACTCTCTAGTCCCCTCTAATTTCAGATAAACCATGAACCTTTTGATGCTCAAGTGCTTTATGATTTATCTATCTCACTATCATATTTCAGATTTTAATATGTTATCTTCATGGTCATGAATTTCACAACTTATTTGATGATTGAGTTAGTATTAAATGATGATTGATATGTTTGTTATCTACTTATCTTTATTTTCTTATATTTTACACTGATAAATTGATCATTAGCATCAATAATGGTTGCATTATATAAAATACTGGAGAAGAAAGCGAACAGCGACATAGACATGACTCATAACTTAAGGTGACAAAGATTTTGATTTATTGTTGTTACTAATGGAAAAAAATATTGTTGTCCAATATTTTCTAATATTATTGATTTTTTGAATATTTTTTGCGAATTTTTTTGGATTAAAAAAAAAAATCACACCGCGACGACCGCGACGGACCGATATCCGCGATGATATCCGCGACGTATCGGTTTTTCGGCCCGGCCGATACCGCGACCGATACCGAGATTTTAAACCATGCTTATGACCCGTGCCCGAAAAATTATTTATAATCTATGTTGGATTTCACGCAACACTTTGCCAAAAAGTTATTTGTAAATAATAATATTGTATCTTATGGCCCGTACCCAAAAAGTTATTTGTAAATAATAATATTGTATCTTATAACCCGTGCCCCAAAAATTATTTATAATCTATGTTGGATTTCACGCAACACTTTGCCATTTAAATTAAAGTTGTGAATTTACAATGGCACTAGATTTTCTTACAATATTATTTATAAGTATTATTTTAAACCATTTTTAATTTTTTTTCCTTTTTTTCTTTTTCGGCCAATTCCTCTTAAAGCTTCTCAAGTCTGAAAAAGTCGAGACCCAGTTCCATTCGTCATCTCAACATCAGCTAGGTGTGGGGCTCACCTCAGCTAGGTGTAGGGCTCACCTCAGCTAGGTGTAGGACTCACATCTCCAATCATTAATGGGATACATGTGCCGCGAAGAAGGTTCCCTTGGAATTATGTTGCTTAGTATGTATTTTTTGCACTCAAGCACTTGGTCCCCACCCCATATGTGTATTAAGAAGCTTGATCTTGTGCTTACTTTTTAACCTGTGATTTCAAGCTTTACTTATATAGTTTAATTATGTTATTTTTGAATTCTTTTAAAAATGTTTGTTTAATTTAGAATAAGTTTTCGGTATAATTTTTTATATTTTTTTATTCAATTATCATAGTGGACAAGCTCATGCTTTTCTGATTGTATTTGTGATTTCATTTATACATGTTCCTCTAATAGACCTTACAAATCTTACAGAGGTATGCATCTCTCTTTCAATTGGGTTTCTTTGATATACACAGATATTGCTTTTATATTGGAATATATTTCTTTTTACAGGAGTGACATGTGACGTTCTCTTTTGGGATTTTGCAATGACACGTGGCACACCATCTCATCCCTTCTAAAATATTTCTTGGCAATTTAAATCAACTCGGATACTCTAATTTAAATGATTATTATCCCTTAAATCTCTCTCAAAACTCTTTCCAAAATCTCTTAGAATTTCATAATTATATCCCACTAATTGCTAACTAAAATGGTATGGTGGCTTCTCTTTGAATAAAATAAATCTTATTTTACTAATAGATGTTTAATTAAATGTATTTTATGATTTATTAAGATTTATCAGAAAATTTACCATAGACGTCTGTAATAGATTTTAAATAATTCACATTCATGTACTCTCTTTTTAGTAAATCTATAAGAATGATAAAAAGTTTATTTTTTAATATATATTTTTCCTCTCCAATGATATTTCAATTAATATGATAAGTTATACTCTTTTTTTGCCCGGGCTAAGCACAGGCCTACTTAGATATCATCATCATCAGCGAGATACTATCTTTTTAGGCATATAGACGTGATTATTATTATTATGATTATAGCTTGGGTTATAACACTATATCATTGTGGGCACACCTAATCAATCCAATTATTTTTCTTTGATATGGCTTGATATTGCTTTTATATTGGAATAAAAGTTTTTTTTTTTTTTTTGCCTTTTTGGCCTTTGTTGGGCATGGGCCTCTCACACTAGTTTCTTATTATTACTCTATACTTGAACAGTTTGAGCTTCATTTTAAGTGAGGAAAACTTCTTTCATTTTCACAAACAGAAAATATTTGCATTAGTCATTAATGGGTTCTTGGTGCTCGCCATTCAAGAGTTCTTTTTGAGGCAGTCTACTCCACACCATCTGCAAGAACGTCTTTAATGAGTTTTAGTCTTAAGATTTCATTTCCCGAAACATTTCAATAGTAGGAGAATCTTGTACTAGAAAACTACCTTTGCAACTCTCAGGTGACCATCAACAACACCACCACTACCAATGATGGCAAGCTATGATGACCAGAAATGGCAAGGATACGGCAGGGACACGCCATAGACACAGTAGGGACATGGATTTTACACATAAAAAGTGAAGTATCGGATACGATACAACATGATATGTTGCCCATTTTAAAGTATCTGAGCATCACAGATGGCAAGACTCACTCAAATGCTGAGATCATGGTAATGCCACCAAATTATGTTAAACTTGGTGAGAATATCCCATGATGGACTGCCACAGCCACCCAATGATGAGAATCTTTGAGGGCCCATCAATGATGTAAATGTAATCAAGGTATAATTATGGTAGGGTTCATCTAATGATGTAATCAAGGTGGCCCCAATGATAGAAGCAGTGTGGGAGTCACCCAGATGATGGAATCAAAGGGAACCATGAACCATCCATTAATGGAAACATGAAAGAGTCATTCAATTGTAAGAATCATGGTGGGTTCCTTTCATGAAAATCACAATTGGCTTGGCCAACAAGGGAAATCTAAGTGCTTGTCAATTGCCATTATTGGGTGGGCCAATGTGATTTTAGCAGAAGTTGTACCTATCATGTTTTTAATCGTCACGAGACTCTAGGGTGATTTCCATCATTGATTGAGCTATTATTATTGGAGCTTATAAAAATGGCAAAAGAGCAGCAGTTACAAGGAAAAAAAAAGATCATGTTATAATTCGCGAGTTTATAAGAACAAAGAAACAATCATTGAAAGCAAAATGTTGCTCGGCTTAATGAAACGATGCAAAGAAGTTAAGCAGACTTGGAGTTTCTCAACCATTAACTTTGGTATCTATTGCATTTGAAAAATGATAACTGACTAAAATATCCTTTTCTGTTTAATGTAAAGTGGTCTACCAAGGAGCACATTTTTCCATGAAACAAGAACGACATAAAAAGACCACATCATCCAGGGTTTCACATAATATAAATGAAAGATGGAACTAAAGATCTAAATATGGAAAGAATTTACCCCACGTTGAATTCGGCTAAGAACTTTTCCCATATCCAAATAGCCTTCCGGTGTAAATGCAGCATGCCATCTTCTTGTGCTAAGCGTTTTTCCAGACTGAAAAAACAATGACCTAATGAATATCTTTACGGACCATACAAACACCAACTTTGAAAGCAGCAGTAATATGCAGAAATTAGAATAAACTCAGTATGCCATCAAACTAATGAGCAGATTGAATTGATTGTCTGTTGGGTCTTTCAGCATTGTCCATACGAGGGAGCTAGATGAACAGTACAGTGGTCGAAAGGGAAGCCCAATGACCTTAATGAACTGTTAATTCTCTCAGCCTTTTCTGGAGTATCAAGAACAAGGAGTGAACAATCTGAATGCACAAAGATTTCGCATTGCTATAACAAAAAACAAGCATACAGGTAGAAGTAAAAAAGAAACAAGATAAAACAGTTAAAAATGCTAAGAAATAAGAAGATTTAACTAACAAGATATATGAGAAAAGGAACTTGGAATTGTGAAATTGCATTATTGCATTACTGATGAACTGAAAGCCATCAACAATGGCTAGTGAAAGATGCTGGAAATGACATTGGAGATTCCTCACAGGAACAAGCAAGTGCAGGGGTCCTTCGTACTTCAAATATGAGAACATAAGAAAACATACAAAGGGAACATCAAGAGACTTACCTTGGGCTTGAAGTGAGCTTTTGGGACATCGTCCAGGCATTCCGGTCTTACTGCATAGTAAGTCTCAGAGTCCCCCACTGCCTTCATCATGTGAAAATTATGGACCTTTGCACAAAAATAGAGCAATCAAAATAATACTCCAAATCTATGTTTCTTCCTCTTGCCCTTTTTTTCTCTGCATGCCTCATCAGCAGGTGTTTTTTTTTTTTTTTTTTCATTCTGAAAATTCAGATTTTCCTGACAAAAACAGTTCTTCAATTTCCTCAAATGTACGCATTCATCATTTTCCTACCAAAGTCAAATGTTTTCAGTATACAATCAACCTTCTCTTGGACAAACCTTTTTTTTTTCCTGAATCTAATTAACATTTTTCAAGAAAAAGTCCGCAATGTTCGCACCATAGTGGGGCCCACCTGATGGTCCATCCCAGTGGACCACCACACAACCAACCCCGCCCCCCCCGCCCCCCCACTCTGAAATAAATAAATAAATAATAGTTCACATGCCCCCTGAGTTTGCACCCATGTGGATAGATTGGACAGTTGGTGTTGGATAGAGTGTCAATGGCGGACCCAGGATTTTCATTCAAGTGGTGCGGGCAATGGTCAAGTAAAAAGGTTAAATAATAATATAGAAACTTTTAAGGTATTATCTAAAGAATATATCGGCACGTGCAGACACTTGGGTCCGCCACTGTCGACTGTGCACCCATGTGAAAGGATTGGATTTGTGAGCCATGGATGATAGGGTTAGAATGATTGGATGGGGGCGATTTTTTGTAAATAGGAGGACCGGGACTCGTAATATGACCTTATGTGGGAGAAGAATATACAAGGAAACACACAAATCCATACAGGTGGTATAGATGAACATGACAATAGTACATCCCAATTGGAGGATCATGATGGGCAGGTGGAGGACCAAAATTACAATGACCAGTTGATGATAGATGGACATCAATAGCCAATGCTCACTGGGTAAGAACGGTGAGAATCATCTGGTCAGTGTGGTCTTGGAACATGCCTTAATCCACGATAAGTCCTACATTCTGGTCCTCCAGACTGGACTCTGGATTGATATACATGTGCATTACATTCACAGTATCCATGCGTCGCTGTGATCAACCAACCGCAAAATCTTACCTCAACAACTCCAGATTTTAACAAAATTTCCATGCAAAATGCAATATTTCAGCTCTCTAACCAAAAAAAGAAGAAGAGAAAAAGAAAAGAAACTGTGCCTTTTCATATGTAATTGGTGTTTTCTTCTAAACCCCAAATCTTCAATCTTGTCTATCTATAAATTTTCAAAGGCAATCCACATTTTTATTGTAAAACCCAAGATCTTTTGATCTTCCTAAATCCAACCAGCATTTTCTCAACAAACCCAGATCTTCAATCTCATAAATATAACTGGAATCGACATGAAAACTATGACAACTTGAAAACCAACCTCACCTGTTCCAAAATCGAAAGAACCTAAATTTCCAAAAATTTCATTTCAAAATAAGGTTTTTTTTTTTTTTTTTCTTTCAAATGATTCTGAAGCACTTTGAAGAACAGAACAAAAACGAAAATCGATTAGCCATCCGTATACCTCAGCTGAGCCTCCTCAAATGCTGATAGAGAAAAGAGCCATCGGACCGTTAATGGGTTTTCCCGCGCTTTTGGACGGCAGCGATTTCCCGGTCGAATTCAAGAAAGCTGCAACGGATTTCAACGGATTTGTGCGGAAACAAACGATCCGGGAGTTTTCAGAGGAAGAGAGGAGAGAATAAAAGGGAGAATGGAGAAATGGGAGAGGAAATTAGGGTTTCGTTTTGATTGAGAGAGGAGAAATTTACGGATGCAGTTAACTGTTTCTGTTTGGATTTAGACAAGGAATTTGGTCCGTTGGTTTGCGGGTTCCAAAATATCTTGTATCGTGACCGTCCATTTTGATGAGGTGTGCCTCTTATCTGGGCCATACATGAAAATACCTCTTGGATCTTGATCATCCATGGGTGGCCCACCAAATTGGTGTTGATGGACGGTTCAGATGGCTTGTGCATTATTTGAAAAAAAAAAGAAACGTGGATACAGTGGTAACCATCTTATTTAATGAGGGTCTAATTAGTGTTTTTTTTTTTATTGTTTTGATTTATATCAATATGATTATGAACCCTTGCATGAAGAGTTTGTTCCAAATACTTCTTTTGTTGAACAAAAAGTCTGGGTACACCGAAAAAAAGAGCCTGAAAAAGGCCCTGAAACCTACTCTACCCTAGGATCTCCTTTTGAAATGAGATCCTAGGGTAGGGGGAGAGCTTCAGGGCCTTTTTCAGGCTTGTTTTCGGTGCATGTAGACGGATTGTTTGTTGAAATGATTATAAACAGTTAGATTGAATAGCAGATAAAATATAGAGGATTTTATGGGAAAAAAATCTCTTAGATGGCTATATACGAAAAATGACCTCTTAGTTTGATGCACACAAAAAAAAAGTCCTCCCACCAAATTTTTTTTTCTCTTATGACTAAGTTACGATATCATTTTCTCTCATACCAGGCTGGATGGGATCTCTAAACTAGAGTCCCGGGCCTCCCGGCCTTGATATTCTCTTCAAAGGGCTTCCAGCAACACCCATCTCTCAGATGAACTTGCCCAAACCCTAGCACTAGAAGTGGAGGGAAGGAGAGACATCATCAAAGATTTGAAATAGATGAAGAGGAGAAGGGGATTTAGGATTTGGAAAAAGGGGGAGTGCTTAGGTTAGAGGAGAGATAACCTCTACCTCTTTTTTTTCTCTCCCCCCTCCCCTCTTTAGTATCATCAAAATCATGCTCGTATAGTGTTCTCATCAGTTAATCCATGACCGGATATCAATTCCTCCCTCCCTATCTCGAGGGATTTTCATGCATCTAAATGGGTCCCATATGATGACTTTGCTAAGAAATCTTAAGTTAAAAAGAGCGAAACTCCATAGTAGAGCCTACCTATTGATATCCAAACTATTCAAACTAAATGCCTAGTAGCGCATCTCAAAATTCACATCAATCCAAGTTTGTTCCACCATCGGATTGAATGTCTAATGTAAAATGTGATAATGAACATGCATAATTTGTCCTGACAATATTTTTTTTATATCAAACAATCAATCAAACGATTAAACAAACTCATATTGAAGTTAAATTTGAGAAAATCCCATACAACTAAAGAGAGTTTATTTTGAATGGTTGGAATTTTACTCTGGAGTTCCACTTTTTTAACTCAAGATTTCTCTATTTTAATTAGAGGATTTTAGATTCTTGTAAAAGGGTTTTGAATTAGGAGTCACTAAAAGGGTATTTTAGTCAATGTAAATGAAACCCATCCATCCATCAATGCTACAAAACCCTAATCTCTTCCAAGTCTCTACCTTCTGTCACTGAGAAGAGGACCTAAAACCCCTCTCTTCCCCTCTCTCTCACACACACACAGATCTGCAACAATGGTAAGAAGAAAATAGTAACAGTTAGATTTCTCTCTTTCTGTGCATGATCTTCTCCTTCCATTCATTCCCATGGTTGTTTTGATTTTCCATGTAATTCTTCCTTTTCCTTGTTTGGATTGAAGCCTTTCAAGCGATATGTGGAGATTGGGAGAGTCGCTCTCGTAAACTATGGAAAGGACTACGGAAAGCTCGTCGTCATCGTCGATGTCATAGATCAGAACCGGGTACCCCATCGATCCATCTCTTATCGTTTCCCATCTTAGATTCACTTCTGCTACAAAATTGTATTTTTAGAGAGCTGATTGAATAAAAGTTTCTGATTTCATTTCATTTGGATATCATTTGATAAAAAATGAAACACTAGAATGAATTCTGATGGTTTTATGATTTGCTCGAATCTGTTACACCCATGGTTGCATTTCTGAGTAAATTCTTTCATTTGGGTCAATGGGTTTTAGAACTGTGAACAGATAATTTGAGAAAGAGATGTTCGGATATCGTTTGATCAAAATGAAACACTAGAATGAACTCTGATGGTGTCACGATTTGCTCGAATCTGTTACACCCATGGTTGCATTTCTGAGTAAATTCTTTCAGTTGGTTCAATGGGTTTTAGAAATTTGAACAGATTATTTGAGAAAGAGATGTTCGGATATCGATTGATCAAAATGAAACACTAGAATGAACTCTGATGCTGTCATGATTTGCTCATGGTTGCATTTCTCAGTCAGTTATTTCAGTTGTCTCAATGGGTTTTTAAAGTGTGAACAGATTATTTGAGAAAGAGATGTGGTCATTTTTTTTTTCATCTGTCACTAAAATGTTGTGAAATGGTTTGTTGGGGATTTTGTCTCCTAGGAAAGTTAAGTTAGAGAACCAGCTGGCCTCAAAAGCCATTTTAGATTTTATAGGGAGATGACATTATAAATCGGCTTGGCTAAGGATGCTTTTCCATGTACCATTTTTTTTTTCAATAAGGATGCTCTTTATTCTTGATGAATTATGTGCTGACGCGCTTCTTAACTGGTTTTGGCTTGGGTACTCTCCACCCCGGAAGGGACTTTACCTGTGATTTTGAAAAGCGTTCCTCTCAGAAGGTATGAAAACGTGCAAGGGTGTGGCACTAGGATTTCCTAGGAAATGGGCTTTCAACAAAGGTTTTAGGAAGTGAAGAAAGAGTGGAAATATGCGAGGGATCAACAATATTGCCCCTTTGGATAGAAAATGATTGCCGAATCTCCATCCTAATAGGATGAAACCTTACAAATTGATTATCATTTTGTAGTTCTCAATGACTTCACTGCCCTTTCACTTGTAACCCCTTTTAAGGGAACCTTTTTTCCTGTAAATCTCTAGAAATTCAGTTGCACATTGCCAAATCTGTCAATAATGTTGGTCAGGGAATTTGATTGTATTTACTTGCATTATAGTGCATGAAACCTTGAGGGTTCTATTGTGTGAAAAACATGCATTTTGTTACTAAAAAAATGTATGGAGCATAGAAGCAGTGTGCCCAAGAGGAGGACTAGGATACCATTTGTACACTATTTCATCTGTATTCTCCTTTTGACTATGAATCAGTGTTTAGATTTCTTAACACAATTTATCTACCATTCAAAAGAAAAAAAAAAGCATTTTCATCGACACTTTTTCTGTTCTTTTTTTTTTTTTTTTTTATATCAGTGATAGCGAAATCATTAATATGGATTCTGGAAAGCATTTATGTTGTTAAAATTCAGTTGTCTATCATAGGAGAATTATCCTTTATATTTAGTAAGAAAAGAACGAGCAGAACCCTTTAGAAGATTATATTTTTTGATGTCAAACTCTTGCTCCCAAAATATCTAATAGCTTGTAAGTTGTAACTGATTCTGATTTTATCTCCTGTCTAGCACTCTAGCCAATCTATATGCCGCCTCAGTTGCATGCATGCTCCCCTTTTATCTTTGCTTAATTGATTGTGTTATTGGGATCTCCTTCAATGATGGCCCTTGACAAAGGGAATCTTAGCTTGACAATCTTTAGTGATCAAAGGATTGCAAGTAACTTCAGTCTTATTTGTCTTTTTATATCCCACTACTCATGAAATGATAGTCTACCCTCTCCTAGTCTCCTTTGCAGTCACTTAATACTACTACTCTCGTCCTTCCGGACATGGGCTTCCTCTTGTCTCTCCATCTGCATGAAACTCCAACCATCCCTCCTACAGAATTGTCTCTCCTAGTCTCCTTTGCAGTCACTTAATACTACTACTCTCTTCCTGCTGGACCTGGGCTTCCTCTTGTCGCTCCATCTACATGAAACTCCAACCATCCCTCCTACAAATTTTTCTTCCTTACCGCCTTCTCATTTTTTATTGAACCTCCTATTATTGATACCCCCCCCCCCCCAAATTTGACGGTTTGTCCACCACCATTGCTTCCCCCCAAATTCTTTATTGACACCTGCCCAACCCGAATTTTAGTGAGATCCAACGACTCTTCCACTGGTGTTCATTTTGCATATCATTACCCAGGAAATAGCAGATTGTTGGCTTCTTTTGTAATTAAGGTTGCCTCAACTTCTTCTTCCTCTTCCTTTTTTTTTTTTTTTTTTTTTTGGGAGTGGTAATTGTAAATTTCTTCAAAACAATAGGGTGAGAACATTGACAGAACACCGAAAATCATGCTAGAACCTTTTTTTTATTTATTTATTAGAAACATGGAAAGGCAGTACCCTTTAGTATAGCCATTGTATGGAGGCTTGGACTTGTTGGTGTCATGTGTTGGAGCATCTGCAGTTTCAAATCCTTCCCGTCAATTTAGTTGTTGTATTGAGCCTTGGACGTATTGTCATCATGTCTCGGAACATCTGAAGTTTCAAATCCTTCCCTATCAATTACAATAACTGTTCAGCGTTCTTATAGTAATGTTTCACATGAACTTGGCAGGCACTCATAGATGCTCCTGATATGGTAAGAGGTCAAATGAATATGAAGAGACTTTCCTTGACGGATATTAAGATTGAAATTCCTAGGATTCCCAAAAAGAAGTCCTTGATTGCTGCCATGGAAGCAGCAGGTAACAGATTTTTTTCACTTCTCCTTTATACAAATTGTGATGTATCAGTTGTGCCTCCTCTTTCTTCACTAAAACAAGTATTATTGATGGCAGATGTTAAGAACAAGTGGGAGAACAGCTCATGGGGCAGGAAGCTAATTGTGCAAAAGAGAAGAGCTTCCCTCAATGACTTCGATAGGTTCAAGGTCATGTTGGCAAAGATAAAGGTAATAATTATTCTTTTTGTTGTCTGTCTTTTCTGAAGCCTTTTGTTTAAAAACAATCTTAGTTTGCAAGAAATCCACCAAGTTTACTATTGTATTTTGAAGAAACATCAATGTGCCTTTGGTAACAAGAGCCTGTGGCACAATGGAAGGTGCTTGCTATTGCAATCTTGAGGTTGTGGGTTCAACATTACCCAATAAAAAAGTAGTAAATAAAGTAACATGCCTCTGTTGCGGCTACTTTTATTCATACCAAGAGATCTGTGAATGAGATGGTGGATTTTCTAGCCAAAATGGGTGTAGAGATTGTTACTTTTATAACTAGTCTCTCTCCCCCTACTTTTTTAATTGAGTTTTCCCCTTCCATAATAATTTGGGGGTTTGAGTTTGCAAGCTTTTTGGTTCTTAATATACTTCTTTTGTGCTCCATAACAGATTTGGCACTCTTTTTTAAGTACTTATTATTTTTTTCGATAAAAAAGGACTTTTTACAAAGTGCTGGGCCTTTCTTTTTCTTTTTTTTAGGATTTTACCTGAAAAACCCCCTTAGATTCATTGTAGACCAAAAATGACCATAGTAGTCCCTGGGGCCCTTTTTGTTTTTTGTTTTTTGGGCGATATCCTCGCTCGTTTTTTCTTTTTCTTCACACAATTAAGTAGTGATATCGCCGCTCAAAGTCAGATTTAGAAAAAAAAAAATCTAAAGTGATATCCTCGCTCGCCTACACAAGAATCAAAATAGTGGTTGCAGCGATACGTAGCGATTTAAATTTTTTTAGTAAGAAAAATGAATCTTATTTAGCAACCAATTTTGTATTTTTTTTAGTGATTTGGAACAATATAAGGGTAGTTTAGGAAAGGTTATAACGGAGAAGAAATATAAAAAATAATGTTTTTAATTAAAATTTATTGGCTCTACTAGGTTTTAGACCGTAGCGCCGCTATTTTCAAAATCGCGTAGTAGGCTCAACCGCTACGGTTGATAATGTGGCCGCTACGCAACGTTGCAGCCGCTATTTTGAACCATGCACCCGCAAACACAAGCGGGGATATTCCCGCTTGTTTATTCTTCATCTTCATCTTCCTCTCCCTCCTTCCTTCTCCTCCTCCTTCCTCCAACTACTTCCACCTCTACCAACTAACCCCTTACCCGCACACCATTTTCCTTCATGATATGTGGCCTCATGGTAAATTCATCATCTTCCTCATCCCTCTTTCTCCCACAACGTAAACAAACCCATCCGAACCCTTTCATCCTCTTCATATGAAACTTCACCCCTATCTCATAGAACTCACCTTCTCTGTCTTTCTTGAACCCATCTTTTTCTCTCTTTTTCTTTCATTTTTCTCATCTCTCAGCATCTTTTTTTCATGTCCCTGCACAACCAATGCCCATTTTCAAACCACCTCTACCCACATTATCATCTCATCGCATTCCCTGTGCATCCCCCTTCCCCACCAATCCAATTTACAACACGTAAACCAGCACTATACCTACGACCGATACCCATCTCACATTTTTCTGTTACATTTTCCTGTTACTATCGTCTTCAACTTCACTGAATCTGATTTGGGCAGCAATATCGCCGCTTAACTGTGAAGAAGAAAAAACTAGTGGGGATATCCACGCTGCAGGCGAGTTGGGATATCGCTACTCGACGAAATAAAAAAGACAAAAAAGGGCCCTGGGATTCTACTATGGTAGATTCATATATTTTAGGTCCTTTTTTGTCTACAATGGATCTAAGGGGATTTTTTTCCGGTAAAATCCTCTTTTTTTTTTTGGTAACTAGATGTTATCTAAATCAAGTGCTATAGAAAGTTGGGTGTTCTTGAAGAGCTACTTTCTCCTGCTGGCGCCCATGAGGCAACCTGTGTGTTCATTACATGGCAGCCTATAAGGCAGGGGGTCCATCTCTGCATTGCATAACGGCAGAGATGGGGCTTCATGTATGACATGGCAACCAGACGCCCACAGCGCAGGAGAAAATTCACTGTTCTTGAAAATCTCAATTTGGTACTCAGAACATTCGTGAATCTGTTTAAGTGTATCTCTTCATATTTTGTGTTTACTTGATGTACTTGTTTAATAACTTAATTTATTGGAACTTTAATGCTAATAGGTCTATGTTTTATTTGCAGAGGGCGGGTGTGATCAGGCAAGAGCTCGCAAAACTAAAAAAGCAGGCTGCTGCTTGAGACCTCAGTTTTTTTTATAGATTAGTATTGTTTGTGACTGAGGATTGTTATTTCCATCTTTTCATTTCCTTTGTCTATTGCTACCTGGTCTTCCTTTTGTCACACATGCTTAATCGTCGGGTCATCTTTTGAGGCGCATCATAGATTCAGCTTCTTATTGGATTTGTGTTTTTTTTTGGTAGAATTATTGGATTTGTGTTAAATACTTAAATCACCTCCAACTTTATGATTGCACTTGCCACACGGTGACTATCTTTTTCCTTCCATTGCTATAAATCAAACCTTTGTTGTTATCACTGAGCCATTCAATGGGTTGGTGATTGCTATGATTTAGGCACCTTTCATAATTCTTCACTGGTGGTTTGATATTTTGAAATCAATGCTGGAAGTGGCTACTTTCAAGAGCTTTCCTTGAAAATTTAGTAGTCTACATAAGATGTGATTATTACGGGTAGTTGGGTTTCCCAGCTGTTTGTTTCCTTTGCTGCCAAATTTGTTGTAACTTTCATGCCCACAGTGCTCCTTTAGATACTTTGAGCCGCCAAATCACTGTTTTTAAGGCAGATGAAGTCACAGCTCTATGTTTTGCCATGGGAAAATAAGGGTAATTAGAGTTATATAAACTAGTCACAGAGCACCTGTACCATAGCTACCAAGGCTTATGTCCTTCGCTCTGTGCATCTAGAAATATAACATAGTTGTTTCATCAAAGGCTGAATTATATTAGTGGATGTTTTAGCTAGTTGGACGCCCATGACTATTGTCTTTTTTTTTTTGGTTCGACTCTGGTAAATGGTTTCGCACCTACGCTCACCCTGCACAAGCCCCTTACAATTGGGGATCGTTCTTGGTGGTTTATTTGAAGAGGGAGATGCCCAACCAAAGCTATTAGTGGTTAAGCAAATGGAAGGTCTGAATGTTTTTGATATGCTTTATTGAAATTGCAAGCTAGCACTTTACTTTAGTTGAGCAAAGTCTAGATATCTAATTTTGCATTTAGAGTCTGATGGGCCTGAATCTGTTCTGATTAGGTTTTTTTTTATTATTGAAAATTGCATCTGTGATCTGGGACGTTAGCCTTGTCCGCCCATATATGCTAAAGTATCATCACCATCCAAAACTTCTCGAACTGAAAGTACCTAACGCTATGAGCTTGCATGAGTGGTATGATTCGGAACGTTGACATGATAAGTGAATTCATCTATGGAACTTGACCAAAAAATCTCCCTGACCAGAATATTTGGTCAATACTTGCACCTGGAAAGTTGCTGTATCTTCTTCGATCTATTCTGACCAAATGTTCTGAATTCATCTATAGAACTTGACCAAAAAATCTCCCTGACCAGAATATTTGGTCAATACTTGCACCTGGAAAGTTGCCGTATCTTCTTCGATCTATTCTGACCAAATGTTCTGAAGTGGGCATCGTAGTGTTGAATCATAACATCAAAGGCCATATTTGGGACCAATCCTGCAAGTGATATTGTGACAACGCTGGGTGATGGCACTTGTAAACTGAACACAGGCCTAGTGTAAGATCTAACTCCTTTGTTTTTTTTTTCCCCAAAAGAGGATTACAAACCAGAATATAACAAGAAAGAAAATAACTTGAGGACCACAAAACAAGACCAAAGTTTGACCTTTCATCCATGTGTCATTCCTGACTATTGTGAGCTAACTACTAATTGCATCAGCTGACAAAGTGAAATCATCCCTTAGAGCAGTCAACGACGACCTTATTTCATCAGCCAAGAAATTCAAATGATCAAAGTTCAGTGCCTCAGAACCATCAGGCATCTTTGCTGTCTGATGAGTTCTAAATTATTATTATTAAAACGCAGAGCATCCGTAGAAAGAATCCTTATCCTCAGTGTCACAAACTCCTACATTGTGAGGCCCACATAAAGATAATCTAGACTGTTCAAGATGAATCTCATCCTCTCTATACATGTAGATACTCAAATTTGAGTTAAACAAGAGTGGGTTCCACGGTCTGATTGAGAATATGACGGAAACTATGATTAATACCACGTCATCAGCCGGTGGGAACCACTGCTTTTGAACTAAAACTTAGATGTTATAGATAGAGAGGGGTGGGAGGATTATCTCTATGTGGGCCCCACAATGGAGTTCGAGGAATTTGTTTGAACAGTTCCCATGTAATACTGCGACAGAGGATCCGGACTCCCACAGAATGAGCATGACTTGATGAAAAGGAAACATCTGCATTGGATTCCTCTCTCTCTCTCTCACTCTAATTTTTTCTCTCTTTCTTTGAAGAGTAGGTTATGCAGTGTAAAAAATTCACCCTACATCATTAGGGTGCGATAAGCTATCCAGATTGCAAAGGGGATACAGGAAAATATGGCCAGGTGCACTCTATGGTACTTGATGCTTGCCACGGTCAGGCCATGTGAGTGGTGGTGATAACAATCTCCACTGGAGACTGATCAGTGAATTATAAGAAAGGGGAACATCCATGGTGCGGCTCACCATGCAGTGGTTCATATAATCTTCTATATCAACATGGCAATCCCCAGATAATCCACAAATCAGACAAAGGAATGCTACTCCACCTACATGCTGAAATCTGCAAGTGAATTGTATGTACCTGACTGCATATAGCAACAGGAAGCAACAAAAGTGCAAGCCACTTCATTATATGGACATTAATAAATGGATCCGAATAATGCGGATTTTACAACAATATGATCTACACAAACACATCTGCTTATAGAACATGCTTATCAAAATATTTCTAGCACTTCATGTGCCAATCAAACTCGGATAAAAAGAAATGGAAAAATAAACAAGCCTTGTTCTCCAAACCTTTTAAATTGTGGTGGCCTCATCACGTTGTCAGCTTCTTCTCGCTGTTCTTGCTCCGAAAGGGTGAAAGCAGAGAGAAGTGGCGAGAAACTGAAAATGAAGAAATTAAGACAATAAGCCAAAAACCATATTCAAGTAGAAATCAAATAAACTCACATGGAATAAAGGGAAAAATTCTCACCCTTCTGTGAAGTACTACCACCTACAGGGCTATCATCTTGTGAGATGAGGTTCTTCAGCATGTGAACTGAAATAAATAGTAAATAAATAAATAATTGAAGGATCAACTATTGCATACATTATAAAGATAAGCTTGTTGCAGTAAACAGACCAGATTTCTGAGTTTAACAGCAAAGTATTAGCTTTGGGTTACAGAGGTCGGGCCATGCCTGGCTCCAAGGGCGGACCCATGTATAGCTACATGGGGGCTTCAGCCCCCACAACTCTGGAAAAAGCCCATTTGGGCTATAGGGGCTATCTAGACCAGCCCCCATGGAATAAAGCCCATTAGCCCCCATGGAACAAACCCCCCCCCCCCCCCTCTCTCTCTCAAGAAATCCTGAAATCATACTGCCCTCCCGCTCCTGTAGCATCACAGCCTCTCTCTCATTCTCTCTGTATGGGTTCTAAACAATTTTTAAGTGTTGCAGGGGCTGTTTTGGTAGGTGCTTGGCCTAAAAAATCTATTTTCAGAAATGGTGATGTTAGAAGTAGGGGATTCTTGAAATCTACCGTCTTCTAAAAATCCCGAAATGGGTTCTCTTGATTATGAAAGATTTAAAAGAGATGGGGGATTCCCTAAAAATCCAACCTTTCTAAAAATCTCCATTACTGAAATAGTTCTCTTGATGGAGTTGGATTTGATTTCAACAAAAAAAAAAAAAAAAATTAAACAAATATTTAGATTAGAGACGAGGGGTCTAATCAGTCATTATTGAATTTCAGCTACCGATGCATGGTATTGATTGTTAGCTAATTTTATTTTATTTTAATGCAATATTTGGTTGTTTGTAGTTGTAATTTGTGTAGGGGCATGAGAAAGGAGTTTTAGAACGAGTTTTAAGGAAGTAGTTTTGGATTTGATTTAACCATGACCAGCCCCCCTCAAGTGAAAATCCTGGGTCCGCCACTGCCTGGCTCTAAGAAGGGCTTCATGAAAAACCAATTTAAAAAAAAGGGCATTGTGAATCTGGATTTTTATTCAGCTCATAACATGGTTTTGATATTTGTCTGCAACTGGGTTGTATCACTCAATACTGCACAGGTAAATGGCTATGACGAAATCCTTTGCTTTATCCCAAAAATGTAATCTAACTCTGTCCTTATCATCTCTATATACTATTATTGTTTTTTGAAATTGTAACACTTTCATTACTAAAAAAATAGCACAAAGGTAAATGATGCAGGCCCTAGGGTTAGGGCTTGCGGTGGAAGTGCTAAAAGCACAATGGCTGCCGAAGCACGTGTCCAAAGACACAATCAATCTCCGCAGAGATGATAAACGAGGACGCACCTCAATGGGAAAACTCAATTTCATTAATCAACTCTAAAAATAATCTTGTACAATGCCATATAAATAGTAAAAGAAGACTTAAGCCCTAAGAAACCTAATTAAACTAGGAAACTAAATAAATTGGAAATCTAATCCTAAATACAACTCATCAAATAAAACTATTAAGTCAATTAAATAAGTCCTAAATCTAAGTGGGCCCTACACATGTGGCCATGAGGTCTACGCTGCATCATTCTCTCCCACTTGAAAAAGAACTTGACCTCGAGTTCGGAAAATGTCCACCTGGATCAAAGATCAATTTGATGAACTTCCGATTTGTCGGTCGATCTATAACTTCTTGGCACAGCTTCATGCATAATAGCTTTTGATGGCTGAAATCTGTGTTGATGTGCCTTACTTGTAGAACATGCACCATCAAATCAGAATCTCTGACTATCCTATGGTCATCTCCCAGTTGACATAGTTGATCCCGAAAGACAAAATCAATAGGAGAATTAATGTGGGGAATATCAATAACTTGCGCTTCATCACTTGGTATTTGCACTTCGGAATTATTAGTACTCATAGGAGAAATTTCAAAGCCAACTGTAGATATGGAATCTTCTGTGTCCAACTCTGGCGAATCGGTCTATATATCCGTTGGCACTGGTTCCTCAACACAGCTTGTTACGTGGGACAACTTTTCTTCTTGAGGAGTAACTTCCACTATATGTGGCCTTTTAAGCATCCGCTCCACACGAATTGGTTCTCAAAATGCCTCGTGGATGGTCTTGCAGTCAATCATTCTCTCCACTATGTCTGGTCGCAAGCCTCTTACAAAACTGATGATCGCAAGCCTCTTACAAAACTGATGAAATAATGTTCTTCATCACCCTCCATTCCACATGCATCTTGGAGCCTTGAAAATTCGTCAGAATATTTAAGAACGGACAATTCTTCTTGTTTCAAATCAAGAAATTGCTGGAAATAATTTTTATTGACAGCATACCATAATCCATATTGACACGCATATCTGACTCCTTGAAGTACATTGTAGAACTTACTGATATGGAATTTCATATTGGATGTGTGAATGGACTGACCTTTTCTGTAGATCTGCTATCTACGAGCACGCAGGCGAAGACGAATCTGAAATCTGACGGTGGATGTGCTTGATATCGTAAAAAAAAAAATCTCAGTCGTTAAATGTGGTCAAATTTGTGCCTTTTAACTGAAGTTGCTGATGTCAGAATGCTATCAGTGATTCTGTATTTTATTTTAATCTTGCTTCTTCTTTCTTTCTACTTCTTGTACGTATGGATTTGGGATTGGGGCTGGGGTTTGGGAAAAAGTATGGATTTGGGGTGTTGATGCTCAGGGATTTGGGGTAGGTATTATGGATTGGGCTGGGGGCTGAGTGAATGGAAAGAGGGATAGGGTTTATCATGCCGACGATCGAGGGATCGTTCGGCTCGGATACCAATTGATGTAGGCCTAGGGTTAGGGCTTGTGGTGGAAGTGCTAAAGGCACAATGGGTGCCGAAGCACGTGTCCGAAGACATAATCAATCTCCGCAGAGATGATAAACGAGGACGCACCTCAATGGGAAAACCCAATTTCATTAATCAACTCTAAAAATAATCTTGTACAATGCCATATAAATAGTAAAAGAAGACTTAAGCCCTAAGAAACCTAATTAAACTAGGAAACTAAATAAATTGGAAATCTAATCCTAAATACAACTCATCAAATAAAACTATTAAGTAATAACAATTAAATAAGTCCTAAATCTAAGTGGGCCCTACACATGTGGCCATGAGGTCTACGCTGCATCAGTAAACAATGACAAACAGCCTACCCTTCCAAGCACAAAGCAATGTTACAACACATCCCCCAAAACAAAGAACAGCCCTCAAACCCCAACAAAACCCTAAGGGAAAACAAATAAAACAGTCACATTAGACTGCACCTAATGTTTTTATATCTGAAGGCAATTAAAAATGAAGAATTTAAGATTTTTTCGTATCTGGGTTTTAAAAAAAAAAAATCCTTTGATAAAAGAGGAAAAAATCTAACCAGACTAAGATTGATATATCCTACATTGGAGATTTTGGCTTTGACCAATGCAAGATTCAAAATCATGGCCGTAGCTCCGGCAAAAGGGTCTTGAGGATGAGGCCCGAACCAATTAAGTCTTTGGTCCAAATTTTTTTTTTCAAATTAAACTCTTAGACAGTTGAAAGATTCACTTTGAAAGCAACTAATTGTAGTGAGAACAATATGAAAATTTAACAGAGATTTTTGGAAGAAAGAAGCAATGGTTCAAATGAGTATGGATGGGATTTTCAATAATGGATTCATAGCATCTGGGTTTCACTGATCACTTGGGGATCGTAGTGATGCTCAGAAAGTAAAATCTGGAAACTCTGCTCGGTCATTCTCTCATTAAATATTTGGTATACGTGTAACCATTCAGACAAAAAAAAGGTACAGTCTCGTACAGTGTACCAAGTTTTCTGGAACTAAATCAAGTTTCTTAAAATTCATAAACATGTCCAGTTTACTATCATATATAGAGTTTGAGTCCTTAATTCTTATAGTCCTTGTCTACATTTTATGAATTGCATCCTTTCCAGTTTTTCCAGCAACAAACCTATCTTGCTTGGTCTCAACCATGATGTTAAATATTTTTGAAGGAAGAGTTTAACCTCTTTAGAAGTATAGAAGGAACCAAGTTGACCCAGCAAATTTTCCTATCAATAATCACTAAGCAAGTTTTCCATGTGCATGGATGACTTTGAAACCTGGCAATCAAAGAAAAAAATGAAGAAAACAAGTTGACCATTGGGATTCTACCTTCGGGAGAACCATCTGTTCCAGCATTGTCTTCAATAGTTGGGCCATCAACGCCAAACTTATCTGAATCCACGTTATGTTCACCTGCCGCTGAACTGTGGCTCTTTCTTCCAAACTTCAACAGCCGTCTGAATCCTTTTGACTCCTTGCCTCGGGGCTTCTCCAATGATCCAGGAATCACTTCGGCTGAATTGAGGTCTGTAGAATCAGATATATGCACCTTGCCAGTCTCAGTAATTGTTTCCATTTCAGAGCTTACTGGTGGTGCATTACCATATTCTAAATTGCTTGTGCATGGGTCTTCCAATGAAGATGCTCGAGCAAAAGGGGCCTGGTATGGTTTTTCCTTAACACTAATGCTTGGGGACGTGGGTAATTCATCACTGCCATGACCTGTTGTCATCTGATCAACAAGATAAATCATATAACCAGAATCAGACAACAAAGAAATCTGTAATCCACCAAGTTATTGAGAAGAATACTGAAATTGGAATCTAGCACCATTTACTAGCAGCAAAAGCTTAATCTCTTCATGAAACTATAGTAGATATTGGCAGTTTGGCACCAAGTAGGCTGTAGAGGGGTTGTGTTTGGGTTGGTCCAGCAGGATCAGATCCAGTTGTACTCATTCAGGCTTAGTGTCAGAAAAACATATAAATATAATATAATATTTTTGTAACATTTAGTTGACCGGCCGAGTCTGGATTGGTTATTGTAAGGATCTTGAACTGCTATAGTGCAGAATATCACTCTGATCATGGAGATAGTTATCATTGTTGTGCTAGTAAAATACAATTTCAACAGGTGTTATTCAGCTCCATCAAACCAAACAGACCAGCTCGAGATCCTTTCCACCCCAAATTGGTTTTTCACATGTCCTTGTCTAATCTAAGACCTTCTGAAGCCCGTTTTTGCTGATATAGCATGCTCCCTAGGTCAGTCCCACATAGGGAGAGTACATAGGGACCCACCTTATACCAAGCCAAATTGTTGGATATCAACCTCCCACCATGAATAGCAACCGCCTTGAATTTGAGTCGTACATTTGGAGGGTGCCCATCTGGTTTCGAGAGTGAATCATTTCATGCTTGGTGATATGTTGATATGCAATGGTTTGCCTTTGTTTGCAGGAAACCTAGAATCTCACAAGTTATGCCCTTCGCAACAGTATTTTCAGTTTAAAAAAGTCTCTTCGACTTTGACAAAAAGAGCAGAACTGTCAAAAGCAAATACATATATTTCAATTTTTCTTTTGGTATGGGGACATCAAGAACTTGTTTGGCAAAATAAGATAACTTTTCAATTGCTGAAACCACTGGTTTCCTACTTTTGGTCAAGGCATAAGAGTGATAAACTACTAAGGAGCCAATCCACTAGTAGCTCAAAGGTGAGCCACCTCCGTGTCTGAGTGTTTACCATAGCAAAAAATAAATAAATAAATTACTGTGGAGGCACAATGTTTCTCTGCTTCTTAAAAACCAAGCGTGATTTTTCTTTTTCCTGGAGAAAACCCTCACATTTCCATATAAAGACTTAATAACTACGTCACATTGAAACGTGGATTGCTGATTAAATGACCCAAGGTCCCAAAGATAGTTGTCCCTAGATCAAATAGCGAAGGGAAAAGATAAAAATAAGAGTGACACTAGAATCTAGACTATTTGTTTTACGGAACATACCTCTTTTAAACTGGGATGTACATCAAACTGAAATTCACTGGGATCTTTTTCGACTTCACTAATGATATTGGGCGAAGCTGGTGCATGAATAGCTGCATATTCTGCAACTCCAGCAGCCTGTCCAATACCTTCATCACATGCTCCTTTCTGGTCTGCTGGATTTTCTTCAGATGTTTGTACAACAGGAACAGCACAGATATCATGTTCGAGCATCACAACAGTCTTCTCTACAACTGGGTTGCCATCTTCACTGATCAGATGTGGAGTCTTATCGTTGCTCTTCTTCTGCTTCATACTCTCAGAAGTTAGAGAAGATCTATTTCCATTCCCTTTCTGTTTTATCTCCTTAGCGGCAGACTTGGTCTGACTGATATTTGAATTGCTTCTGGATGTCTTAATTTTCAGCTCTGGCAGTGTAGCAGACTTTGTTCTATCAAGGCTCATTATCGCAGATATCTTCTTGATTTCAGGTTCAACAGGTAATTTTGGTTTTGATAATGGATCACTGCCTCCTGACTTTAGTGTAGCATGATGGCCATTGCTGCCTTTTGGGTCTGACAGTCTTCTATTTTTAACTGGAATGGCCTTTGGTTCGGGGCCAATGACCTCCTTTTTAAGCTCAGGTAATGATGAAACTGATCGGCTTAAGCCATTTCCAGCTATGCTTGTACCACTTAATCTGCCAGGTTTAGTGGCTTTCTGAGAATCATTGGACCCAGTAGAAGCAAGCTTCTTAGGAAATTGTTGTATAAGTGAAGATGATCCAGGCTCTGAGTCACTGAACTTCGATCCTTTATGTGAGCCCGGGGAAAGTTTTGTTGGCAACCGCGATTTGCTCTGCTGTAAGGATGAGGGTGATTGAGCAGAGCTAGAATTGCCTCTTGCAGCGATTCTCTTTTGCCGCTCTCTTTTTAAAGCTTCCAACCGTTTTATATCTTCCTCTTCCTGAGATTCCCAAAATATGTCAAAAGATATAGTGTTTTCTTTTTGACAGTCAAAAGGAATAAGCCAATCAAGTTAGCTGGATAATGAACCGCAGATCAAAAATCAGAAAATGGTTATTTAGCTATAAAGGAAACTCAAACCAGTAAGATGAATAAACTTAAATCAGAGTTTATCACATAACTTTTTTTAAGTGTGGT
The DNA here is from genome assembly GCA_012931725.1 of Litsea cubeba. Lineage (NCBI taxonomy): Eukaryota > Viridiplantae > Streptophyta > Magnoliopsida > Laurales > Lauraceae > Litsea > Litsea cubeba. The sequence continues at coordinate 8,539,817 of CM022948.1, forward strand.
ACATGAAAACTGTTTTTTTTTTTTTTTTTTTTTTTTTTGTGAAAGAAAGGGTGTGCAATCGGAACTGTGTTTTCTGTGAAAAGCACACAAATACAGAGTATGATGCTGTGAGAACTGCTCTCCAGTGAAACACACATGCACAAAAGAATTGCTTTCTTCAGGGACACACATGTTTATGCATAAGGACTGCATTCTTCAACAACACATGCAGGAGAGAACATACACACACTGTATATGCATAAGGACTTTATTCTTCCTGCCTACTTCCCCAGCGGCTTCTTGTAGAAGGGGATTGTTCTTGTGTTATCCAGTGGGCAACTTGGTCCTCTTCCCCTCCTTGGTATCTTATAGACATTATAGAAGAGGTGCTTCAGTTGTCGGGAGATTTGAACGTGTTGTTCCATCTAGTTATTAAACCTTCTTCGATCATTTCTGCCCCTCCTTAATCTGTTTTGTTTTTGGGATGTTAACCATCATTTTTGGGGCCTCGGCCCTTTTTTCTTTAGCTGCTCTCCCCCATGTGTTTGTTTGTTTTTTTTTTTTTTTGTGTGTGTGTGTGTGTGTGGGGTCAGTATAGTTCTCTCATACTGTATCGTTGTTGTTGTTGTTGTTTTTTTTTTTTTTAGTAATGAAAAGTCACCATTTACCATTTTAAAAAAAAGAGAGCACATACACACACGAAATTTCAAGAATAGCATGCCAAACAAAAAGTTGAAATTATAAAGTAATAAAACAGTCTGGAACCTAGCCCGAACACCCGAAAGAACTTTAACCTCAAAAAAGAAAAAACAATCCAGATACTTAAATTTCTGAATGCTAAGATCAAATATTAAAATTTCAGCACTAGCAATTCACACCCCTACAACAACAAAAAAACAAAAAAAAACTGCTTGAAGCAAAAATCAACATTTTTTTTAATTTTCAGTGGAAAAGAAATTTTCACTTTTAATATTTTTAACATAAATGTCCAAAACAATGTCATGCTTTCACATTTTGATTTGTGGAAGCTTGAAACAGGCTACACAAAATAAACAAATATTAGATGTGATATATAGTAAAAGCATACAATCTAAACGATTTCAAACAGCAACAAATTTCACTTTAAAGAAAAAAGAAGTTGGGAAACTTTATAAAGCAAAATTAAGGACTCTAATGACAACATCTTCAACCATTCCCAATGTTCAGACAAATGCTGAGATAAATTAGTAGGGAGCATACCTGCTCTTTCTTCATTTTCTGAAGATCTGCTTTGTATGTCCGAAGCCTCTCAGCACGTTCCTGTGCTTCTGCCAAAGGATTTGACTTTGATAATTTCCCCTTCCTCATTGCTGCCTCCATCTTTCTTTTCTCCAAGGCATCTTGCACTCTTGATTTCTTTTCCTTGTCTGACTTTTTTGGTCCTTCCTTAACTCCAGTTGAAACATCTTTGTTTCCATCATCCAGTGCAATAACATCTTCAGTGCGAATTTCCATTTCATAATCTACAGCTGGATCATAGCCAGTGGATTCACCTTCTGTACCACGCTCTGGCATTAAGCTCAAGTCATCTGGTTCATAATTGACTTGGTTTTTAATCATATTGGAAGAATCTTCGCTTCTCTGAAGAGCTGATGGGAACTCTAAGTCGATGTCAATGGCAGCTCTTCTATCCGATCCAATTTGATCTTGTGAACTTGATCTGAAAGGAACTATATATGATTCATCTGTTACACTTTGCAAGTTCTTATTAGAATTATCATTATGCTCAAATTCATTGCCAGCAAGTGGGTCTGAGTGAGAATTTGTAACAGGTTGGTTTCCTTGTCCATAAAGCATAAAATCATCACTGGTCACCCTCCTATACCCCCCTCCACTTTCTATTTCAGTAAATTGCACATCCAGTTTGCTGTCTCGCGATACTCTTCCACCATGTGAATGTAGCCCCTCATTAGAGATTGCCAATTCATCACTTGATGCCCTATGTTTATATGTCTGGCTCTCTTTGCCACTGACCATATCAAATTCAGAATTCCACTTGTCTCCCATTTCGCCCGAATCTCGTTGATGAAGTATAGGATCTGACCCTGTTGTACTCTGTTGTCTCCTTACAGAGGCCTCTTTTTCAGCAGAAAACATTATTCTATCATCAACATTTGTGCGATCATCATCTTGCAATAAAAAGTTCTGGAATGCCTGCCAGTTTCCACTATCTGGCTCTTGTCCATGAACCATGTCATCCTTGCCATTTGAGTTCCAAGTATCCATAGACTTGGTGTTGCTTCCTTTACCTTTCGAAGATCTCACGGAGTTCTTATGCTTCCTTTCTGGGGTATCAGACTGTAAGTTCACAGGTTCCTCGTCACTTCCATATTCAGAAGCTGATTCGGATCCACTTCCTGATGTATTGTGTCTCTTTGAAGTAATATAATTAATGTTCCGAATGACAACCATGCCTGACTTGGTTTTGCCTGACCGACCGGCTTTTCTGTGTCTCTCTCGACCATGTGCAACTTCTTTTTCTGACATGCTCTGATCGGTATCATCTTGTGATCTTCCATTTGAAACACCTGTATCCCAAGTCTCTGACTCTACATTGCTATCCTTACTATCCATGGAATGCCTTTTTTGCCCCATCCTATGTGTGCCACTGAATCTGGGATCATCCATTGGAGGATATGGTGGCTGGAAAAAAGGGCCACTTGCTTGATAGTTATGATAGTATGGGATGCCTTGCATGGGATAGGCTGAAGGCATAGGCCATTGAGGATACATAGGATGCTGAAAATGGCCTTGAAAATATTCATGAGGACCTAATGGCACCTGGGAATCCATGGGAGGCCTTTGATCTGGACATTAACAAATACCAGTCATGATGTTTGGAACTGTGCTAGTTATAAAAAAAAAATTAAATGGAACTGTGCTCATAAAAATGCAGATTGGTTGAGAAATGACATCATTTAACCATAAAAATCATTTGAACAAAATTTTAAAACTTCCTAAAATACCCTTTTTGTTTATATTGGGGCCAAAAATTTTGGGATTGTGTCTCGAATTTCTGATACAGGAAAGAGTTTGCAGCCGTTTCAGCCAGTTGCCCTGGAAAAAAAACCGACCACAATTTTCTTCAGTAGGACGAAAAGTTGCTTCTCCTTCCTTCGGACATTTTAGGCTAGTTTGTCATGTGAATTTTTCCAAACAATTATTTTTTATTACATATTTATGGAGGATTTCGAGGATTTGATCCAAAGATCAAATTCCAAGCCCAACTTGAAGAAAGGCCAATGATTTTGAACCTATAGTCAAGAGCACACACGTCCATGATGGAAGAACCCTCTGAAATTTTATTAATTGAATAAAGATAGCACATATTTATAGGGGAGGGAGTGGCTGACAGCCCCCTCGTAAGGTGGTTGTCCAACCCAAATATGTATCCTTTAGGGATCTTTGACTCTCTTATTTGCTTCTAATTAGAACTCGTCCCCATGCTAAAACATAAAAGTTAAACTAAGACTTTCAGACTTAACCTTGCTGTTTTAGGAGACTAGTAATTTCAAAATGAACATGAAACATAATATTGCTAAAAACTCTAACCATGTGAGCATCACATGTCTGATTATAGACGCCAAATCTGTGACTTAAACCATGGATTGCACAACTCATGCACATGCCTAACGTAGGTAGGCAGGGGTTTTCAAATTGGACATGGGGCTCCTAGAATAGGTGTGAGGCCCAGCAGGGCCATGGGTTTGGCCATAAGTCTGGTCTGCAACATGTAAACCCAAGCAACTCAAACAGAAGGGTAGAACCCATGTTTTTGGTGCAATCTCTAATTTTCAATCAAAAGATCCAGTTCTCAAAAGGAGTACTTGAGTAAGCCTCCCCATTTATATTTTATATAGTAGAAAATAGAAGAACCAATAAAAAAAGTTAGTGGAAAATAGAAGAACCTTTTTTTCAGGACTATTTCCATGACTCATAAAATTAATCCCAATCAGGGCAATGGAAATTTATGAACTGTGAACCATTAAAAGATCTGAGGTACTATGCTACAACTTACCATTGTTATGATCAGAGTTAGTGGCATCATTTCTTGCTTTCCCATTGCTGTCTATACCTAACTCACCATGAGATTCAGGCCATGCTTCCCTGAATTCATTATGCTTCCTCATATCACCAGAGAAAACAATGCCTGAAGTATTCATGGCAGAGAAATCTGATTGGCTAGACATTGCTTCAGTAGCTTCAATTTCAAGCCACTGTCCAGTTTCATGCTTTCTCTTCCATAATTCCATAAACCTGATGCATGCCTCCCTGCCATGCAAGACAAAGCAGAAACTTGTCAGGGGTAAATTTTAAACAGAAATTATTACAAACTTAAATTCTTGGTGACATGGTCAAAGATGTGAAAGGCCACCGAATAACAAAGGAGCACATCTTACATCAAACGTGAAGCCCCAAAGAATTCAGCAAATGATAACAGATATGCCAGGTGTTCCATGTCAAAACCTGCAGCTACAGCACGTGCAAAGGCCATACCCTGTTCTTTTTGTAACACGGTTTTACGTGTCTCGAGTACCCTCAGAAGCTGAACTCTGCATGATTAAAATATGTATAAAACAAAAACTTCTTCAAAAATTTAATAAAAGAAAGTGTCTTAAGATCCATGCAGATCTACAGGCCAATTTAAAGAAGAATTGAAACATGCATGCAAGTGTGTACAGACACAATAGACTTTCACAAGCTCAATCATGCAGAGCCATGCATCATGTCTATAACATCATCAGAGCCTCAAACCATCCGCTTGGGGTCGACTGAGAGTTCTCCCTCCCTCCCTCCCTTCCTCCTTCCCTCTGTGTGCGCATGCGAGTGCGCGTGCACGTGCACACGTGTCTAAGTAGATTCACATCAACACCAAAGTTCTAACCTTACTTTATCTTGAACCAACCTATCTTAAAAATTGTTTACATCCCATTTTCAACTCAATACATACATTATATAAAATATACCCTTTTTTTAATAGTATAATATGCCCCATTTTCAGCTCTAATGTATTTACAATCATGCCAATTCATCTTTTCTGTATATTATACAGTTAGGAATTCAAGTTAAATAATAATAAATTTTCAATATCACCACACATAACTGTGTATCGAGTATGGACAAGTTGAATTTTAGTTCTTTGAGACGTTGACACCATGATGCAAGCTAGACCCATACCCATGCGCACAGTCCAACTGAGCTGGCCAAGGATCCAATGTGTTTAAGGCCCACCAGGCCCATGGCCCAAGACATGAGTCCATGGCGTGATTGCCGTAAGCTCAGTGTGAAAGTAGGGGCCCCATGATTTTAAGTTATAATGCTTTGCACATATTTAGACGTGGGGGTGTGGGCCCACATGGTAGCAAGTTTAGTAACAATATGAAGTTTCTTCCTAATTCCTAGGAGTCAATTTAAAGAAAATTTCTACACCTTACCATTCAAAAAAAAAAAAGTTTCTAAAGCTTACTAGTCTTAGCTAATTAAGAAATTATATTAGCAAATAATACTGATTTGTAATTTGAAGTAATTACTAATTAGGAAAGTGAAGTGTCTGAATAGAGAATAGTGCTGGTCAATCAACCCAAAATGTGAGGGCCGACCACCCCTTTTCCATAAATAAGGGATTGGATACCACTCACTTTCCATAAATAAGGGATCAGATTCTCTTTTTCCTCTGATTCATGAAAATTATCAAATAAGTTGATAATTTTATCTTGATGGTTGTGAAGTTATGTGTTAGTGCTTGATATTTGGTGTAGAATCCTGGCTCTATTTCAAGTTTTGGCTAGGGAATCGACCCTCAGGTTCAACATCAACCCTCCTACATCACTCCAGTACGAGTTTATATGAGTTACACATATTCATGCATAAAGATAGAGTAGATTAGCGGTTATCTTTTTATATAATCATGTTTACATCCCTGAATGAGTGGAAAAAGTATGATTCATGATTCATGAACCATAGATAGATGGATGAGGATTCAATGTACTCATTAGATTATATTACACATGTATGTGATATGAGTTTATCTTTATGATACCACACCTTCATTTTACAATTCCCCAATCCTTGGAATTTTCATAATAACATGGGTCTAAATAACCCTATAATTTGAAGATGCAATAGAAAGATAAATTAGTAACCTCCGCCAAAAAAAAAGAAGTAACCTCCACAAACAACATGAGTTAGTAGTTTTAGTCCCCAAGTACATACTTCGAATTCTCCTCCAATGTGGTGGATCCATTTGATTCAGGTGCCTGTACCCCGGGCTGCCATGGAACCAATGAAATGATATTCAGAACAATTGCTAGACAAGTCATGCATAAAGGGGATATGTGCGGTGTTAACTATCAGTACCTTAAATAGGACAATAGCTTTTTCCGAACCAGCATCAGATACAGGCTTGCTACCTGTCCATTAAGATTATTTGATTAATCAGTAAAGCATGAAAACCTTCTTCTCCCTTTTATAATTCAAAGCATGAAAACATAAGCCGTGGGTTTGCTGCTCCCCATGTCTAGTGCTCGAAACCGTCCCAAAATTTCCCGGTGTGCGTTTGTGTGGGTTTAGTGAGTGCTACCCGGGGGATTTATCTTGTTGGGTCAAAGACCTCAAGGATACCCACTTCATAAAAAAAAAAAAAAAAAAAAAAAAAAAAAAAAGGAAAGAGCAAAACAAGATGAGTTCTGTAGATAAAGTTCGCATCAAAACAATAAATAATATGGATGAGAACCAACAAAAGATGTAATTGACGGTTCCCAATCAACTAAATGTAATTGACAAGATAAATATATAATTAAATAATTACTATTGTCATGTCAAAGTCGTAAATGGATAACTTTTTTTTCGAATGGTTAAAACTTACAACTGATTCATAATTGAGATATGTAACTTTACTTTTTACATTACCTTCAATATTTTCGCTGTATTTAGACTGGTGGTCTTCTACCTGCTACACAAATAAAGGGGGATGACTCTTTTTTTAATACAAACATGACAGACTTTTGATCTAAGATAATACTTACAGTACTCAATCCTAGATTGTCATTGTTCTGAATGGCAATGGCTTCATCGATCTGCAACATCTCAGATTCAATAGTATCCACTCGTTCCAGGACCTCAGGTGTGCTCACAAACCGAACGAACCTAGGAGGCAAATAAGTTTTTAGTTTCATTCTTATTTAATAAAAAAGAAACAAAAAACTTACTCAAAATAAAAATCAGTTTCTAACAAGATAGACACAGTTAGAGGATGAAGATGGATGGGTTTCCTATCAGAAAAGAGTCACTAGCTTGAATACACATCAGTGTTATGAAGTCCAATGTTTCCAACTACGTTAGAAACAAAATAATGGTGGTGATGATGATGAAGAAATAATAATAACAAAAAAATCCTCAAAAAATACATTTTAGACATGATGATAAACCAGTCTAACTAGTACTCAACTGAGCCACTTGCTCAAGGTTTTATAGTGTGTTGATCAAGTTCTCTCAGGATATGTTTGTGCAATACCGAGGATTCATTGGTGGCAAGGAACGGCCTCCAATATTTTGCACATGCCATTTTTCTGTTGTTGGGTGCAACATGTTTCCTTTCCAAAAGAGAATAAAATTGAACTATTTTTTTCCTAAACTCCATGGAAAACCACTTCCAATGGGATGGGCCAGGAATCACTTTTTTGTGGCATCATAAAGTAGGTATCTGTGGTGCCACAAAATTTCAATGTTGCACAAACACGTCCTCAGGTTTTATAAAAACTGAGTTATCCTGTTACTGTTACTTGGTGAGTTAAGTTGAGTAGGACAGTTTTCTGAACTACTTGATCAAGTTCTAACTATCATGATTAAGAAATAATAAGCAAAAAAGGCAAACCATGGAAAGAAATTCTTAACAAACTTACACACCTCTCCACTGTACCCTTGGTAAACCATGTCATATCACTTCGTGGGTCTGGTTTAAGTGTAATTGAATAGCCTCCCTTCGCAATCTGATCACGAGCTGTCTTCAAGTGGGCAAGAAAAGGTTCCAACAATCCAGATGCAATCTTCTCCATATTTCCATTTGCAGCAATAACCAAATCACACCTGACAAAAATATATAGCATATTTTCTTCAGCAAGGAACCAAAGTAGATCAGAAAATTCACAAACTCCACCTAAGGGAACCACTTGATGCAATAAAGTTGAAGCACCAAATATACAAAGATTGCCTAACAGTAACCCAAAAGGTAGTCTTGTTAAGTTGTGTACTGTAGATCATAGAACCCATAAAAGAATACAAAAGCACATATTGTACTAACATTTCTTTCAAAAAGAAAGACTCAAAACTGAGCAACAAAATTGCAAAATTCAGCAGAGCACACCTGAAAATTGCTCTAATAGAGAGTGGCAAAACTCACATGAATCACAATCCAATCTATCAAAATCAAAATTAAACCTACTAAAATTTCTCCAGCTTGCACCAAGAGTTTCTACTTCCCAAAGGCAGAGAACAAATTTCATAAAAAAAGAGGTCCAGGCATTAGACACAATCAATTCTGATCAGAAAAGAAGAAAGCTTTCATTGCCAATCCCCTATAAGAAAATAGTGAAATTCCATAAACAATCTATTCATCAAATCAAAGAAGCAGCATTTTTCTTCTTCTTCTTGTTCTAATCAACTTAAGACAATGATCGAAACATCGCATTCTTCTTAATCCACTTTTACAGAGAAACCACAATTCCAGCAAATCCCGCAAAACAGCTACTCGCACAAACAGAAAACAATCCAATCCAATAGAATCTGAAAATTTGCACGCTCCTTCAAAGAAACTCTCACAACCACTCAGGAGAAAACACGCGCGCACACACAAAAACCTGCAGATCGCTTCTTAAACCCTAGACACCGAATCAACAATCAACTTAACTCCTCAAAAACCACATCACTTCCATGTCCAAATAACAATCAAGTTCCAACACCACAGATCGAGAGATTACCTGGTTCGAGTTGGTGTGAGCTGAAAAACTAAGGAATCGAGCAGCGTATCCGACTTCATTGCGGATAATCCGGCCACGAACAGCTCTACTTCTCTCCAAATCTAGGGCTTCTGATCCAATAAGACATGAACAACACACATACACACAAAAAGAAAACTGAAACGAAGAAGTTCTCAGATCGACAAACGGAAGCACGAATTTCCAAAACAGAAAGCTAAGATCTTTGATTTCTTTCAATAAAAAACGAAATGGAGAATGAAATCTACACTACTTTTCGCTCTTCGCATGAGGCAACACAGAATCTGCAGAAATTGAAGGAGAATGAGAGAAATCTACAAAAATGTGCTTCAATGCCATACAAATTCACACAAGAAGAAGAAGAAGAAGAAGAAGAAGATCGAAAGAAGAAGAAGAAGAAGAAGAAGGAAGAGATGGTGGAGAGGTCTGTCTTTGGATTCCGACCAGAAACGAAGGAATCGCAGGAGGAACTAAAAAAAATATCGTCGGTTGAGAAATTGAATTTCTCTCTCTCTCTCTCAAGGGTGGTTTTGTAATTTTCTCATGAAAAAACACAAAAGAATCTTTCTAGCTTTTGAATCAATGGAAGTGGGCCCCACATTGATCAAAACAATGGATAAGATGGGGTTAGCACACATTAATTGAAAATAGGTGAAGAAGTTTCAACTAGGTAGTTGATTAAATTAATAAGATTAGACAGTTGAAAAAGAATTTCTACCTATGAAAGTTTATTTGAATTGAAATATGTGTATTACCGACTTAGCATTAAACTCAATTTCACTTCAATCGGGATATATATGATATATTTTTTTCGGTAATATTCAAGTGAGAACTAGTTCTCATATATTATATGAGAATCTTTTTGTGGGCCCAATTGTGGGCCCTATTTGGGGATGAGACGAGGGGTGGAAAGATTTATGTGAGACCAACCCAAGTATCAAGTTTGATCCCAAACACATGCCTGTAACCCCTTCATCCATGGCCGATAAGTTTGATGATGGCTTCATATAAAAAAAAATTATTCAACCCTCGATCCAACGGTTCAGTCCATTCGGATGTGTGTCAATCATTGAGATAAGTGACTATTAAGAGGTTCCCTATTAGTTGCTAGGTTTGGATGGGTTGCTAGTTGAGCCCCGCAAAAAAAGTTCTCACTTAAATATTTTTCTATTTTTTTTATAATTAAAGATATCTCCCGCCCAGCCCAGCATATGAGCCTTTTGTCCTGAGCCCAAAGACAATCAATTTGGACCGCTGAAAATTAATCTTTAGGGACATATGCAAATCCTCCAAACTTAAATGATATTTGAATGGGACTTAAAATTAAGTGTATAATATGTGATTTCACTTTTTTAAGATTGTATGATCATGTGATGATGGTTTAATTAGTAGGCATTATTGATTGGGATTAGATTAACAGAATTATTCTTCATCAGTAATATTTGTTGTGTGTGATAACCCTTTAATAAAAGACAAAAGGAATAGTTTTTTCCAATGATGGATGTAGGGTAGTAATCACAATACCAGGCATCTTTTGTACTATCAAGTGCATTCAGAGTTTTTACAACTTCCATGCTTCTATGCTTTTTATAGGGTATGTGGGTCCACTAATCATGAAAAAACGGCTATCTAGATGAGTCCATATTTGTCAAGGATCACAAAGAAAGTCTTCTAAACTCCACTTAGATTGGCCATGTGGCAAAAATTAAAAAGATATTGTTAGTTGTTATCTCTAGTCTATTTGTTTGCATTAGAGTACATATAGGAATTAAATAAATATAAATTCATATTTAAATGAGCCCCATGACAAATTATTAAAGAGGTGAAGTATGATTAATATGAAGTGAGCAATAAAGGGGTAGCAATGTCGATGGAAACTTGACTTTTTTAGAATTTGAATTACTAGGGTAGTGTACAGGTATAAAATTTTCATATTCCCTTAGTTCACTTTCCCCTAGAAGGGAAAGTTATTTAATAATTATTTTTGTATATTCACCAAGGTCTTTCATTTTTAACTGCTCATGATACAAACTTCTTATGTATTAGTGCCTGTTTATTTGTATAAAATATATATAATTAAATACACATAAGAAAACTCATGGTGAAATGAGCTTCATGGATGATCATTAAAGAGGCAAGAGGAGAATAACCTAACGGAGGGGCATTGGCATAACCAGAAAATATGATCCAGGGGATCATCACTATGAGGGAAAAAAATGATTTTTGAGGGGGTAAATATAAAAAATACTAAAACTTTCAATAGCATTGCGGGGAGGTTTTTGGAGAAGAATACAAGGAGAATATGTGGCATTGACTTTCCAAGGTATTGAACTACTAAAGTGATGGTGAAGGATATGAAGACCATATGTGGGGAGAGCTTGAGGTATTGAACTACTAGGTGATTGTGGGTATTCATTTCTTAATCTTCCCCTGATTCATATTCTATTAAAGAGGTCATTTGATTGTCATTTGTAGATATTCACCTTTCAATCCTGAGTATTCAAATACATGGAACAAATGCTGGTAGGCCCCTTACCAATGAAAGGTATTCTCATTTGATTTTTTATAACTATAAAATACATTTTTGATTCTTTGGGTAGATACATAAATCAGAATATGCTTAATTTAAAATCACAGATAACTCTACAATTAGTTGTAGATCATCCAGATTCTGGACACTTCGTACCATGGAAAGACATGTCCATCCTAACCTTAGAAAGTGCTAGATGTCACAAGCAGGGGCGGACCTACATATTAGGTTTTGAGAGTAGTCGCTTCCGGTTGGACCGCAAAAATGTGCCAAGCTTTTTTAAAAGTCAATTAACAATCACATCCTAAATGACACATGCCCCATCAAGAATAAGCCCTCGCCCCCTCAAATGATAAAATAACAAAGAAAGTAACATTACGACCATCGTCTACCCCTTCAAATGAAAACCCCAGTCCCCACCCACAAAAGTTATAATTGAATGTGGCTGTTGTAAACTTGCAAGCCTTTGATGGACGGCTAAGATGTCATATCCTCATTCCATGGGTGGGGCACTTGACAAAAGAGGGAATGCGAGATATGCAAGCAACTATGTTAGATGAAGGAGACAATTGAGACGTTTTTGGGAAAAGTCGAAAGCAAAAGAAAGTGCAAAAACCACACAAAAAGGATATGAGGATCACCAGAACATGCTGCACATGAAGAGCACAGAGAATCTAAATGGTAACTCGAAATGGAACAAAAGAAGCTTCCACTGCTAGTCTTCCACTGCTCGCATTAATTGAATGGGTCAGATATCTCAACCTGAACCCCACAGGCCCACACAGATGTTAAAAAGGGTCAACAACCTAAATATTAAATTAGTAGGTTGGAATTGGATTCAAAGCAGGTTGCTAGGCTTGACCAATAAGTAGGGAAGCTGGCTGGTTATTAATCGGGTTGAAAATGTCAATCCTAATTCAACCTTAAGGATATAAAAAATCAGCCTAGACCTTGGATTAGTCTATCAAGTTTAGGTTATTTTTCACAAATCAGAATTTTACATTAATCTAGATATAGTTCTCATTTATTATATAAAAGTTTGCATGATATAAGTCATTAATTATAAGTCTTAAAATCTAAGGTCAGGGTCATTTGATTCAATTGATATTGTACATGCCCTCTTGATTAACACTAATCCCACTTTAATACTGATCAAATTATTATTCACTGTCATAATTAATGATTTTTTTGTATGATCAAAGCCGGCTGTCCTTAAATTAAGGGTTTCGATCATTTGATTAGATTGATGTTAGGCACACTTGGTTGTTAATCATGGAGGTGAGCGTTTATATGTCCCCTCTTTATAAGAACAAAAAAGAAAAAAATGAAAAATGAAAGAAAGGCTATCATCTTCCATTCCAGAAAAATTGGTGTAGTTGAGTTGAAACTTGAAAGTATTTAAAAAAACTGGCTGTGATGATGTTGGAGATATTTATTTATTTATTTTGTTAACGGATGGTTCCTAATTCTTTGGGTTGGACTATTCCTTCTGGGTCAGAGAGAAGCCGGGTAAAACCCCCGTGGCTCCCTAAGTGGTACCACAAGAAGAGAGAGGATCCGTGATCCTGACATACCACTCAGCCAATCCGTCGAGGTTATAAAAAGGAAAAAATGACAGTTGCCTCTGCAAATGTCCAAATTGCCACAGCAACCATTCATTGTTGTGATTCAGATGGCTTGTGAGGCCAACCTGAATTTCCTTTGAAAAGAAGTTTAATGGGCCCCCTTGTAGGTTGACAGTTTCTTCAAATTACCAGGATAAACCTTTACATCCCAACCATTCACAGAAATGCACTTTCTTATTAGTGAACTTTGCCACAGTAACCTATGACTACAAAACTTACTCTTTCTCTTTTTATAATGGCATTAAAGACCATTTGCTGATATTTCAATATAAAGATAATGAAAAAGGTAGGCAGTCATAGCTAAAAATCGCCAATAAACTTGTATAATCAATGGTCTGATTATTGCTGGTAATGATATTTATGAGATTCAATGGTTTGATTATTACTGGTAATGATATTTATGAGATTCAATGGTTTGATTATTACTAGTAATGACATTTATGAGATTGGAGGAATTTAAAGATACTTGTCTGTTCGATTCTAGACAAAGGAGTTGGGTGAACTTTAGTAATTTCTTGATAATGAAGTAGCTAAACTTAATTACTCCATTTGCCAAAGGATCATACATGCATGTAATTTATTATCAATGAAGTTGTAGAATACTTAACTATAAAACTATGTGAATACCGGAAAAAGTTATTAAAAGACCCAACTATATATTGTCAAAAGAACCGACTCTTACTCTAGTGGTAAGAGATGTGAGTTCTTATCTGCTTGTCCTGGGTTCAAACTTGGGCAGGCACCTTTCCTTACCCGAGGGCCAAGGCGATTCCGTCTTGATGCAATTAAAGGAACTTTGAAATATATTTATTATCACAGGAACCATTGGTGATGGTCCTCCTTATTATCTTGTGGAAAAAAACTTCTTTTGGGGGGGCGGGGGGCATTGTAAAAAACTACTTTAAATTTTCATGAAACTTAAATGTTTTTATTTTATTTTATTTATTTATTTTTTGCAATTTAGTGTGTGGTGTGTGTGTGTGTGGGGGGGGGGGGGGGGGGGGGGGGGGCATCGCCCTGCCAGCCCCCCTAGTTCCACCCCTGCTTGCAGATGCTGATTGTATTGGTGAAGTTGACACAGAAGGAATTTTCGATACACACCTTAAATTCAAGCTGATCTCACTTTGTGGATGGCATAGATTGAAAATATCACATTTGATAACATGCGAAAGCTAAATGGGTGAAAAAAGTGTTTTGTTTTCATCATCAATTTTGAAACTCTCTTAATCCAACAGAATAATTGCAGCTAATTATATGGTATGTTTCAAAAGTGTATGACTCAAATTGCGACTTGAATATATGATATTATGCCACTTCACTGTCACAATTATTCAACTTGCACATAACCTAATGTTTTATGGAAGGACAAAAACATCACTCTTATATAACATTATGAGACATCACTCTTGTAGAATGCAGACATTACATAATGGGTAAATGTTCACCTACAAGTTAGCCTGTGGGGCCCACTTAGATGTCTTTCTTTTAGTGAGGGTGGGCCACATGAAAAGGTCTTACTATGGATAAGAGTCAACAAAAAATAAAAAATAAAAAAACCCACCCCGTCGTATCATCCCAACCTTTGATTTAATTGAATTAATTCTAATGGTCTTTTAACCATGGATTTCTTTGATATTCAATCCAACAGTGGATAAAGGTTATGAGAGTGAAATTGGATTTGGTGTCAAATCATGAGAGGGTGAGAGTGTAAAGTGATGTAGAACAAGTCTAAGAAGAATCTTTGGAACAAAAAAACTCAAAAGAAGTCAAGCTAGAAGGTTAAGTCCATAGCATCGACTTCAAACGACAATAGTTTTTAATCTGAGTATCGATCATCATGGGGCCCATAGGATCAAAAGTTATGGGCGTTTGAAGTCAACACTATGGACTAAACCTTCCGACTTGACTTCTTGCATTTTTCTTGCTTCAGAAATTCTTCTGCGACTTGTTCTACATCATAAAGGGCATGCATTGATCAAAGATAGGCCCCACGGAGCTGGACTGCATATGTTATAGCTTGTGGGGTGAACATTTCTCTTACATAACTTATCTTTTGAGTCAAACACATTAAATCAATCTAAGATCCATAGGATTGGGCTAAAATGATGATGCATGTTTTAAAATTAATTTATCCTTTGACATTTTCCAATAATATCTCAAGAAACCTCCATTTTTAAAAACATTGAGACATTTCATGAAATAGTAATTTCACAAGAAAAATATTTTTGGACACCCCATTGTGCGAAGCAACATGGAGTAGTTCCCCCCAGAAGAACATGCATTTCATAATTTATTATTCCATGCCTTTTGGCCTTTCTTACTCAAGTTTTAAAATGAATGGTTGGAGGATGGGAACAAGAAAAAATGATGAGAAATGAGAGATGGTTAGAACATTGTATTAACATAATGCAAAGATGGTTCCAGCAGTGATTATTATATTATTACTACAATAATTTTTAGGTTAAGAAGGCATGAAAGAGATTCCAACTGGGGTCCATGGGCCTCAAGTCCACTACAAGAGCAATTGTGGATACATTCAATCATACAAAGACATCATGCATCATTTTCACTAGAATTTTGCTTTGGAAAGGCACATGTTTGCTTGTCTTCTAAGGTTAAGATACTACCATACATGTTCCATCCAATCAAATTCATATCGGTAGCGAAAAAAGAATAACAAAGTAATACAAAATACTGATGTTAAGAAGGTTGGATATGTTATAATAAGATTAAGATGCAATTCAAATTAGTATTCAGTAGCGATAATGAGACAATCTGAATTTTAAAAGTTATGAAGTTACCAAGAATATTTACGTTAAGAAGGTCGTATATGTTATGATAATGATGAATTTATTTTACACTAAAATTAAATTAAATTTGTGTTATGCTATGATTAAAATTTGTGAGGTTGATACTCTTAATTTGAAGGACCCAATTTAGTCAATTTCATTCCTACCAGTGCACATAGTTAGTAGCATGATTTGATAAGGCGTGGGCATACAAAGTTGACAGCCAAATGGCGGTTGCATGATATGTCACTGGTAGGTACATATGGGAGCCATGAGCCATATGTTTTCTTCTAAGTTTGATCCAAAATGTTGGTTGATTCTTCACCATCTATGGATTAGTTTACCAAACTAATTAAGCTTGTTTATCACTTAATCCCTTGTTTGTATGCTCTACCATGGACCAAATCACTCATTGCTTGCAAAGATGGGGAAGACTTGCAAGTCAAAATTCTCATTTCAATTCTGACTTTCTTTATTTCCTTCTTCTTGTTTTTTTTGGTTAGATTCATTTGGTTGTAAATTGGGGCAAAAAGGGCCCATCACTCAGTGTTGTGGACCATTAATGTGGGCCAGTTGAATGGATAGTTAGGCCTAAAATGGGCGATGGTCATCTCAAGCTGGGGTAGGTGTTCCCCAATAATGCAAGCAAACTAAAACCTCAATATCCATCAAGGTCAGCCCCACAACCCCATTGGAATAAGCCCACAGTCCACTTCCTACTTAATACATCTTGATTTGACACTAAACTTAAAACTAACCTAGTATTAAATGCACCAACTATCCTTGTCCATAGGTCATGGATCCACGAATGGGCCTTTTTCCTAATTTTAGCTGACCTGTGAAAAATTGGTACCTAGTCCAAGGAGTGCTTGGGGACTGAGGATCATACATTTCAAAATTGCAAATTACCCAATGATGGACCCGACCCATGTAGGCCTAATATGGGCCAAGGCCCGATGTCACGCCTTTTGAGTTCTGTACCAACTACCAAGCCCTCCAATTATTGGAAAAAAAAAGCCCAGACTGACCATTAGGTCTTGAATATTTGGGCTTGGACACGGTCCAGACCAATTAGCCCATTTGGGGCCCTTCACTCACCTATAACCATAACCATTAAGCGAATTAAGCCATTCGTCTTATGGATTCCAGTGAGTAACAGGCCTTATGGCCTAGGCCCTATCTAGCCAGTTAACTAATTGAGCCTTATTTTTAAAGCCCAAGCCTGGCCCATTGGGCGATAATCAGGCTGAGCCCAGGCCAGATCTAGGTCCACTGCCACCCTCTTCTAATGTAACAAGAAATTAGGGTCTGAACCTGTAGATCCTAGCAACTGAAATAATCTTTTAGTTCCCTGAACATTTAACTTTACAACATGTGTTTGTGCTGCTAATCAATGGTTCTGATTCACAAAAATACTGCAAATAAGGGTCATTTGACTATAATCATGACCCTACATTTTTTATTAAACATTGCTGTACAAGGAGATTCAATGAAGGCAAACTCAATTATGGGGTAGGGTCTCATATGAATTATAGTGTCTCTCCCACAAATTAGTCCTAAAGATATTTCTTGCTCAAAGTAATGAAGAGAGAGCAAAGGGAATGTAGTTTTCAATAAACCATCTAATCCTTATCATTGTCTGGAATATAATGCTTTACAAACATATAGAGAAAAGAATATTACACCTTTTGAGAAGCCTTTATTTTTCCAAGAGCATGAAAAGTCTAATAGCTAGAAATGGCTTCAAATGCACAATCACACATGAGAGGATAAGGATAAAAAGAAACAAGGGGAAGAAGACATGCACAAGTTTAAGAAAATGACATAATACCAACATAGAAAATGTGTGCTAAGAATATGCTGTATTACTTTTCATGAGTTTCCTCTTTCTGTTAGAAAAGGAAAGCTTCAGAAAATACAAAATTGATCAATTGCATAACTTTATCTTTTTTTGGAAAAATCAATTGCATGACTTTGTTGGAATGCTTTGATTTAGGGCTATCAACGGGCCCTCCAATGAAGGTATTTTGGCTTGGTCCGGCTCGCAAAAGTCCTGTAAAATGAGGGCTTTTGTTTTTCTTAAAAAACTTGAGATCCATGCTTTGAGTTATTTTTTTTTGCAGGCCAGTAAGTTGCCAGTCGGTCTTGGACGATACCAGGCCTAGCACAACCCGACCCTCTTATTTTTCTTATATATCTGTGAGTTTAATTGATCATGATCTAGGTGGGTTCTTATTTTAATTTCTATATGATTCTTATGTGATTTTCAAGTGACTCTTATATGATTTTTGTTTAAATAAGTCATGGATGATTTTTTTTTTTTTTTTTTTATTTTGGAATAGCTTATGTACATGCAGGAGTAGCTATACACTTGGATTTATTTGAGGATATAAGTGGGTTTATTTAAGCATGACTCTTATGTGGATTCTTAATAGCATGTGATTACTTCTTTTAGTTATTGAGTCTTAGCCTCATATTCAAATTTAACTCTCGCAGCCCACCTCTTGGATGGGCCATAGCCTCATAAATAAAGTGTTATAAAATCCGAATGGCATGTTGTAGAGAAATTACTAGACATGGTTTTTAACTTTTTATATAGAATCTATTTGTTTGTTTGATATGTCATAAAAAAGCAATGCAATGCATTATATAAAGGGCCTAAATTTGTTAAGTTAAAAGATAAGATTAACCGATACCATCAAATAGCCTTTTCTTGGATATTAAGTGGTTGATTAGTCATCACCCTACTAAATCAGGATGTAGTAAAATGAGATTTCCACTTACCGTAATGTTACTTGTTGTATTGCATTGCTGGTCAAAAGCTCATATAAAGGAGGGTTAACGTCAAGTTCATACTCAATACTCAATAGTTAAGTACAAATTTTTTTTTTTTTTTAATTTCTTCGGCCATAGGCTCGGCCCTGCTGGGTAAAGGCCTAGGCAGTGCATCTCATCTGAGGGATTTAGCCCGCCCCAAGCCCATCTTGATATGTCGATGGTGGGCTTGGACAACCCAGGCCTGGCCCGGCCCCTTGACAGCCCTAATCAAATTGGATTTGTTGCTCCACTATGTATGTGGGACCGTCAATAAGAATGTATCAATTGACTTCTTTCCTTGCTTTCAGGGTCAAGGAATCATCATGTCTCTATAATGTGACTGCCCCCAAGATGTGTTCCGATCTCATTTTCTCTATTTATCAAATTCGATTTCCCCATTGAACTTTACTTCAAATTCTTATTAAAATACTTGGGGCCTTGTTGCTCATGTCTTAGTAGCTCAGCAGATTCATTCCATTTGAGAGAATGTGAAGTTCTTGAACTTCTAGAGGAAGATGAAGAAGACTGGGAAATAGAAAGTTTCCCATAGTCTTGGATCTCTTCAATAGCATGCTTGTTTGCATATAATATATAGGAATTGAATTAAAAAGGATTTTATGGTCAAAAAAGCACCACGAAAGAATTATTAAAGACGTATAGGACCTTGACTAGTCTAGGATTTTAATTAATAGGATAATGATGGTTAGGTATCTATTTTCCATCTAAGCTTCCTTTAATTTCCATCAAAAGGGGTTGGCTATTTGATGATCATTTTTGGATATTCACTTGGATTCTTCAATTTTTAAAAATAAAAATATAAACTATTAGAATTTCTAGGAATTGAATTACATGAAACAAAGGGACCTAAAAGAAAAATCATAAAATTATCAAAGGAGGCTACCTTGTAATCTCAATGTGAAACTCTTTTTATTCCCCTGCTTTTAAAATTAGTATTCTGCTGAAGTCCTGCCCAAAATTACAGAAAAAGATCCAACCACAATGACAACTCACTCTTAACAGAGTAAAGGTCACAATCATGAATAATTAGTCTTGTGGTTGAGCATGTCCTACCATTACCACCCAAAAATTGCTCACATGCACCAGCAGTTAGTCTGTTACAATCACAAGTACCCTACTACTCAGGATCTAAATGACTCAATAATGTTAGATCTAAGGTATAATCAAAAGTGACAAGGACCCTTAATGATTGTACCCCATGCACCAATGTAACAGCTCAAATCCCAACCTACCCACCAAAAGAAATTAGGCACCCTCTCTAGAAGGTGGGGGGTGGTCAAGCCTCATGTCCTAGCAGTTAGGATGAAAGATTCATGCTGTCAAAATCATTAGTTTGATCAATGATGCAAAACAACACACATAGACAGATAGGAAAATTACAGAGTTGTCCAGCTCAATTCAACAAAATTGGATTTATGGGTCAAAACTCAAGACACTCAGATCATGGTTTAAATTTGTTTCTTATAAACAAAATAAAGGAATTTAATGAAATTCCCATTCCTGATCATCGGTCACAGTTTTAGTCATGAGCCAGTAGGAAATCCAGTGGCATTAAGGCTTTGTATGATGATCTCCACTGCTTCCAGTTAACAGTACACACTACACAGCCTATATTGATAGAAAATAGCTAAATAGTTTATCTGATATTGATCACTTGCACTGAGATTTTAAAAGTGATTATGAATACTGATCTTTGATCAGATGGTAGCCATATTTTGGGATTGACACCAACAACAATCCTACCAATATCAGTTCTTGAATTCACTTGAACTGAAAATTCAAGTTTAAGTGATTTAAGTTCAACATGCAAATTACCCTTTTATGACCATGGTCTTAAGTTAATTAAGAGTGTTGATTGAATGGGTTTTTGCCGGGTCAAACCCTGCTCAAGAACGTCTAATTGAGTCATCAGACCTAATATTCAGGCCTGGATCTAGCCCGCGGGCTTGAAAGTGAGCAGGCTCAATTCACTTGCGAAAATATGAACAGCCTTGAAAACTATAATAGGCTAGGCCTTTAAGAATATGAGCCCAAGCCCGACCCCTTGAAAACTAGGGCTGGGCACATAACCCATTTACCTACAAAAAGAGCCCTAATCCATCCCACTGTGGGCAGAAGCTGAAGCTGTCCCCATCACTGAACAGCCCTAATGTCAACAATAAAGTTAACATTGTATAAATGTACCCCAAAATATTGTTTGATACAGTCACAGACACTACATTCTAAGATTCACCAAACTGAATAAGAAAGATTAAAAGTCAAAAAATCTTTGACCATGAACCTCTTTTATTCCTTCTTCCAGAGAAATACAGAACGTCTAACTCTAGAGCTTTCATTTAATTGACTAGTTGATCAATTTAATGCTATTACCACCTTCAGTGCAAAATGTCAAACTCCATGTATTACCATTTATAGCTTCCTCAGCAAATCCTGAAGGATTAAAAATGAAAGAGAGATAGCCTCTTTGAAAACCGATTATTCTCCTAAGTACATGAAGTCCCTGCCTCCCTCACGTGTTAATTGAGAAATAAAGTTCACGTAGCTAATCCCAACATAGTTGGAACAAGACTTTGATGATAGTGATTCTCAATGGTTCTGACCTACTGAAGAACATAATAGAGAGGGGTTCAGGAATGATTGGTTGTGACTTGGCTAACCAATTCCTTGCATTAGAAATTAAGATATTTATGGGTATGCTTATGTGCCCATTTCTTGTGATCAACGAGGCCTATGGAAAGATATCTGAACTGTTGCTCTCATGGGCCACATCTTGTAGTCTTCTAATACATTATAAATAAAACAGATTGGAAGATGTTTGTCACATCCCCCTTTTCCAACTAAAGAAAAAGTTTGTGTAGCACACTAGCACATTTTCTACAGAAAATGAAAATGGTTTATGTGGCAGACTGATTTTTCAGATTTCTATGCTGAAAATTCCCACTGTATTTATTTTCTTAAGTAGAGGCATTTTCTATAATTTTTTTTACCAAGAAGATTCAAATCCAAAAGACAGAATATAATTTTTTGTGGTCCTTACAAAAGTGGTAGAAACACACTGTAGGGGTAGTGCAGTTGGCTAGAACCACAGTTCAAGAATTGAAGGTTGTGGTTTCAAACTCGTTTTCTTTCTCTGGACCCATTTATGTCTTGTCCAGGCAAAAGCCTGGTGGGGGACTGCAAAGATAAAATGCCCTCAAAATTCCACTCTAAATGCTCCTTTTGTCCATTCATACAAAAAATAAAAAAAAAATCTGGTACATTACATTCTCCAATTAACCAATTTTCAAATACTAAGAGAACCCAAGATCCAAATCCCCAGTAATAAAACATCTCACTAAGAACATTTTTTCAACCCTCACAAAGAAACATCAACTGCTCACAAAGAAAAATCAAAGCCCAGATTCAGAACACCCCACTTTTTTTCAACCCTACAATAACAAAAAGCAGAACTGAGAAACCAGAACCACAACCCAAATGATCAGCAGTCAGTCAGAACAAAACCCATATCTCATATCTGAAAGACATGATCTGATCTGAAAAGCGACAATGATCAACCATTTAGTGGGGGTCCATGAATTTTTGTCTGGTAAAGGGTAGAAATGGGTTAGAGATGAGAGGATAAGATCAAACGACAAGACAGACAAGTGTTCCTACTTCTGTTCTGGTGTTGACATGTTAGGGGGCATATGATACGGCAGAAATCTGGGATCTTGTAGACAAGCATGTGAGGATGGGTTTTATTTTTTCATTGATCTCCAACGGTTACTTATGTGGATTTTTCCATTGGGTATATTTGCCTGTGCTTCCTGAGAGAATTTCCTCCCACTCAGCTCTATTATGCCTCCTAGGGCCCACCTTTAATCAGTGTAGCTTTTTTCGTACTTTTATCGTCCCATTATCTGGCACCTTACCTCATTTTATGCTTATTAAACCTTTACTCGAATTCAAATGAATCTCATATAAATTTATGGTTAAAAGACAATTAAATTTTATGACATTTAGATTAAGTGCTAGAATACTATAAAAGTGCTCTTCCTTTTTTTTTTCATGATCCTTCTCCATAAAGAGATCTTTCCCTCCATTCCATTTTATGCTTATTAAAGCTTTACTTGCATTCAAATGAATCTCAAATAAATCTATGGTTAAAAGTGATCCCTCTCCGCAAAGAGACATTTCTCATCCATCCTACACCCAGTGATATAAATGCATCTAATTGAACCCCATGAGCGGGACCATAAAGTACGTGTGCCACCTGCTGGTAGGGGAAAATCTTCTGCGTGCATCGTGTGCCAAGTCTCAATGGTTTATTGGAAGGTTGAGATTCTCTCATCTGGGGTGGTGGACCCGATCATATGGTACTTGGGATCAATGATCAATCGGCATGAATTGGAAAATCCGAGCCATCAGTTCCCACATAGTAATGCCTTCCTATGGATGGCAATGTTCAAAAGCCTTTATTTGGGGATAGTATTAGGAGAGCTAATATTTGGATGGTTTTAAAATGTATGATTTTTATCTGGATAATATTGGAAAGTACTATTAAAAAAACTATAAAAATATGTTATATTAAAAACTAAAGTATTTTATTAGTATATAAAATAGCATACGACATATGCAATTGGGCTGAATTATTGGGTTGGGATAATACTGAAAAGTACTATAAATAAATAAAATATTATAATAAAAAACTAAAGTGGTTGATTAGTACATAAAGTAGTAAATAACATGTGAAATTGGGCTGATTTAATGGGTGTTTGAGAACCCCAAGGAGTTGGCCGAGTGGTCAGGACCACGATTCCTCCCTCTTTTGGAGCTAGAGGTCTCGGTATCGACCCACAGTTCCCCCTTCTTCAGGAATCGAAGGTTGAATCTACTAGTACGACCACCATGGAGCCACAGGGGTGTTTACCCAGCTTCCCTATGGGCCTGGAGGGATTAGTCCAGCCCAAAGGGTTGGAAAGTGGAAACCCTCCGATAGGAAAAAAAAAAGTAAAATAAATGGGTGTTTGAGAAATATCCTAGATTGATCCAAGATCAGACCCAGCTAGGAGCCAAAAACAAATTTCACGGCAGCTCCAAACAGAAATAGTTGAACAGAGTACCCAAAAGTAGAGGTTTTTCATCCTAAGATCTCTCAGAAAGAGGCATCAGTGCAATGCAAACCACATGAAGAAAGAAAATAAGGAGCCTTGAAGACTGTTCTTGATGTAATCCTTCCATTTCTTCATTGTTGTTTAACACACAACTTAACAACAGTAGAAAGGATGCAGCCACAAACAAATTTATTAGAAATTTATAGATTGTCTTTTCACCTTTTCTTTGGACGATTGCTGTGTTCCATTCAAGTCGTATTTTTGAATCCTGATAATCAAAGGTTAATATCCAACAAGAAAGGTTTGTAAATTGTAATCTCCCAATTGTGGTGGGGTGCTGTCAAGGAATACTAACCTACATTGGTGCTCAATACTTTTGGAACAGATCAGTTACAATGGGCCTTGCAAGATTAAAGAAATGGAAGTCAGGAAAATATACAGATTCCTTAAAGAGTTTCAAGATCTATGATTGATTGCTCGAGAAGGCTGACTGAACAAGATGAAAATTTGTTAACCAGAGTCTGTATTTAGTCTTTTACAATTTCCAATATAATTTTTACTATAGCAGAGATAAATTTCAATTATTTTTCATAAAATAGGCAATCACTAAGGATTGCCAAACAATAAGTAACTGTGTGGTAGTTACTGTAACAAGTTTGGTCAATGCCAATCCAAATGGCAGATTCACTGGAGAATGCAATACTGATATCCCAGAAAAATATGTTCTGAAAGCAAAGTTTCGGCCAATTGGTTTTCGATGACATTCTACTTACAGAATATGAAATGGAAAGACTCCTAAAGTTCATCTAATTTGCATTCAATTATCAGCCGTCCAATTAGGAGAGGTCCAACCTGAAATAAATGCAGATATAATACACTATCTTGACAGCTTCTACCAAAAACTACAAAATAATCTCAATTATTAACAGAGACATCCAAAAGATATGGCAATTAACTTCTTTTCACTTTCCAGATGAAATCCAATTAAGAATATAATATGCAACTGTTTAAAGAAGCACAGATGTGGAGGGCATACCATCTGAGCTGGAAAACAAGATCCAATAAATGCTGAAGGCAAGTACACCTGCCCAAACTCTCCAGCAATACACCCCCCTACCCCTCACCATCCCCAAAAACAAAAAAGAAAAAAACAGAAAACGAAGAAAAAGGAAAGAAAAAAATTGACAAATATTCTGAAACTATGTTATCTTGTTCAAGTGAATCATTAAACATAGGTCAGCGACAGCCTTCTGTACTCAGTAAACTGGTGTTCTTAAATAAGAATTTCTCAGTAGGACTCCAGAACACCGCTCACCTTTTCTTCCGGTGGATGCCTTCCAGAACACAGCTCTCTCTAACAAGTACAATTGCCAGTATCTTGCACAACAGAAAATTGGCATGCTGAAGGTGCATTTTGCTTTTCACAAAGACAGAAACCTATAAGCAATGGGGTTGGATGTTGTTGCAAGGCCCATTTTGCTTCCGGTGCCTAGCTTCAAACGAGCATCAAAAACTTCCTTGAAGATAAAAGATCAAGAGGTATTAGTATTACAGAACTTCAGCACATATCCATACATGACCTCTATGTTTGCAAACATGGGAAAAAGCTTGTTGCGACAATCAATCCGTTCAAAGTGTTTTCCATCAGACTACTGACATATGAAGCTCATCAACAAAACAAAATACGCAGGCATGAATTAACTTCCAGAACTATCCACAATCCGAAGTTAAGCACTATTTTATTTCCTTATTAAGTAACATGGTTGTTCATACAATTAGAAATAATGTTCTTAGTGTAAGCAACCTTGAGTAACGATGGAAAGAGACATTGCTGAAGAAAACTTTCACTGGACATAAGTTCACTGATGATGACATCAGAGCATTATGACTTAAAACTTATCAAAGGAGGAAGAAGAGGGCCCCTGCACAAACATCATTATGGTTGGATGATATTTATTTGGGCTCAGTTTGAGGTTTCAAAGACGAACCACCATTGGATCATGATTTTATCCTAGATCAACAGTTAGATTAAGCCAAATCATTGGAAGATCCCACACTGGAATGACTAGAGACAGAAGAACCATACGCATGGCATCGGGAAGAGGAATAGAATTAAGTTAGTTTTATGTTTTTTTTATAACGAAGTTGGTTTTATGTTTTTGGGTTGTTTTGTACATTTTAGAAAGGGATTTTGACCTTACGGGATATAAAAACCATGAATTCCTTAAAATGGTGTTGACCAAAACTATATCCCAAATATGGATATTGTACATGGGACTCCAATTTCTTTTCCAATTCTACCCATTTTGTGCGATATCGCACAATCTATGCGATATCGCACAAACTGATCAATCTCCCCTTATATTTTCCTCCATTCCCATCTCCTAAAGCACTAAACCTCCTTTTTTTTTCCTGCGACCTTCCCGTTCCTACTACTTTCTCGATCGTTAAAACAGGTTCCCAAAAATAGTAGTCTTTCATTCTCTTCACCAAAAGATGACACATGAGAAGCAGTTCCCAAAATGCGTAGTCTTTCATTCTCTTCACCTAAAGATGATTCATGAGAAGCAGTTCCCAAAAAGCGTACATAGACCACAAAATTTTATAAGGTTTGATATTGTGGATCCATCCCTTGTCCTCATAGTAAAATTATCACAACATGACAATGATCAAATGGAAAAGAAAAAGGAAGAAGAGTTGTGGAGAAACCTTGAGATACTTTTTGATAAATGAAAAGGCAACGGAGAAATTCTATTGAAAACCTTTTTTAACAATGGAGAAAGTAGTAGGAACGAAGAAAGTCGCAGTAAGAAATGGAGGTTTAGTGCTTTAGGAGATGGGAACGAAAGAAAATATAAGCGGAAAAACGATTATTTTCACCTTCAGTTTGTGTGATATCACACAGATTGTGCAATATCGCACAATATGGGTAGAATTGGAAAAAGAATTTGAAGTCCCATGTACAATAACCACATTTGGAATATAGTTTTGGTCAACACCATTTTGAGGAATTCATAGTCTTTTATATCCCGTATGGTCAAAATCCCTTTTAGAAACTTTCAGTTAAGTTGTTCCATGTTTTAATCCTAACCATTGATGTATTTTAATGGTTTGGATTTGGATCTAGGATTAATAAGCCTTTATATATTCATTGTAATGTTTTCTTTTGGAGGAATTGAATAAAAGAATAAAGAATAAGCTTTTGAGATCTCTCTAGTGATTGGAATCTGGTGTGAAGCAATTTGATGTGAATCCAAGGTAAAACCTCCATTGCTTTTGTGTTCTTCTGTTGAGATTTATCAATTTTTTTCTCCCCCTTTGGTCTCCACCCAAATCTGAAAAGACCATAAAGCATCCAAAAGCCCAATTAAACCTCATAGGGCATTCCTACACTAGCTGGCCCCTCCCAGAGAGAGGTCCACTTTGGCCGAAGCCGAACCCCATCCTTGGGTACCACACTTGCCGGCCACCCCTAGGGCACCTTATATGCCTGGCCGAACCCTCTAGGACCATTTCCTGGGTTGGTCGACCCTTCCTAGGCTTCTCTGGTTTGGAAAAACCCTAAATCCAGCGTATTCTTAACATCCTTGATGCTAAACCAAAAAAAAAAAAAATCCTTGAAAGAATCGAGAGTACCATGATTGTTTAAAAAGTGATCCCTAGGCTAGTGGAGATTGAGTCTTCCATCAGGAATCTCAATCAAGATTTGAGGACGAGTATTTGTTGGGATTGTGACTAGACCTAACATTGTCTCTTAATTGCTAATGTGGAATTCTGCATAACTTATGGTGGAATGAGTGTTATTTTATAAATGTTAATTGTTACTTGATCTCAAATTCATCGTTATTAGGCCACTTTTCAAGGTCCTGCATCAGTGGCATAGTTCCATTTTCTTTGATTTTAGTAGCCAGCTCTGCAGAAAGTCTAGGTGATGAGAAAACTAAGAGTGCTCATAAGATATTTAAAAACTGCACGAATTATTTAAACATGTAACAATAACGAACAGTTAACACCAACAAAAGACAATATTGGCACAACTTACTCTGGATTGAATTCAAAAGGGCGCTTCAAGAGATTCATCCCAAACGTCTGCACTTCCATTGGAAGCATCTTCCCCATCTTCTTCCATGGAAAGTCTAATATATTCTCTATGAGCGAACCGATCCCATTCTGTTAAAGTAGGATCCTCTCGTTCCTGCTCAGAGGATTGAAAGCATAGAAAAGGTAATTGGTAACA
Organism: Litsea cubeba; assembly: GCA_012931725.1. Lineage (NCBI taxonomy): Eukaryota > Viridiplantae > Streptophyta > Magnoliopsida > Laurales > Lauraceae > Litsea > Litsea cubeba. The sequence continues at coordinate 8,567,937 of CM022948.1, forward strand.
CTGCTCAGAGAATTGAAAGCATAGAAAAGGTAATTGCTAACACAGCTCAGTCCGTGCTCACACTCTTTCTCTTCTCAGGTTAGTCGTCAAGAACAGAGGCATTCATAAAATTTTGAAATAATGCATTACCTGACGAATGAGAAATGGATCACGAGTTTCAAAGGCCATGAACTTGTTCAGATTGAAAAGGATATTGAAAACATTTCCAGAAAGTTTGCTTCCTTTTAAGTCATGTAAAGTAAGATGGCTCTCCCTCTGCATAAGTTTAAAGTGTCATGGATTGTGAAGATACATTAGATTCTGAATATAAAAAATAATAATACAAAAAAAAAAAGCAATGATAGAAAGAAACAAGGTGACCTCTGGTCCAATCATGTCGACCATCTGGCATAGAATATCCTCAAATAGCACAGGTTCCTGGGCCATGCATTCCATGCGATGCAACTGCTCCTCGTAAAAGAACTGCATTTCATTAGGGGTGAGTACTCCATTTCCATCCAAATCTATACACTTGAACCTGAAAGATACCAGTGAATTAGACAAATACCACACTATGCATAAGCTCTTATGCTGATGATAATATTTAGTTCAAAATAAGCTCAGACAGAACATGGAGCAAGATTAGGAATAAAAATGTGAGCTTTATTAACCGCAAATGTCATACGAATATTCAGAAATAAACATAAGCTGTATTAACTTTTTTAATGAATGATGAGAACAGTTATTTGACAAACCTACAAGAATATATATAAAAAAAAAATGATATATATATATAGAGAATATATTATCCACAGAGAGATTTATTGCTACACGAAGCTACAGGGAGGATGGGAACTCACATACACAAACTCATGCCCCTAACCAGCTGAGCTACAGCCAGGTCATCAGAATTATTAATTTGTTCATAACAATATATCATACGTTATTGAATTACAAATAAAACTCGTCATTTAATTCATTTCATAGAAATCTTGTCAAAATCTCAATCAGCCTCACCAGGGGGTCTAGGAAGGCAGAACTTGATATTAATGATTTAAAACATGCTGCGTTGAGCACATACCAAATTATGGGGATACATGGATCACCTGATGTATTTACTAATCATAGATTAAGCCACACACAAAAATAAATAAATAAATGAAAACACACTCAAAAGAGAGCCCAAAAAAAAAAAAAACTGTGAAACTGAAAAGGCCCATCTTTCCTGAAAAAATAAAAGAGATAATTTTAAGAGACAGTGTCACAAGATATGGATTTTTCAGGAAAAAATACGATTTTTTTTTGGATGAATGAGCTGCCAAATCACATGACCAATTCAAGACCATAATTGCCCAGTTCACTAGAGGCCTTGAACTGCAAACCATCTGTTTCGGACAACCGCATTTTGGTTCACAAAATGTTCCCATAAAATTCTTTAAGCCGAGTCCTATTAATCCGTCAATAGAGCCTGCCTAACAAATCCAAGGGAGCCTGCTTAACAATCAGTCTACAATATGGATTTTTCCGGAAAACGGAATTTTTGGGATGAATGAGATGCCAAATCACATGACCAATTCAAGACCATAATTACCTAGTTCACTAAGGACCTTGAACTGCAAATTGCCTGTTTCGCACAACTGCAGTTTGGCTCATGAACTGTTCTCATACTATTCTTTAAGCTGAGTTGACGCAGTCACGGGTATGAAAAAGGATCCCAGAACAGTATACTGACTGTTTCTAACTACTGCAGTAACCATGTAACAGGATTGTTACACAGCCCACTATGATTCGACTTCTTGGGAAGGAAATCAAATCACACTGTTTGGTTGGATCTTCAGTATAAACACGAGGAACAACAAGAATATAAAGGAACAGATGTAAGGCAATACACAGAGATTCAGAAAATAACAAACTGTTATTCTGTCTTGAATATGTCGACTACTAACTCCCTTATCGGTCGACTAATACATTATGAAATAAGGCTAAAACCCTAAATCAAATATCCATGCTAATCCCTATTACAATCATACTTTCTAACTAAGGCTAATAACACCTCAAATTGCTTAAAGGAAAAGAGTAAAAAGGAAACTGTTGACTGCTACGCTTGACTGTGCATGGGGATGACACAGTTGACATGTATAAATCCCCAATAATCCTCCATTACAACCAATCAAATCCAAATCTCTTGCCCCTAATCACTTCCTACCATCCAATGACACTCCAATGGAAAGAAGTTAGCATTAAATTGAAGAAAATATGGAAGAAATCAGAAATTTCCTAAATCATGGTCGTTCCAGACCAAATCCACGAAACACATGGCCCACCTTCTGATGAGCCCATCTCAACTAAATTGAGGAGGGGTCTTGGGCTACCCTTTTGGCTCAAGTCCTGAGGATTTGGAACTGGTATGGCCCACCAAATCATGCTCCAAAGAGAAAGCACGTGCCGCCTTTGTCTCACCTGTTTTGCAGAATACCCGCTGTTATGTTCTGAAATATTTAAACAGCCCCTGATTGACAACTCCTTTGGCTGTTTGGGTTCTTTTCTCAAATCAACCGATCTCACATGGGTCCAGACCAGGGATTAAAAAAACTGCTGTACTATTGAATATCACGGTCACATTATGAAATGGCCTAAAATATCGCCAAAAAAAGGGCCAACATGACCTTTTTTTCTAAAATAACAGCTGTTGTAACGGCCGACGGGCTACTTTTTAACCTTATACCTTATTCTCTTTCATTTCTTTCTCCTCTAATGCATGTCTGAGGCCTGGAAACACTCTGCTACAGCAGTAAACAGCACCCCAAGGCACTAAAACACAAGATCTTGGCAAGTTCTCAGTAGATTTCTCCGTGGGAAAAGCTGAGAAACTCAAGCTTATTTTTTGTTTTTTTGGAGTTCTTTTCAAGATTCAACCTCAAAAATAACTTAGAGATGTTTGAGGTATGTTAGATCTAGACTTTTGGAGCAAAAAATTGTAAATCTTAGCACTTATTGTAATTTTTTTTTTCATTATTTAAAATTTGAATTAAAAATTTTTTTTTTCGAAACTTTTTTGTAATACATGTAACAAAGGCTTTATATTGAGTTAGATTTGATGTTACTCACTTAGTTTTCCTTAGTTCTAGTGTTTTAAAATGTAGATCTAGATTTTTTTTATTTTCAAAATTTGGGGCTTTTTTTGAAATCATTTAGATACTTAGATTTGCTTGTGATTTCCATATATGTCATAGATCTACATATTTCTAATGTAAATATAGTTTCCCTTTATTTTCAAATTTTGGGTTTTTTTTAGAATATTATTAGTTTTGTTCAATTTCTTTGTAAATTCATGATAATGATGTTCAATCTTATAGTAGATCTACTTGAAAAATGTGTAGGTCTACTAGATTAATGTCCAAAAACTATTTTATAAAAAAATAATTTTCTTCAGATTTTTTAATAAATCAATATTAAAATATTGTTTTTTGATGATTTCCAAACAATTTGTTTGTTTATTATTCTAGGTTTTATGTATAACTCATGTGTATGTTTCCGATGTTAGATCTACTTGAAAAATGGGTAGATCTACTTCTACTAGATTTATGTTTAAAAATCCTTTTTGCTGCTCAACAATTTATTGTTTATTATTTTAGGTTTAATGTATATAACTCATGTGTATGTTTTTAATTATAGTAAAAATCATTGGATGTGGTCTTTTTTTTTTAATGTTCTATTTTTCAAATTCTAAACTACTCTGCTTTATGGATTATGTGTCTAGTGTTATTCTTTTGTAGAAAACAATGGTACGCGAAGTTGATCTGGCGTAGAGACATGGTGTTGATGTGGATGGAAAGAATAATAAAATTAGATACAATTATTGTGATAAAGCGGTAACCGGTGGAATCACAAGATTGAAGCAACACTTGGCACATAGAGAGGGCCAAGTTGCAAAATGTCCCAAGGTATCCCCATAGTTAAAGAAGGAAATGCAAGCATTGTTGGACGCGGGGAAAAAAAAACGTAGTAACTGAGAAAAGGAGGCGGGCAGAGTATGAAGCATGTAGAGAGGAGGTGTTTGGGCCTAGGGAGGTGCTTGACTCCAATGATGATGGTGGGGACTCAGATGTAGAGAGAGCAAGGAGAGAGAGAATGAGATCATATAATGAGGAAGAAGAGACGAGAAGAATGGTGTATGACTGTATGAGTATGCTTCCAGTGAGGGCCAATATGAGGAGGGGGAAGGCTCAGGCAATGGTAGTGGTACTGGTACTGGTGGTATGCTACATCGGATGTTTAGTTAAAATCAGACCCGCTAACAAACAGATCTTTTGGAGTCTGATCAACCTCCCACAAAAATGCATTGCAGACCGGAGGTCATGGGTCCAATTGACCCTGCTGCATACAGGTCTCCATCTACAATGCAACCTTCTATAGCCAAAGTCTCGAGCAGGAAGATAGGTTTTGCAAGAAATAAGTTGGTTAGAGCGGTCGGAAAATTCTTCTTTGATGGAGCCATTGCACCAAATAAAGCAACTTCACCCTATTTGAAGACCATATTGACCATAGGGGCTGCACACTCATGTGTGGTGGGTGGATTACCATCACTGGATGGTCCCTATTGAATTTTTTAGTGTACTCGCCTTTATGCACTGTTTTTATTAGATCTGTTGATGCAACCAAGTACGTCAAAGATGCGGCGTACTTGAATAAGTTTTTTAATGAGGTGGTTGAGGACATTGGGGCAGATTGTGTTGTTCAAATCATCACAGATAATCATGCAAGCATGAAAAAGGCCGGGAATGTAGCAAAGGGCCAATAATTTTTGGTCTCCATGTGCTGCACATTGTTTGGACTTGATGATTGAAGACATCGCTAAGAGGAAAATGATAAAAGGTGTGATACCTTGAACAGGCTCATAGCGATGATGAAGAAATATACGGACAACCATGAACAGGCTCATAGCGATGAGGAAAATGATAAAAGGTGTGATACCTTGAACAGGCTCATAGCGATGATGAAGAAATATACGGACAACCATGAACTACTATGGCCCGACATTACGAGATTTTCCACCCACTTTGTAGCTCTAGAAAGCCTTGATAAACATAATAGAGGGCTACAACAACTACTTCACAAGAATTGTTGGAATCGAAGTGGGGAAAGAGGCTGAGGCCTCAAGTCTGTACGGTCTAAAAAATACTAGCCATTTGTTCGTCAGACCTTAAAGGTTTTAGAACCATTGATAAAAGTTATTTGGTTGGTTGATGGAGATGACAAGCCTACAATGGGCTTCTTATATGAGGCCGTAGATCGAGCAAAGTTGGCCATACAAGCAAATTGTAAATATTATAAGGCATATTGAACGATAATCAACAACCGATGGGAAAACCAACTCCATTATGACTTGCACGCAGCGGGTAAAGAATCTAAATCCAAATCTAACTCTCTTAACTTTTAAGTATTGTTAAAATGTGGTTCCAACTCTCTAAATTAATATACTATGCAGGTTATTTCTTAAACCCACACTATCGATACAATGAGAATCAAGACCAAAGCTTATCAGATGAGATACGTGTGGGTCTGAAAAATGTGATAGAAAAACGTGCAACGGATGAGGATGATGCATGTAAGGCTATTAACCAAGTAAGTATAATGTGTACATTTTTTTATTGAAAGAGAATGGAGAGATCATCATAGTTAAATTCATCCATATTTTTATTATGTTATATCACAGATTGATATATACAATGAAGCCTTTGGTAGTTTTGGGACAACGACTGCCCGACAAGCTATCATGAGGTCATTTCCAGGTAAAGATCATAGTAATTTCATTCATTCTACATTAGATTAAAAGTTGAATCATGTATGATTTAATTAATATACTTCTATTTTCAGTTGAGTGGTGGTTAAACTACAGAGAAAGTGCTCCAGCACTAAGGAAAATAGCAATGAAAGTCCTTAGTCAAACAACTAACTGCATCTTCAAATTGTGAGAGGAATTGGAGCACCTTCTCATTCATTCACACTGAAGTCAGAAATCGTCCGACGATGCAAAAGCTGAACAAATTTGTATATATCCATTGCAACATTAAGCTTTGACATAGACAAAGAAAAAGGAGAGAGTTTGAGGCTTAGACATATTACTTACGTCCAATCAATTTGGACTGTTTTTTATTTTTTTCTGAGGATGATGATATATGTTGGCACAGTGGATAGAGGAGGTAGAAGAGCCAGTGCTAGATCATGATGAAGAGATTTGTAATATGGTTTAGGATTTGACTGGGGAAAGGCCCGAGCCGATGAGGGCCACCAAGCGCCTACGCGAGATAAATCTTACACATCAACGAAGGCGTGGGGTTGACACTCGGGACAGGGGCGGACCCATGTGTATTCATGGGGGTGCACCTGCACCCGGTAAATTTTGAAAATCCCTTTAAAGGGATATGGGCCATGCACCCCTGCCCCACTTAAAAATGCATCTCGCACCCCCATTTAAAACCCATCCTTGAAATGCACCCACATCAAATCGAGAAATCCTCTCAGTTCACCCATATAAGAAACCTAATTTTCCCGTTCCCATCATATCGCACCCCTCAAATGAAAATCCTGGGTCCGCCACTGACTCAGGAGATGCGAGACGAGGTTGATGATGATGATGATACTAGCCTTAGCAGTAGTAGCTCATCTTCGGATGTGCCTCATGACTTTGATGGGGATGGCAATGATGGTGGTGGAGATGGTGGTGGCTATGGTGAGGTGCCACCCCACATGATGGAGATAGTAGAACATTTTCCTTCTGCTAGTAATATAGACCTGAGCTGCGGGTACCAGATACCTGTCCCACCAACCGAATCATCATAGGCAGGGGCTAGTGGTAGCGGATATGGCGGGGGAGAGGGTACTTCTGGTGATGATGTTGGCCACCAACAAGCCCTGTATGGAGCCTATAGAGAGTATGGACAACAACCTTCTTGGCCAACACAATCGCCACTAGTTTCTCTAGCAGAGTTGTGGGGTCTGCAAGAGTATGCCATCAGTTGGGATGATCCACCTCGTTGCCTTCCCCACGGATTTTATCACCAATACCAAGACTACCCCGAGTCATCCCGGTCTACTAATGACTCAGCCTCATACGAAGGAATCTTTGCTCTTCAACCACGTCCACAGGCATAGCAACCTTATGGGTGCTATGGGAGTGCAACACAACAATTTGGTGCCTATTTTTACCCTTCAAGAAATAATGATGACGATAATATCTAGCCAGAATGCCGCTCATTTTGGCATTATGCTCAGCCTCTGCCTCTTGAGTAAGCATTCATGTCTAATCCTAGAAATCAAGCCAAGGTAAATTTGATGGGTTTACTGTCAATATAAATTGCCCAAGAATTGTGATTTCATCTGGCTATCAAAGAAAGGAGTTTCATTTTTTTCCTCTAAGAATCTGAAACTCTGTAAATATCATTTTATCGCACATATTGGTAATTAAAGATGGGTTAAGTGTGAAATCATGATGAGAACAAATGCATGGACAATCTAACAGTAAGCAATGCATGAAAATAGCTAATGGATGAAAGATACCACTATTCAAGACGAGAGATTGAAAGAGCCCCACTTGATGTAGCCAATGACAATTATATTTTGTATCTTCTAACCAGTGGTGGACCCAGGATTTTCGTTTCTTTAACATAGGTTAAGAACATGATTTTCAATAAAAAAAATTTCTTCTTCTAAGGAATCCTACTACTAACACTCAATTCATAAATAAGCTTCTTAACTAAACACCCAAATCCCAATTCCTCAAGAAATTAGGACATCAATTAGCAACCTTACTACAATAATAAAAAAGAAACTTTAGGAAACTCCAAAGAAGTAATAATCATTATTGTGTGAAAGTTAGTACATGTTTTTCCTTTCCTTGAACCCCTAATGGTTTCTCTATCATACAAATTCATATGAGAGCACCTTTATTTATAAATGGACATTGTTAGCACAATCGTAAACATTATATTATGGTCCAAGAAAAAATTTCATAAAAAAAAAAAGAAGAAAAGAACAAGAACAAGAAATAAGTAGTTAAAGCTCAATCCTATAATTTTGTCGTGTTCTATGCAAAGTGAAAAATATTATATTTATAGGAGTTTTCAAAAAAAAATTGTTGCTATCTACTTTCCTCTACAAGATTAAAAAAAAAAAAAAAAAAACTACTCTTGCAATTCACTGTATTCTACTTAGGTAAAAGGAGATAAACTATTGTCTCTGTCCAACAAAAGCAAAGGTTAATGTACTTGAATAAAATTATTGAAATGCTTATTTCATGGAAGCATTATATGGTCTCAAGGTCAAGAAATGCAAAATGATGTGGTAAAAGGGAAACATTTCGGTGCATTTATGTGCCCCTTGGTGGTGGTGATGATGAACAATCACAATGATTGGTCCATGTTTTGGTGTACTACATCTATCAATAGTGAGCTGTCAGGTACAAGGAACTTGGCCTATTGCAAATGAAAATATCCAGAAACATGTGGCCAACTAAATCGATGGTTATAACACAATGGATCAAACTGGCCAATAATGGTCACTAGCAAAACCATGAATTCCAGCAATTCTCCATCAATAATCAAGAACCCCACTTATGCAATCTTGCAATTTTGGCACCAACTACTTAGGTTCAAACAGAGCTTAATCCACCACAATTTGGGGGCACATTCAAAACACTAGCTAGAAAATCCAAATAAAAAAAATCATATATACCCAAAAACCCAAAATCCATGAGTAGGGATTAGATTCCATTTTTCAGAACAATGAAAAACAAGAGTAATTTATCTTCAACCAGAATTCTCGAACTATACAAGATATAAAACAAATCCAAAAAACTATATAGACCTAGAAACTCAAAACTCACTAGTGAAAAGTAGATTCCATTGCAGAACAATGTAGTAATAAGAGTACTTTATTCTCACAAGAATCTTCAAACAATACAAGAAATAAACCCTAGAAGTAGAAGAAACTGCCCATAGTCATTATTCAAAATCTAAACTGGAGACAGACAGAAAGTTCTCTCCACTTTCATTTACCACTATTCCCAGTCATCCAAACACATCTAAACTCTCAAGAATCAAAGTGAAAAAAATAAAGAGAGAGATGTTTGCAAGCAAGACGACAGAGAAGTAGAGAGGGAGAGAGGGGAAGATAAGAGAAACACAATGAGAGGGAGAGGGAGAGGGACTAACCTGAAAGATGATCGAACATAACCAACGAGGAGAAGCTTTTGAGAGTTGAGAGATCGGCGCCAGAGAGGATTTTTTTGCAATCTTCAAAGGTGGAAAAAGAAAGGGGCGAAGGGTATGGGGATCCTTTTCACCAACAAAGAACAAAGGTTTTAGGGTGGGGCGGTGGTTTTGAAATAAGTGGGCTATGGGACAGGCCCATTACGAGTTTTAGGGGAATTCTGGATTCCACCTGGGGCGGCCGCCCCATATAGTTATAATGTGGGTCCGCCCCTGCTTCTAACACATTTCATAAGCGGAAGCATATATCATATTCAGCTTGATAAGTGCCTAAAACTATCTTTTTCCAATGATTTTACTAAACATATCTGCAACCTCATCTTTAGGCCTTACAAATGAAGTATGACTAAGATTAGATGCCACCTTCTCCCCACTAAAATGGCATGGGCCTCAATATGTTTTCCCTCGTGCAGGAATTTAGAGCCATGTAACTATGCTCAAGACCAGGGAAACCTCACGAAAGCTCAGAACTCCACATCACAAAGCTTGCAGTACAAAACGAATAACACGCAATGACTTATAGAAAACAATAAAAGATGTTTTATTAGCAAAAAAAAAGAAAAAAACTCTTTAATGGGTTTGCTGTCAATTGAAGTGCCATGAAAGAAAGGTGTTCCCATTTTTCCCCAAGTATCTATCACACAGTAAACATCATTTTATCAAACCCAGTAAATAACATTTTATCATACGTACAAGTAAAACAAGATTAAGGATGTTAATGTGTGAAATCATGATAAGAACAAATGCAGACAATTTAATGGTAAGCAATGCAATGAAACTAGCTAATAACTCCTGATATACACAAAATAATGGATACAAGGAACCAATGAGAGAGAGGAAGAGAGATACCAATACTCAAGACTAGGCTCGGATGATTTATCCTCCTCTGATAGCATAAAGTAAACAAAATCTTCATAACCCATTTTTCCATCAACCGGGCAAGTAAATTTTCTTGGAACCTAAGAAAAGATTGAAACATTATAGTATCAAAAGTAGACAATGGAACCCATAAAAATGAATTTTTTTCCTTTGCTGAAAGGCTGAAGTTAATTTATGATGTAATGAAAAAGAATTCAAACCTGTGAAAAAATTCTGTCGACAATCCTGTAGGTGAGAGCATGGTTGCCATATCTAATAAGGTTCTCTTTGTCGATCAAGAAATCATGATCTGTATCCAGCTCCCAAAACTTGCAGTATATGACATAAAAGTGTTCATAAGAAAAGTACCTGTACAAAAGAGGAGATTAATTCATATGCTCTGAAGTCTGACAGTAAGCAATAAGTCCTCCTTTTATGCATAAGTAATAAACCACATAGTACGCAGCATCATTACATTAAATATATGAGAATGGACTCTCCCGTGACCATGATTGGAATCATTCTTGAAGCCACTGTTCACAGTTCATATGAACTGAGAGAAAATATAATTATTTTTCCAGCCCAACTTAGCAAATGCCCATGGAAAGAAGTCAATTTCACTTTAAGATGACAGTTAAGGTGGCCACCTAATCTGGTAGCAAGTAGAAACAATTATAGTGATGAGTCATTATGGGTCATTGCACGACCAGTCTATTTTCTTGTAGACAGTATAAGCTTTTACCACAGCAGTTATGACAGAGAAACCTTCAATTTATCCTCACATGTTTGTTGGATAACATGTGATAGACTAATAGTTGGTACAAGGCTTTGATGATGATGACGATGATGAGGATGTTTGTTGGATAACATTATTATGCATTTTTTTAATTTTTTAATATATTTATGGGTTAACATATTAGTTTTTAATTTGTGACCATCACCATCATCATCATTGCCTAATCCACTATATCTTAGGTTGGATTTATGAGTTCTATCATTTACATTTTACAGCTGTATTGTTACTTTTTGTTCTCCTAATTAGCCCTCCAAGGCTGGTTACAATCCTCCACGATAAGCATGGTCTATAAGATAAGTAACAAGATAGCTTACAACCTTAATCAAGGCTAGTACAATCCTCTACAATAAGAACGATCTTCAAGATAAGCAACAAGATATTCTACAACACAGTCTACGGTACCTGGACATTTGTATATGCCTAGCATACCAGTATCCAAAGGATACAGCATTGAAATTGTTTCCCCATGCTCCCCGTACTTGTGTAATACTGTAACGATGTATCCTACCATAGTACGTCCATTATTTCATAGAGTTCTACCCATGTTTTTTTTCCTTTACAGAAAAAATGGTAAGAATAATTTTATTAATTAGAAATGTACCATAGGTGAAATGTGAAACTTATTCTATATAAAATAATCTTAATATGAAATACTGGATTTCATGTTATGGAGAGACTAGTCAGTATCTGTCTGTTGGTTTTTCGAAATGGAAAGTAGTATCCTCGATCTCCATATCCGTGCTTGTATTCATATCTGTATCGGAACATCATAGCATACAGTACACACTACAGAAGCAACTTCTTTGAGTAGTGCTCTGCAGGATGTAAGTGTTCTGTAATCTCTAATAATACTGGCAAGCTGCATTATGTTTCAGCTAAGGGAGACTTTATTGCACTATTTGCTGGGCCTCTTCTTGTTGTCCATATCCTTGGTGTCTTGCACAGATCAGATAGAGGAAATTCCTTCATTAGGTATCAAGGGATGATTTGTTTCTTTCATGTATGTTGTGAGGCTAATTATGTGACAGATTAGCCAGATAATGAATAGGCTTGTTACATGATATCTGATGCTTTTGTGGTTTTCTTTGATTAATAAATAAAGGAATCCCCATTCTTCCCTTCCCCTCGCCCCTATAAAGGATACCAATTTTAAAGCCATATCCATCCATCAAGGATTGATTTTGCAAGTTCTACTTTTCCACTTAACTCTATTTAAAGACATGTTCTCTCAAATATCAAGTAAATGAAATATGAAAAGGAACACTATTGCCATGACTCTAAGAACGAGGTTCCTGTCCAAGACAATAATATGCAAAGTTCAGTTCATATAACTCTACCTCAAGACTTTGTTAATATCCTCTTCCTCATCTGCATGTTGCATAGCAGCAATTAGATTCCCACGTTTTAGTTCCCTGAGAGTAAGATGGCCACTTCCTGATCTGTTCACGTAGTAAAATATTCTGTATATTACAGTTTCCGCTGGTCCAAAATGTGAAGTGTTAGTTACAGAAAATTATATGATCGTGACAACAGCTAAAGATTATACATTATATTATGTATTTACATGCAAAAGTGTGTTGCTGATAACTCAGCCAGTGATTGTAACTACAAATCGGGAACAATTCGCGTATTGCAAAATTTACTAAAAATCCAATGAAAACTAACTGCAGAATAAGCACAGCCTTTAAAGGTCTTCACTAATAAGAGATGATAAAGAAACCTGGGCAACTTAGCAACATAGATGCATAATTTAAGATACCTGAGCAAAAATTTCTCTGTAAGATTATTCACCACAATACTTGTGGAGACGGCAAACTGAAATCGACAAATATTTACCTAACTTTTTTTAATCTATTTAGAACAAAATAATCAAAAAATATATATTTTATAAAATATAAATAGGTAGGCTCCTGGGTGTAGCTCAGCTGATTAGAGACATGGACGTGAGTGTGAAAGCAAGTGAATTCAAGTTTCTCCATGTTGGGGAGAAAAAAGAGGCTAGAGATAAGTGCACACACCATGCAATTAAATAACTTAATAATTATGTCAACAATGACATAGTTTCTTCTCCGTTTTTTTTTAAATAAAAATGATAAAATAAATTTCCCCACCGACTAACAATTTGTTTATAAAAAGAGAACTTAGATTCTTTACCTTAAAACTAGGGGAAATATGGTAGAACAAAGCTAAACAACCAGCTCAAAGACATAAGATTAAGCCAATAGCAAGAATTATCTTGTAACCAAAGCAGTTACATTCTAGTACAGCGTCCTTTCAAACAATCACAGCCATCCTAAACCAGATTTCATTCCATCATCATAACAGCCTCTTTCACTGTTCTGCTAGCTAATCTGTTTCAATGACTGCTGTTCTTGGAACATGATAAAGCTTGAATCAAACTGATCGTAATAAGAATATAAGAAGTAATAAGAATATAAGAAGTCTTGTTTTATCATTCCAGCCTGCCAACTTCCGCGTATGGCAGCCAATGCTTACATGATTGCCATCCACATTATTTGACATAGAACGATCATTTAGCATCTGGTAACGATTGTCATATAATGCCCCAGAGAGATTTTTTTCCTAAAAAAGCTTCTCTAGGTATGTTTATTTTAAGCACCTATTTCATGAAAAAGCACCAGCCTATGCTATTCCATGGATATTCTGTGTTTCCTTGAGCTAAGAGCCTTAGTCTATGAAAAGTAGATACAACAAGGGCGTGGCGTGCATGCACATAAAACACAAGTGCACTCATACACACATCATCATCCAAGCATTATCCCGTCTATTTGGGCTCAAGTTTGTGATTTTTACTTTTTGCGCGCATCCCAATTTCAGTTTTAGGGCTACATTCAATCTCCCTGATCTAGAATCAAACATTTAATTAATTCAAAGCTTTTAATGGACTCTATTCTCTTACTTCCTTGTAGTACTTACAAGTTTCTTGTCAAGGCAAGAAATTAAGGCGGGCCATACTTAAGAGATACCACAAAGAGATTCCTTCCAATACATTGCCTCTATAATTAGTAAGGATGGAGAGATTGAGGAGGATGTTGAATAAACGATAAAAGCAAGATGGCTGAAGTGGACGGTTGCTTCTGGAGTGCTTTGTGAATGGTGCATACGAACAAGATTGAAGGGAAAATTTTACAAGATAGAGATTAGAACAGCCGTGACCTATGGAGAAAAATGTTGGTTGATCAAAAAACAACATATGTAAAGCTAAGATGAAAATCTTGAGATGGATGTGAGCTAAAACTAGGAAAGATATAATCATAAATGAGTCCTTTCAGGAGCATTTAGGGGTAGTATCAATAGGTGATAAATTAAGAGACTCGTTTGACATGGTTTGGACAAAGGCGAACAGCACCAATGAGGAAAAGTGCTTTTTTTTTTTTGTCATCAGAGATCTATAGATGAAAAGAAGAGAAGATTGCAGTAAAGGTTTTTGTCTTCCCTCGAGGATCGACGGTATATTTATAATACTAATGTTACCAAAAAGAATAGATTACAATGAGTCAATGACTCATCTTTCCTAGTATAAGGAATCCAATAAATCAACAAATCTCTATAGTTAGCAACTTGAGCAGGATCCACGTGTGTGGATAGCTCACGGGAATATTCTAGATGGATTGAGCCAAATGGGCCTGGATCATGACTTGATGGGTCCATCAAGTCATGATCCTGGGTCACTCAGGTATAATTTCAGTCTTGTCCATGATTTCTAAGAGAGAAATTAATCTCTACAAAATCATGGAAGCAGAAAATGTCCAAAAAACTCTTGCAAAACAGTCACTGGGCGACCAAAAAATCCAGCACTGGATGGCTGGTTTTTCACAGATGAGAAAGCAAATCCAAGATCCTCCTACAAGGGTGTTTTTATAGGGTATTTATATACCTTGTCCCAAATTTTCATCCAGATCTGACCATCAATCATAAATTTGGATGTTGATGAAGAAAATTATCTTGCAAAACTGACGTTGGAAAAAAGGGGTTTAAAACTGACCTTCTGAAGCACAAAAAATTCTGAAGAATATATCAGAAGATCCAGAATAATCAGATGACCATGGGGAGGGCTTCCTTTTTGAGAACCAAGCTGTGATGGTGGGCCTCACTATATGATCAACGATCTGATCAATCCTGGGCCTATTCTGGCTGCTTAGTTGGAGTGTCCTGATGCCAATCTAGGGGCTGGATTGAGAAGAATCCTAGTTGATTTGAGGAAAATCAAACATGGGGGATAATCAAATGACCGAGTATCAGACAATGTCGTCTGATGACGAAACTTCTTAAAGTAGACAAGGATTCAGAAATCCTGCGACAAGTTTCTTACTCTTCAAGCCTCAGAGACCTTCGAACGCTCTCATACCATATCAGAGATACAGAGAAAAGAAGAGAAGATTACAGTAATAGGTTCTGTCTTCCTTTGAGGATTGACTGGATATTCATAATACAAATGCTACCAAAAAGAATTGATTACAATGATTCATCTTTCCTAGTATAAGAATTGCAATAAATACACAAAACTCTATAGTTAGTAACTAGTCCGGAATCCACATGTGTGGATATGCTCAAGGGATTATTCTAAATGGATTGAGCCAAATGGGACTGGATCATTACTTAATGGGTCAGGGGCCTAGGTCGCTACTACATTTCTATGAAGGTTGATGGCGCCTCAGAAAGAGGTAGGCCAAATAGAACATGGATGGAATAAGAATAGATTTGAAGAAGTGCAACCTATCTGAGGTTTTCACCCAAGCTAGACTGGAAAGGCAAAACAGAATTCATGTAGCTAACCAGGAATGATTGGAACAAGGCTTTGATGATGATGATGAAGAAGAAGATTGGTTAACAAACCCATAAAACAACAAATAGAGGAACAGCGTGGGGTAATTTCATGCAATTTTTATCTTTCAAAAAACATCATGCAATTAATAATATCTACACTTAAAATGAAACTATAATTTCTAGGTTCTATAAGAGTTTTTTTTTTTTTTTTTTTTTTTTTTAAATGGCCTTAAGATTCTTAGTTTAACAAGTCTTTGAGTTCACTTTATGGGAATTGTAATGTTAGGATATATTTTTATTATTTCTATGAGTGGTCAGGAATACTCAGGATTCAGGAACTAGGATAGGATTTCTTTTATTTTGCAAATTAAAATGTGTATAGGGATAATAAAACCATTTTTGTTGGAAGGAATTACAGCTTTAAAGATTCATTTTTATTATTTCTATTAGTAGTTAGGATATAGGATAGGGTTTCTTTTATTTTGCATATAAAGATGTGTAGACTGTAGAAGGCTAATCAAATTAATAATGACGCAAGGAAGATATGAATTTTTGCAACAAGAAGCAAAGAGGTTTTGTGCTTTTGATCACAACCCAGTATTATGTAAGCATATGAACATTTGCACCGTCTATGATTAGGAAAGATTGAGGAGGATGCCGAACAAGGGGTAAGAGCTAGATGGTTGAAGTGGAGACTTGCTTCTAGAGTGCTTTGTGATTTTAGAGCATACAAACAAGGTTGGAGACAAGATAACGATTACACCAGCTATGACCTATAGAGAAGAATGTTGGCCAATTGGGAAACAACACATGCAAAAATCGAGTATAACAAAGATGATAATGTTAAGTTGGATGTGTGATAAAACTACGAGAAATAGAATAAGAAATGAGCACATTCGGGATTATTTAGATAGGTGATAAATTAAGAATATCTAGAGCATGCCACCAACGGTGCCGGTGAGGAGAAGTTCTTCAATGCAGGTTGATGGCCTATCCAAGAAAAGGGGTAGGCCGAAAGAGGACATGGAATCATGGATAGAAGTAGTAAGGATAGAATTGAAGAAGTGCAACCTATCCAACGATTTGGCCCAAGATAGAATCGAAGTGCAACCTATCCGACGATTTGGCCCAAGATAGAATCGAAGTGCAACCTATCCAACGATTTGGCCCGAGATAGACTGGAACGGAGATACATAACTCATGTAATGGGCCCCAACATGGTTCGGACAAAGCTTTGATGATAATTAAACCAGTCTTCACGACTAAATTCAGTGTGTCTTCTTTGTGAAATTGAATTATCTGTGTTGACTACAGCTTGTTCATTCGAGAACAAAAATCTGATTAATTCTATTGATTTTCTATTCGGACAGTATACATGTGGGTAATGGATTTTTTTACAGAAAGACTTTAAGGCTGATTTTTTTTATCTTTTTTAAGTCAGTGTTTAAGGCTGAATTTTTCATGCTAAGATGCTGATTTCTATTTTGTGCACTGTTTGAAGTGACAGATGAACTGAGGTTCGATTTTTTCCCCAGTTAATTTCAATTGTTTCAGAGGTACCGTTGCTGAAAATGAATGCTGAAATTAGTGTTGAAATTCCCAGACTAGTCCGGGCTTGAATTTGACTGGCCTGAGGCAACCTGGACTAACCCTAATTTGGTCCGGAGCAAATGATATTGCATGATTTGCATCAGTATGATCACTCAAACTAAAATTTCAGATAAGAGGGATATTAACTTTTGGAATGAGTTGATCATCATCCCAAGATGAAATGTGAGAATTGAGATCACCTAGTGATGAAGATAAAATTAATACAACAATGAGTCACAACCCAGTCCACGCATATTCAGGGCAAAGCCAATTCATTGGGGTTCCCATGTACCTCATTATACATAATTTAAGTATAGGAAACCCGTGGTCCACATGGGACGACTTGCCAATGGGCCCAGCCCATTCATTTTATTCTATTTTTATGAGTGTCCCCATTCATTTTTATGTTGATCTAACACCTGACAATGATCATCCAACCATGAGGAGGCATGTGTACGTGTCTTTAGGGCCTTCTTCCTCCTCTTACAGAATTTGTGTGGAGGAACTACGATGTCCGCATCAACAGGCCATACCCCTTGGGGCCTTCTGTAACTAGTCTGCTGCAAGCAGGCTTGGTCCTGATTTTAGAGCTTCCAATGTAATGTAGACACTTAGATCAGACTCTCAAAAAAAAAAAAACCCTTATTTCATGGACGGACTTTCCTTTCTTCACATCCATATGCATGGAAAATTCAAAATACGCACAAACTTAACCAGCCATGCAGGTTTTTTCCTTTTTCCCCCTTCCCTAATTAATTTTACAACAAAACAGATTTTACAAGTGATGACAGCATAAAGTTCTTAGTACAGAAAGTAAACTGAGAATTTGCATGAAGCAGGAGTCAAGGGATTGTCAATAATAAGCTTCTGTTAAAACTGAAAATGAAAAAGGCATTGAATGATCAGATCAAGTAATGCATTGACTATAAAACCAATAGGTATGGATCAAATAAGACAAAAAAGCATTTATGTTCTTGTACATGTTAAGAAATAACTCATTAAGAACACACCATATCTTTCTTGAAATTCGGGAGTGCTCTGTAAGAACTCCAAGCCTGGATGAGTAGCCAAAAGTTCACGAAGGACAGGTTTGAAGTCTTCCTGAATTCAAAATTAGCAAAATTAACAGTGATATAAGAGACAAGAGACAGCCCACTAAGAATATGTACTTTAATAAAGCAGTTCATTGTCTCAATGCCCTTGTGACTACCTATAGAGGGACACCATATGTAAGAGGAATGCTGATAATAAAGCGTCAGATCAGATGTCTTGGAATTTGGAAATGAGGAACACCAACCTGAACAAGGTACTTGCGATCCAGTTGCTTTAATATTTTATATATTTGGGTTGCCATATCCATCGTCATCATGTTGCTATTGACCCAATAATCAACAAATGCATCCCTACAAAAGTATCATAAAGGCTGGCTGATCATGCTCAACAGTAAGAATAATTCTCAGAATAATTCTCAGAAGCATTGGCACTCAACAATCAAACACCTTCTAATTAAAATGAAATTGGATTAAGAAAAATTGGTATTTTCTGCACCTTGTCATGTTCTGTAAATGGCTGCTAAAGATGCATGCAAGCAAAGAATACAATCTCAACATAAAAAGGTAATCCAACAAAACACATTGCCAAAACAAGATCATATTTGTAATTAGGTCTCATTTAAAAAAAAATCAATTAGGTCAGCTTCCATTTAATATATCTCATTAATTGTTTATGAAGGAATCTTTACTTGTGCAATCCAAATACATCTCCAAGACAAAAATTTTCCCATCAGATCACTTTATATTCCCTTAGACAAAAATTATTTTCTAGTCTTCCTGACTTAATTCTCCGTGTACATCTCCTATAGAGCTGCTCCTGTCTCCACAAGCTCCCCTCTTTCAAACTTTCAACCCCAAGAAAGTTTCCAATTGCACTTTCTATTTCACTTTATCTTCTCCCATTTTCCAACAGACATCATGAAACATTTCCCCAATTAGAAGCAACCTCCAAGCTCCACTGAAAAAATAATAATAATAACAAAGAGTAATCATCATCTCGAGGCCCTAACCCATCTTCTTGCAATCAATTTTGTAAGCATTATTGCTCCATGCATACCTATTTCGTGTTTTTTTCTTGAATGTTAACAAGTTTATTACATAAAAAGGAGGTAGAGCTACAGTGTAAGAGCTGAACACTGTATGAAATGAACAAAACTACAATCTCCAAAGATACATACATACATATATGTACATGGATCAGCTCTCCTAAGCTGAAGCTTACCTTATCTTTAGCTGAAACATTGTTGGTCCCACAAATCAAATTTGATTATCGTTGTTTTTTGCACGATGATCGTCTCCAAAATCAAGATAAATCCAATCAGAACTGGATTTTTCAGTTCCATTATGCAAAAAACAGATTTAATCAACTTTGATTTGTGAGACCAGCACTATTCCAGCTTAGAATAAGGTAAGCTTCAGCTTAAGAGAGCCATGCTCATATATATATAGGGAGATGCTCCTATGAGAGCATCTCTCACCTTACTATGAGAGATAGGGTGGGGGCCCTCACATTTAAGTTGTTGGCATTGGATATGGGGACCCTATCTCTCATAGTAAGGTGAGAGATGCTCTTATAAAAGCATCTCCCATATATATATATATATATATATATATGAGAAATTCTCAAAAACTCCCCTATCACTAAAGGAGAGTTTCTGTCCCAATCTAGTAGCAAATGATTTGTTAGTATTTTAAGAGAATATATAAGAGATCCACCTTTGTAGGAGAATGTAAAGGAGAGAGAATAGGATATATGTATCATTGATGTTGCACTTTCATTGGCTAAAAAAGGGGCTTTTTGTGAAAAATGCCCGGGGAGTTTTGTAGCGTACCTCTCTCTCTCTCTCTCTCTCTCTCTCTCTCTCTCTCTCTCTCTCTCTCTCTCTCTCTCTCTCTCTCATAGATAGAGAGAGAGAGTGTGTGTGTGTGTGTAGAATTTTGTCATTTAACTAGTGGGTGCCCACTTGGATGAATGCATCGATAGGATACATGTGAAGGGTTTGCATTGATCATAGGAGGGGTCCGTATAGAACTTCCCAACTTCAAATTTCTCACTCAAAACATAACCAATACAAATGACGGGTACAGGATGGGAAGGGCACCATGTGGAGTAGGATGGGCCAAAAGACCAACTGGATGAAGATAACAATTATAAACCTTTTTCGATTAACAGTTCTGAAACTTGTAGCCTTGTGGTTGCGACAATCAGCAGCTTCCATCAAGTATAAGGGCCCCAAAGTTTATAAATACAAACGCACGTGCACAGGAGTGATGAAAGTAAAAGATTATCTCTAACATAGAAATTAGGCCGATAGAAATTAAAGGTGTGCAATTTAACAAACAGGATAATTCCTTTCGTGGCTTTAGACAACCAACAAGAGGGGAACTTTTGAAAGTAAGATATTAAATGAATGTGAAGTTCCAGGAAATATTGAAGAAGCCAAGAACAACATTTATTGATACCAACAAAAATGTGCCTACCTTGTCACTACCCCAGTGCAGTCAGCATCAATCCTTCTGAAAAGTGCGCTGGAGAAAAATGATGGTAGCTTGCAAATTTCCTTCGTAACAGATTTAAATTCTGACATTACACAAGGGAAACCGAATTACTAGTTCAACCTACTACCAGTTAGCGAAAGAAGACAGGAGACCAATCACATGTGCTTCTTCTCACCTTGAATTTGCAGGCCATCTGCATGACCATAGAAAAGCTGATCGATTCTGGATACACATTGCTGCTTTAGTTCATTTGGCGGAGGGCGACCATTTTGAAAGTAGAACTGGAAGCATTCAAGAACTCTATCAGACCCATGTCCACATATAGTGTCATTCAAAAACAATAAGGGTATGAAACTGTCCAACCATTAATGCAATATAAATATATAGGAATATATTTTTGACCAGTCAATACTGGACTGTGGCATCCACTTTAGCCTGTCCCAAACAGGAAGGGGGATATTTTATTTAAAGAGCACAACGGTGGGTGTGCACTCCCATCTTCCAAAGGGAGAGACTTGCATGGCCACTAGCAGCTGCGCTATGCACACAGGTAGAATTAGACAAGATATAATTTATTAGACATTGATAACGCCAGAAATATCACTACCTGAGGTATGACTTCTTTCACTGGCTCACTGACTAATTTTAGTGGAGAGCCTAAAGAAGAAGGCCCAATCCCAGCACGTTTCACAGTACGTGGGGAACCAGAAGAGCTTCTTGGTGAAAGTGGAGGTGTACCGCCGGCAGGAAACATCGAAGGCAATGGACTGCTTGAAGACCCACTGGTACTGTTAGAGTTCCCACCAACATTAAAGGCTACACCAGCCTTCGCATCATCAAGCAAGGATTTAATCTGAATGCAGATGCAACAACAAGAATCACTTTAAGATAGTAACTATGTATTATATCCATATTCTGCCAATGGGAAACCAGTAATGGCAAAAGAAAGCAAATAGATAGAAGAAGAGAAGAGAAAGTGGGGGTGCTTGGTTGAAGAAACAACATCATTCAGTACCAAAGAGTTATAGCACAAATGACTTTCTAAAAGCAAAGCAGGTAACAAAATTGCAAGACCAGAGTGCCGTTTCTGAGCACAAGGAATATAGATGACAGAGAATTTTTCACTTGCAGACATCTGCAGGCTTTCTCCTGCGTGAAAGTCAATCCGGAACTATTGAAAATGTGGCCAGCTGTCATGTATTTTCTTTTCTTTCTTGGGACTTTTTTTTTTTTTTTTGAGTAAGTTCCTTCTTGGGAAATTTATTCTATACTCCACCTCCCCCACTCCTTTTCGCCTAATTATACATAAGTCGTTGAACTATTGAGAATAATTTTTTACTCTCTAGATTACAAAATTTGGTCAAGCATAGTGTGGTCAAAATCCATTTAACAAATGCCCCTCCATGATGAAAAAGTTTAACTATGGTTTACAATAGTTTGGTCATTGGTGGGCGTTGGCCAAGGACTCTGGGCCTCAAAAAGCGGAGAGGTCTTGTGTTTGACACATTCCTCCGTTGGCCACCTCTCATACTTTTACCCGGTGCATGTGGATTGGAGGGTTTGCATGTGCCCCCAAGGATTAGCTATCAGCTGTCCAGAATCGAGTGTTCCTCGGGCTCAAGGCCAAAAGCTCCTTGGCTGGGCTGGGTGGGAGATACCCTGGGTTATAAAAAAAAAAAAAAAGTTTGGTGGGCCAATTAGGGATGACAATAATGACCAACCAACCCAAACCAAACTAAATACTTCAAGATTCAGGTTGACCCTTTTTTGGGGTTGGGTAGGCACTTCTGACCCAAATAAAAAATGGATTGAGTTTCGGTTAAGACCATTCTTACTATTCACTCACCAACCAACCCATACCTATTTTGTTAGTTAAGGATTTGGGACGACCCACCCTTTTAACTTATGGGTTGGATGGATGTCTACATTTCAAGTTTCAACCCATTATAAATTGTTCGAGTTAGGATGGAACCTACTCATGTTACCACCTAACATGCTCGACCAAAACCAATATAGATGGGTCATTTATAGGTTCAATTCGATTAATAGAGGGGTTTGAATAGAGCCTATACGTATAAACCACGCATTTTAAGCACCATGGGTAACATGTATAAGATCATCTCGAACTTCATTTATTAAGTGGTTGAAAATCTTAACAAGAACCCAACCTGAACGTAAAAATGGCAACCAAAACGCTTAATAAGAAGAATGCTTTAAGTTGGCTTGGTGGGCATAACGCAATTAGTTGGGTTGGGTTAGGTTGGCAGTCAAATAGTAAGAATGGACTCATACTGAACCTAACCCATTGATTAATAGACTAATAAAATGTCTGCTCTACCATGCACAAAAATAAAAAGGGTCAACCCAAACCCTAAACTAGCAGATTGGGTTGGTAAGCCAGATTGAGTATTGCCACCCCTAATTAATCCACCAACTATTATGGGATGCCCCCCTTTGGAAACCATGGTTTAAAAGTCAGAATTTTCAAAAGGACTTGACATTTTTACCATGTAGTGGTATTAGTGCCATTTGCTAAATGGATTTTGACAAAAGGACTATACTTTAAGAATAGAGACTTCTATATAATTACGCCATAATCATATCAAGTCTATAATTATGGACTATAGAATAAATTTTCTTCCTTTTTATTAGTTGGTCCATAATTACCATAAGAGTAGGCAATTGATTAATATATTTAATTTCTTCATTACATGTGATAATATAGTTAATAAGTCAAATTTCTTTATTAAAAAAAGGCTCGATATTGAAGTTGTAGCCCTCTGTCAAAAACAACCCACACCCAATTCAACGGGCCTGTCTAGCCACAATCTCCCATTAAAAGACTATAACACCAATCTCAACACAAGGAGCAAACACCAGCTTCAATAACAATAAAAGATCCACCCAAAGAGCATTATTAACCATAGTTGTCAATTCCGTTCTGGTCACCATTCCACTTTGACTATGTAGTGGAAGTGGAACGTTCCGGCATTCCGGTCAATTCCAGTATTCCGTTCCGCAAAAGACGTGATTGAAAAATGAAAATACAAATATAAAAGAATACCTAAAATTGAAAAAATAGTTGAATGCTAAAATAATACTAAAAATACTTACTTATATCACTTAAATTAAACTACACTCTACAATTGACCAATTTCTAGTTTTCACTACATATGAATGGAAGTATGAAACCTCGACTGGAATGGGGCGCAATTAGTTCGGAATTGGGACTGGAACAACCGGAACGGACCAAAATCTGGACTGGAAAACTTATAGGGGGCCATTCCGTTCTGCCCAAGGCTAATTCTGGAATATTCCATCCAAATCCGGACGGAACAGAACGGAATTGACAACAATGCTATTAACTCCTGACCGAATTTGGATGCCACTCTACCACTAAACATGCCTAAAGGAAAACAATCATTCACGTCACTTCCTTTTTTAACTTTGTGATCAGGGAGTATAGCTAGCAAAAGGAAGAAGAAAATGCCATAGGGATGTCAATGGCTCAAGCCTCATTTTAAGAAAATTGAAATGTTGAATAGTACTGGCACGTCAAGCCAGGCCCACGGAAGGCCAACAAAGCAGTTTGAAGCCTGAGCTTGAACCACTCCAGGCCCAACCTGTTTCCTAAATTTCTTTCTGTCATTTCATTATTTAATTTTAAGCTTGGAATATATTGAAGTACATTTCCAATAATTAGATCTCCGCATTTTGAACTAGTTTCGTTCTTCCTGGGATTTCTGTTTATTTTTCTGACAGTCATAGGCACCATGTTGATGCAGCCGAATTAGGAAAAGGTAATTGAGATTGCAACTAGAAACAATATTTGATTCAAAACACTCAAAATTTTGTATCTAAGACAGGGAACTAACAATAGGAACAAGAAAGTACTCCTCAAATCAGAAAAACACAATCCGATCCCCATGCCTAGATTGGGTTCTCGCTTATGCTTATAACAGGTCCACAAGTTGAAAACTTAAGGGACAAACCCCGATCTTAATATTCAATAAATTGATAGCAACTTCTCCCCAATACAAGGACCATCTCAAAGAGAAAGATCTTTTGCTCTAATACGACTTAACATAGGCAAAAAAATATCCGATATTACACCAGAATGAACAAATGTAGGATTTGCATAGCACGCAAGTTGCCCCCCACAAACCACCAAACACCACAAAAGCATAGCCAAAAGCAATCACAATAGCACAGAAAATTAAGGAGTGCCATACAAGGTTACCTAAACTGCTGGATCACAATTATGGTTTGCGTCATACCAATGATCCCGGCACACTCCGAGTAAGATGAGATAATTCTTTTCTTTTATTCTAATCGCTCAGTTCACAATCTTAGATTGCTCAGAAAGATACCACCATAGTTTTGAAAATCGGAATCGTATCGCAAATCGTTCATACCCATTAATCGAATTGCTTGAATCGTAAGATTCGACGAAACGAGTGTCGAATCGTAAGATTCACACCTAAATCCTAATATTCATCTATAAATGAAATTCGTTGCATAGATATGAATCACTTTCCTTAAGATTCGGGATACAAATCGGGATTTGGGATACGAATCGTAGGATTCTAATAACTATGGATACCACATTCATTTTTATTAAACCTACAAGTGGGGCCCATGTCTAACATTCCAAGTCACTAATATGATGGCTATGATGGCCCCAGGCTCAGATCCCAATCCATCTACTATCTAAATCTCAAATTACAAAAACCCGAGTCACAATTGGAGAGGATCAACATCTTGACCCATTGCTGAATTGGATTACAAAAACAGAATAACATGGATCTTTCAAAATTAGCAAACCGAGTAAAGATCTGCATCTCTACAAACCCAGATCTCAGATTGCACAGGAGGAGGCATGATATCAATCTAGTTAACAACGATAACAACCCTTACGGATGGGGGCGTCCAACCAATCTCATTATTCATGTAAGTTTTTACATCAACAGAATATCATGAAGCCACTAAACCGTTGACCAGAAGTTTTAGCCTCAACCACATGTAAAAACTACTAAATCTCCCTAAAACTTGTTCCTCTGCAGTACTCTATATAAAAAAAGGCCCATAACTTCATTAATACTCTTCAAATGTCACAAATTTGAGCTTGTTGGAGGGGTAACTGAATGGTCCAAAACTAATTAAAGAATTCGATGCATCATGCTTACTATTCTACATTTCTGCCTACTATTCTACATTTCTAACTTTCTAATCAGGGTTCATTATTGAGATCACACTTCTCTCCTCACTTACATATCTAGCTATTTGCCAGTTCATCTGTTTCCACTTTCGTAATTCGCACATTAATATTTTATTTATTCGGTCTTCATGTGGTGTGATTTTATTCCTTAAATCATGAATGCACTGAAATAGCAAATTAATAACTCATGATTTAACTTTTATTTTTATAACTTTGTAGCAAAGAATGAGTAGACCTCGACAGATTCAAGTTTTTTGTATTACAGAATGATCCGCCACCAGCCCAATAACCTCTATACTGCCTGACAATGAAAAGGTAGAAAAGAAAAAGGAAAAAAAAATCCACCGTTTTCAGTACTATTTTAAAATCTTCAAATTTTTTGGGCTTCAAAAATCAACAGTAAAACAAATTAATACGGCCAATAATGGATACATAAATGTTTTTCCCCCAAGTCTGACACAACCGCCAATATCAATATCTTAAATCATGTACCCAGCCTCATACCAAACACATCAAGTTAAAGAAGCTCACCAATTGGCCAAATCCTTGATTTTAGAGATAACCCATTGTTGAAAGACTGCCTTGTATTAAGATTTTAACTTTATCCCCGCTTGTTGCAACCACATGGTTGTAGGTTCAAGACATGTTAACATTCAAAATAATAATACTACTAATGAAAATCTGCTCTCCCCACGCATAAAACCCACTGATCAATCTCTTTCACGTTGCCTTCTCAAGAGAGTTTTCATTATATATTAAAAAAAAACAAAAACAAAAAACTTCATTGGTAACAAAGAGTGGAGGGAGTAGGTCCCCTTGACGTTATCCATAGAAATCATGGTAAAAGAAGAAAAAAAAACTTAGTTGAATCATTTAGTCAAATATATGGTATTTATAAAATGGATCTTCTTATAGCCTTTTCATATATACAGTAGGATATTTTGGTGACAAAATCATTTCAAGAACCAATAACAATCCCGTGATCAATAAAGGAGGGTTGTCTCATAATTCTTTGAACTTTTCACTCCGATTCACTGTGCTTGAGATGTTGTTGACATTTATGACTACAATAATTATTAGTTGCCTACTATAAAAATGAGATTACAGATCAAAATTGAAGGCAGAAAAATATATATACATAAGAGTCTCAGCAATTTGCAAATTCTATCAAAATCGAAAAATCTGCAGACACAACCATCTAAAAAGGGAACCCAGACAGCAAATGAAGACAACCCAACACATATAAGGATCCAACATGACCTATGAAAACCAATGAGAGAAACAGAAATGAAAGCAGAAACAGAAAAAATACCAATCGACCGGTATCAGGAAGCGAAAGCCACTGCGCAAACAGCTCATCTGCAATGTATGGATTCGATTTAACAGCAAAAGAAGAAACATCTGGAAGCTGCAAAAGCTCTGGGTCAAGAGTCCCCACATCCGCTACAAACTCCATTTCCATCACCACAAATCCCAA
This sequence comes from Litsea cubeba, assembly GCA_012931725.1. NCBI lineage: Eukaryota > Viridiplantae > Streptophyta > Magnoliopsida > Laurales > Lauraceae > Litsea > Litsea cubeba. The sequence continues at coordinate 8,595,463 of CM022948.1, forward strand.
TCTCTCACAAAACCAAAAACCCACACAAAAACAATTCCTAGACCACCTTTCTTCCCAATCAAAAACCCTAAAAAACACAAACAGAAAAAACCCCACCACAGATTTCCAAGAAAAACAAACCTAGATCTTCACAATTTCCCAGAATTCAAATCCCTTCCCTTATCTTTCATCAAAACACGAACACCCCATCTCTCTAAATTCCAGCTCAACGTCTCAGAAAACTTGGGTCTCAGCGGATTTTGGAAAATCGCGCTTTTTTCCTGCTCCGAGGCTTCATACAATCAAGATCGAGATCGAAATCTGGGGCTCCAGGAGCGGAGGAGGAGAGGAATGAGATGGTATTTGGAGGAATCGAGCGGTGATTTCTCAGAGATCAGAGACGATTGCAGATGTTTTCGCCATTTCTGCTGAGGAACAAGAGATCGAGGGATGATAAAGGCAGAGAGATAGAGAGAGAGGAAAGAATAGTAAGTAACCCCATCAAAGAGCCAATGCATGCACTTTTTTTAACTGATTCATGCATCAAAGTGGACTGACTCATGACATAAATGGACATAGATCATCATCATAGGGTGGACCATCTGATCAACGGTGATGATCATATGTACAAATACAACCATCTACCAAAAAAATCAAATCCAATAAGATAATAAAATAATATAAAGAGGATTTAACCGGAAAAAACACTTAATACGTACGTATAACCCGATCAAACACTTTAGATGGTAGTACAATAATTAGAGCAATTGGTCCAAATTTTCTTCTTTTTTTTTTTTTTACCTATTTATCACATCGTTGGCACCGACCTTATTTATACTGCATAAGGTCGGTGCCGACCCTGTCCGCAAACCCTATTAGGGCTTGAAACCTTGTTTCTTCTCATTCTTCTCTACTCTCTTCCAATATACCGCCGAAAACGACCTTGGACGAGTGCTCCTGTGTGGTAACTGCCATTTCCACTTGCACCGGACTTCAAACTTCCTCGTCAACTGCATCTCTTTTCTCCCGATCGATTTTTTCCGTCATTTTTTTTCCATCATGACTGTAGAGGTATTTATCTCCTTCCATTTTTTAATCTTTCTCTATGTTTTTGTATTTTCCTTCCTTTTGGTTCTCCCGCCATCCCGCATACGATATCGAAGTACAAGGCACATGGGTTTCAACGTCGTTGTGAGACTTCTAGATTATTCGTTTGAATGGACTAGGGTTTGTAGGATTCCGAATTTGGGGTTTTTTGAGTTGAGAATGACGATGGTTCAGGAGCAATTACTGTCTTTGGTGGTTAGAATCAAATTGTTTTCCTTGCTAATTTTTCTTGTTTTGTGAAATGGATTGAGTTGATTTTGGTCCCAAAGCTTTAAGATAACAAATTCATTCTATTTTTGGGTATTTAGTTGGATTTATAATTAAATTAAGATTATGGTTTGATTAGTTTCCTTTTTGTTAATTAGTCATTTTGTCTGTTGCCAAAACCTTCCTCATTGATGCAACCCAAATGCATGGGATTCATATGGAAAACATGTCTTAGTCAAGTGATCCAAAATTAGGCTATTTCGTGTTCAAAAAATGGTCACTAGTTTCTTTATGAAACCACATTTTAGTTAAACCATGTTTGAAACTATTATCAAGGAACCACCATGGGATCAATAATGAAACTCTATTTATCAAAGGAATGGTTCATATAAAAAGATGAAGGTTATAAAATTAAAATGTTAGGATAATCTAACTAGAATAATATTCGTTTCATACTTTACTAGCAAAGAGAAATCTGTGCCGAGCACGGGCAAGCAATCAACTAAATTTATAATATGAAAATTGTAAAGAGAGTAAAAATTGGAGATGCACCAATTTTTTAGTGCATATTTTTTTATACAATGCAATTAATAAGTAAAATCAATAATATTAACAAATGTAGTTGGTTGCAAATAACCAATAATACATCATATACTTCCTTGTAAAATCAACAATCTACCCTTCATGAACTTTAACTTTGTGGTGTTAGACAAAGCTGTTTATCTCTTACTTCAAGTGGGCGTAATCTATCTCTAATATTATATTGTTATGAAATATATATTTTTTAGTGTTCACTATTCCATATAAGCATGAAGTTTTTTAGTGTTCAATATTTCCGTCTTGTGAACATTTTTTATGTATGCTTGCTTTTTATGTATACTTGCCTTCATAACATTCAATGCTATCATGTCTAATTTTGATGTACAAAGATGTCTAAAGAGAATACATGCAATGACGAATTGTCCTGCAACTAGGCTAGTAGCTCAAATGCACAACCAATATGACTTTTGTGCGAAGCAAGAGCATCACATTTCCGCCGCTATCAAACAGGGTTTAGTATACTCGCTTTCACACGACCACTATTCATTTGAACTTCCTTTCGATATATGGCTAGCGTTATTCAAATTGTCATTTTTCGTAGGAGTGGTTATTTTTTTTAGTGCTTTATCCTAACCTCTCTCCACTCCCGGTCTTGCCGCCTAACTTACAGTAAACCTCCCTCTATATTTGTTGTGCTATATGTGTCCTTGGATATTGATCATAATGTAACTTATAATTGAAGTGGTTGTTTATGGATGTTGTCAATTTGTAAATTTAAACTTAGGAGATTTGCAGGTAATTTAAGTAACTGTTTATGTGATGTTAATGGATTGATTGAATGTCAATTGAATGCATGAAATATTTTTATTTGTATTTAAATTCATAAATGTTGTATTTGAAGCACATAGGGGACTTTTGATGTAAATGTATTGGTCCCCTTCCTTAGGATTTTTTTTCCAAATTTATACAGCATCATCATTGACGTTGTATCACTTATTTTAGACTGCTAGGGTCATCACCGACCGTGACTTAGAACTTCTTTCAGAGAATGTCTGGAAAAAGTAACAGCTTTTGATTAAAAAAATATGAAACCCGAGTCGGTGATGACCTTATTTTACACTGCTAAGGTCATCACTGACCCTGACTTAGACTTTTTTCCCGAAAACGCCTGAAAAAGTTACAACTTTTGGTAAAAAAAAAATGAAGCTTGCGTCGGTGATGACCTTATTTTACACTGCTAGGGTCATCAACGACCTTGACTTAGAATTTTTTTCTCGAGAACGCCTGGAAAAGTTACAACTTTTAGTGTAAATAAGGTCGGCACCGACAAAGTGCCAAATAGGTAAAAAAAAATAAAAATTCGGCCCAATTGCTATAATTGGTGCACCATCATCTAAAGTGTTTGATCGCGTCACACGTGCGAATTAAGTGATTTTTTCCGGTTAAATCCTCAAAAAAATAAGATTCTTTAAGGCCCAAACACATGCTAATGATAGCAAAGGACCTTTATTGAATGATATTATGGAATAATCTCGCATACAAATGCCCCAATTCCGCGATATCACGGAATATTAGATTATTCCATGGTATCATGGAATGACTTTACAATGTGGGCCCATATTTATAGGATTTGCAATGTGCCTCTACATTTTGTGATTGTGACCATATGACCGTCTTTAAGAATTATAGAGTGGGCTCATCTTTTCCGTGATTGTGGACAGAGAACTCCCCTTTAGATTTTACAATGTGATGCCTACCTTGTAAAGTTATAATAAAGGGCCTATATTTTTAGGAATTATAATGTGCCCCCATCATTATAAGAATTATAATATGAGTCCACCTTTTGTAACTATGACGATGTGACCCACCTTTAGGAATTACAAAATGGAGCCACCTTTTTTGAGATTGTAAATGGCTTACCATTAGGATAAGTGAGGATTTAAAGTCTTTAAATGATCTTTTTTACAGTAAGTTGTTTCTTAAAAGCATAATTTTTTCCAACTTTCTTATACCAGCTGATTTAGACTTTGAGATTCCTTCTAATCAAATTAAAATTTAGAATAGTGATTTACACTAACCAAACATGGGACCATCCGAATGACACGATGCTAAGGCATCCTAAAGTAACAAGAATAGAGTCGATGCAGAACTTAATCCATTTCTCAATCAGGTTAGAAATGTCAACCAAACCCAACCCAAAAATGGAAAAGAGTTTGACATGACCGGATTTATTGGGTCAGGTTTAAGCTGACTAGGCAGATGGTGTTAGAAATTGCTACCAAGACAAGGGGGAAGACAAGAGAGGGAAAAAAGAAATTGATATGTTCATCCAAACACAACAAATCATTTTATTACCCAAATAAGATCCACAGTATGAACATTTCCCTATGCAGAAAATTTTCTGGATTGAGAAACTCTAATTTTCTCAAGAAAAAACTGAAGGAAAACAAATTACATACTCATGTTCCAAGCTTTTGAAGGAAATATTTCTCTGAAAGTGCAGTTGAAAACTGAACCTTGGATAGGGAAACTGGAAGTAGACTTCATTTTGTGGTCACTGGTCAGTACTCAGTAGGCAGGCTCTATAAAAGTCACAGGTAATGATCTAACATTCAGTTCAAATGATAAGCAATCAGAGATTCGAGCAATTATAGATTCATGGGATAAAGGAGTAGAGCTCTCTGAACAATCAAATTCAATTGCCATATGAGGATCAACTGGAAAAGTTGTCCAAAAGTTTAAAAGGTTGGAATGATAACAGGATTCATTTACTCCAAGATGCTAATTTCTCCGTGGATCATTTGGGTGATTTTCAGATCTTCCAACACTACAATCTTAGCCATGGCCCATGATGTCTTGTATCAAAGTGCTACATTAGAATACAGGTAGTTCACAGCATCAAGCCAAACAGGCCTAATCAGCTCAAAGGCATTTTGATTTTTGACCTTCCTGGTTCCTTTGACCTGGAGAGCTTTTACTAAAAGCTGAAACAAAACTGGATTCAGACAGGCAATGAAGCTGGCTCCAAAGACCCTACCCAAGGCCCTGTTTGGATCTTTGGAACTCTGCACTCTTTTACCTGTAAATAAAATGGCCCACAATTACTTAATGACATATAACAGAACAGCTTTCACTTACAAGCAGCTCAGGTTATCCAACATAATGAACCCTGATTTATGCATAAATCAAGTTTATATGCATTTGGTTTAATATCCAAACAGAGAGACTTGCTCATTTTCTCAAAGAGAATTGGCTTCATTTTACTACACCTCAAAACCTAATAAATAATTCAGCGCATTAACAAAAATTCTTGCAGAAAAGGAGAATCCCTGAACAAGTAAAACGAATGTATATATTTATTAAACCATGTGGGTCATATATTAACAACTTCCCCATCTTTTCTTCATTGAATGCCCACCCAACAATAATGGCCCAAACTGAAGAATGAGGATGGAATATCATTTAGAAGGTATGAAAGTTCCAGTTCCTTCAGGAATAAAATCAAGAGAACTTCAGTTCTGATTTGTGAGGAATAATGAGAGAGTGTAGATATGTGCATTAGATATGATAGCCATCCTCAGGCAAAAGCAGCATGCACTGAGCACAAGGCTTAAATGTCATGAGAACCAGTTACTTAGCAGCTTTCTCTATTTTCTCTTGCTATTATATTCACTTCTTCCTCTCTCTACCAATAGATAGGAGCTCAAAGCTCCGCAGAGGGTCATTGCGGGTTATTCTTGCAGCTGAAGTGTGAGCAAGGGAGGATTTGGACTCGTAGCCTGGATGGATCCTTTGGGCACTGGATGGGCGGCTGCTGCCCAAAACAAGCCGTGCAGTCCGGTTGAGCTGCTGCTCAATTGGCTCTGCAATGGAGCTTGGCTGGCTGCTTGAGATAACAGCTCTCTTTGATGTGCTGGCACTCCGAGAAACACGATCTCGTTTAGAATCAGGCCACTGAAATGCACACAAAAAATAAGAAATTAAATAATAATAATAATAATGAGTAGCACTAATGTATAATTTTTTTTGAAAATGTAGCACAAATATATAATAGTGATTTGAGACTAGAGAGTGCCGTTTAGATCAAATAAAAGTTGGGAAAACATCTACTTTCAACAACGAAATGTTTAAACTGCTGATTAATAAGGAGAAACACTGTCTGAAATTTGAATTGGATTTCACATATGGGGGTAATGTTCTCCTACAAGCAGACTGCATACATCTCATATGCAATCCAGCTCGTAGGGCCCACTTAGATGCCTACTAATCAGTGGACCGGTGTGGGATACATGGAAAGGTGTCCTTATGGATAAGGGTCAAAAAGAAAAAAAGCCCCGTCAGATCATTCTAGCCCTTGATTTAAAAGCCACAAAGTTTAGTGGTCTTCTAACCATAGATTTCTTAAAGATTTAAATCCAATGGTGCATAAGGGTTTGATAAGAATGGAATTGGGCCTAGTTCGGGATCATGCGGGGGGGGGGGGGGGGGGGGGGGGGGGGGGGGGTTTGAAAGGGTGTGAACTGATCAAAGGTGGGCCCAAGTAGGCCCCGTGGAGCTGGAATGCATATAAGGTTGCTTGTAGGACAGCAACTCTCTCACATATAGTGCTTGATTGAGAGGATGGCATTTTCTCTGGAGAGCATGATAATTGATACAGGTGACAGGTGGCACACTGGCACCTTTTGTTAACCACACTGTTATCTTGAGATGGGTTGTGCCACAATTGATCTTCCATTGGAAGATTCTAATATTTGATTGGCACTCTACTACCGGACAAATACAACCAACAGCACAGCACTAGAGAATGCTCTAAGAAGCCGTCATTATTCTTCTTTTGCTGAATGGTTAATTAATTAAACAGTGGTCAATCCATTCATGCATGTCAGTAATTGACGCTGATCGCTGATGTTAATTAAAATTTCCCCCTTTTAAGTTGATGTTTTTCAGATTTTCTCTTTCGTCGAAATTTCATACCATTTCCTTGGGTGGGACTGCTGCATCCACCAGAACCTTCTGCTTGGAGTTGCTGCTATTCTTTCTTCTGGTAAATGCCTCAACAGCACCTGAGAATCTATCACGAATCTCTCGTCCAACTAAACAAAAGGCAATTAAGGTATCAAACAATGAAGGAGTGGAGAAAAGAGGAAGAGGTACTGGCAATGTTATAGAGAAGGAAGGAACAAAGACCTGATATTCTTTCTGTGTTAGGGACAGCAACTGCCCCTATTTTTCCACTAGGTTGCTGAAACGTGACAGAAAAGATTATGAAGACGTGCCAAAATATAAGCTCACACAAATTAAATAAATTGAAAAAACACGTGTTAATTCTTAGCCAAAAAAATAAAAAACAGAAATGTGCTAAGAGGGTGCTAAGAGGGGCCTCCACTTTTCAATATAATGTTGTGCACATCGGATATGACTTGGATAAATTGACAAGTCACAACAACAGAAGTTCGTTTAGATGCATGTTTTTTCATCTTTCTTGATATCACAAAAGGAGGTTTCAGAAACATTGTCAAGTGGGTTACTTCACAAAGGAAGAAGAAAATATGCCAGCTCGCTTTTGTGAGAAAATAGAAAACTTTTGCCTCTCATGGACACTGCCTTCTAGGATTCTAATACAAGCAAATTATGAGGCCATCTCAGTTCAGGAAAAGGTTTTCAAAGAGAGCCATCACACTTGTCATTGACCTTCTACTGCCTTCACCAGTTGCATGTTTCTTGTTTTTTCTTTTTTTTGTTCTAATTGAAATTTGCCAATGTTGTGCACATATTATTTATTAACCATAATATACAAAAAAATGTACCTAGATAGCTAGAAGTACATAAACATCACCTTCTTCTTTTCTTTTTTCTTTTTTCTTTTCCTAACAGGTGTGGGTCGTGTGGCTCAACCATGAATCTAGAACAGCCATTTTGTCAACCAACTTATAATACTCATTATTGTTGCAGTGGAACACATATTCTTATCTTGTTCACTTAATCCCCAGTTTCCCCATTGCAACATAGAGAAGCACGAATAATCTCAATTAACGTAACCAAAAAAATAAATATCATTGGATACAACAGAAGCAGGTAATCAATTGTTTTTTAATATATCAGGGCATATGCCAGTGGCCAGTGTATGTACAAAAGAACAATAATGAACTGCATAACAACTCTGACTGTGATACCTGCTTACTTGAAATGAAAAAAAGAAAAAAGGCTTTGTTTTCCAAGAAGCTGTATCAATGTTAATTTTGACACATGGAAGCAGGAATTAGAAAACAATAGATCCCTGCTTCATAATTAGAGATCTTACCTTTGGTCTAGAGTTGGCACTTATCTGAGAGCACTTCGATACAGTCCAGTCAAATACGTAGTCATATTGATAACCTGCACTTCCATGAAGGTCTAAGATGTGTTAAGAAAGTTTGAATTCATCTCTACATCTTAAAATCTGACGCCTTCAGCTGAAGATTTTCATTCACTACAAGGCATTAGAATATCACATTTAAGATATGAGTCGCATCCCTGAGGTTGGTGGGTCTTACTTGTCTATCAAAGAAAATAAGCAAGTAAATGGAGCATAAAAAAGAAGACAAAAAACCTTCACATTACCTCCTCGAATAAACAGATCACGGAAAAGCCTCTTTAAATATGAGTAATCTGGCTTGTCATCAAACCGTAAGGACCGGCAATAGTGAAAGTATGATATAAATTCTGAAGGGTAAGATTTACAGAGCACCTGTTTAGCAACACAAGTATTTTTCAAGAAAACATATTCAGTCTACTTCCAGTAATGGTGCAATTTAAATAAAGGAAAACGAGCAAGTAAAAATCAAGCTTGTGTTCAGGATATCAGATGCGTATCCAACTATCCATACTCTCACACTTGTGGGGAAATCTTAAACTGTATGAATTTATCATATAGAACTTCTAAAAAAGCCATTGCACTCACACTTGACAGTGAAAAGTAGCAAGTGTCTGTTAGCACGTAACAGTACCTCAATGGGAGTAAGCATTTTCTTTTCACTGATTTTATCGTACTTTTGCTTTTTAGTGCCAGCCTTTAAACCCTGCCAGGGAAGGCTGAAATACAGTAATAATGAAAAGTAAGTTAAAAATGTAAGACCAAAAAAAAGGTGTACCCATCAAGAGAGAATGCATAGTAAGGAGAGGAAGAAAGAACAAGAGGTTTTGTTATTAAGTTCACCTTCCTCTTAAGAAGTACATGAGCACATAACCCAGAGACTCCAGATCGTCTCTCCTGCTTTGTTCTGCAAGCCATGATAGGTGCTCCAATCAGATAAAATTAACAGCGAGAAAATTCTGAAAATGTGTCTCAGCAAGAATATCGAATTATCCATTTTCAGTGTTTAATTAATGAAATGTAACCAACACTTCTTCACTCACCAACACCTAGGTGAGTATTGACACTTGCATATCGTGCTGTTCCAGTGAGATTCTTGTTTTCCCTGTAAGGAAAGACATGTTGAGTCTTCACTGCTAGTACTGAAGAAGAAAAAGACTTGCAAAAGGCCATAAAAAATTAAAACTCTGAAATAGAGATTGAAGAAGGTAGAAAAACAAAAGAAATTCCATGAACAGGTAAAATTTGAAGGAGAGAAATCAATTACAACACAATTTTTGCAAAAAAACCACCAGGATATAGGTTCTATGCCAGTCTTTTTCAAGCACCCAAGTTAAGCTTGAAGTCCGGCCAACTCCACCCAACCCCCACCACCAGGATATAGGTTCTATACGATTAACCTTAACCCCCCCCACCCCCCCCCCCCCCCCCCCCCCCCCCCCCCCCCCCCCCCCCCCCCCCCCCCCCCCCCCCCCCGCGGAAACAGAAAGGTTTTTCCTTGCTGTTGGGAGTAAGACAGTTGCTTTATGCAACTTGATCAAACAATCAGAACCAAACACGGAAAGTACACTGAGTGCAGAAAAACCAGAAGGGTTTTCCTTTCAGCATTTGCAGAAAAAGCGTTGCACAAATGTGTCCTTAATGATCAAAGGCCACAAGGGAATCAACCATTTAACAACTGAGAAAACCAAGGAGTAACATGAACATGTACCTTTTCAGATTCCAATGCAGAGTGTAACTGTGTAAGGCTTAATCATTTTTATGCTATATCTTGTTATCGGAAGGCCACTAAACATTTTAAGCATTTTTTTCCGCATGAGGACGAGAGTTTCATCATGTCAATATCATTGTGTACCTATCCAATGTAATTGTTCGCTATCATTATCTGTCTTTGTGAATGGAACTGAATTCAGTTTTTTTTTTTGAATGATTACTGATTTACTAATAGGAGCTTAAACAGTCCAACAGAAATTTACTGAAAGCAACCCAACAACAAAAAGAAATATACTGAATTCAGGGGGCTAATCTTGATAAACTAGAGCAGACTGAATTTGTCATCAGAGTTTAGAATTTTGATTTCGAAAGTGACCATATTTATCATCAGAAAACTGCTCCTGAATTATGGAGTTAATATACAAGAATTAAGTACCTGTATGGTATGTGCTTGTGAGTTTGGAGGTCCTTATACTTTTTTGCAAGGCCATAGTCAATTATATATACCTGTCACAAAAAGCAGATGGGCAAAAATCCAAGGTTAAAAAAGAAGAAGAAAAACATTGAAATTGATGCAAAGGCTGTGGGCTGACATAGCTAGGCGCCTAGATCCATGGCGCACGTGTGGGACCCAAAGAAGTCTAAAATTTTGTTTCTTTATTTATTTCCTTAATGAGATGTCGTTAGGATTAGTTTCCTGATTTCATGAGGCATATTTGATTTTAGGGTTTTATTTTCCTATACATATGAGCACTGTACAGTGTAGAATATTAGGAGTTTTGGGAAATTAATATAATATTACTTCATGGATTAAGTTTTCCCCTTGAGGTTCATTTCGTCCTTGTGCCTTTTTGTAGACATCTTTTCCATGACACTTTGCAAAGCTTCCACCAAAACCCTTTTAGGGTTTGCATCAATTTGTTATAAGAATCAAATCATTAAACAACATTGTGCAGCTTGAGGAGGCAGGGGAAACAAATTCGTGAGTTGATCTTCTTCTTCTTCTTCTATCCTCCTATTTTATTTTTCAAAAATTTCTTCTATATTTGTCACTCCACAGAAGCCCCCAAATTCAACCCTCAAAACCCCATCAAACCCTTCAATTCTTCATTCCAAAACAACCACAACCCATACCCAATCACAAACCTTAAGTTTCCCCACAAAAATCCCATAAATTTGAGCCCAAAATCTTGCCAAAACCTAGGCCTTGACCCTAATTCCGAATTTCCCTTTTATTTGTCAATTCTGAAAATTGCTACAGATCCGTACAGCAGCCAAAACAGCACCCCCCCCCCCCCCCCCTCTCTAAAAACTTTCCAAAACCCTCCAAATCCAACCCAAAATAATCTCAGCCTATAATCGTACAAAACCCTAAGGCTTTTTCATCAAATCTATACTCATTAGAACCCCAAATCACTCAATGCAACTAATTTTAATTTTCTAACCAAAAAACTTCCAAACTTGAACAATGCAAAATATGAAGAGTTCATGACTGAGGGTACCTGATTAGCTTTACGCCCTAAACCCATGAGGAAGTTGTCCGGCTTTATATCACGGTGAAGAAAACCCCTTGAATGCATATACTCGACTCGGTTTATCTACCCAAATGACAAACGAAAGAAGCATAACCATGGAATAAAAAATCACTTCAGAAATTGTTCTGGGACAAGTGCATCTGCATATATATAATCTTGAGAACAGTTTTACAATATGTACTCAAAAAATTATTTCTAACAATGACATGCTATCATTCTCCACTGCTGGACACAAAGAGTTACTATAATTGTAGGAAACAATTGAAAAGTAACACCATATGTCTGTACTTACTAACTGATCTGCAAGCATCAGCACTGTTTTTAATGTGAACTTCCGATTGCAGTAGTTGAACAAATCTTCCAAGCTTGGTCCAAGAAGGTCTATGACCATGGCATTATACTCACCGTCCACACCGAACCACTTCAGATGGGGAATCCCCGCTTTATTTAAAAGCATAAATCAAATTCAATCTTTAAGGCCAATTGATCTGATCAAGCATATCAATCATGTTTACAGGTAAAACTTACTTCCTCCCTGGAGAAGCATATAAAATTTTGATTCAGAGTGAAGCTGAGGATGCTTGGTCTTTGCAGATTCCTGTAAATTTTAATGGAAACATTACACATTTTAACAGAGGACCAAAACTTACAATAGAAATTGTCCTTTGGTAGAGAAGAAAGGCTGCAATAAGAGCAATATCACAACATAAAACAGTACTTCATATCCATTGAATGCATTTGTTTGCAATATTAAAACTGGCAATGTAATGCTTCATAATTGCATGGCGACCTCACAAAAACTAGCACGAACTCTTTCATTCTTTTCTTATATACTCTTTATCCAAGTCAAAACTACTGATCTCTCGACCAAATAGGAATATGAACCTTTAAGCTACAGACCTAAAGCAGTAAGCCCAATTTCACTACTAGGAACAGAACAAAACCCTGCAAAGGGTTAAAGCCAAAATGCTAAATAAGTGGAGCTGGACGCAAAGTATGTTGTAAAGAGGGTAAACGATATTCACTTATCTAAGTTCTTTGGTTTCCCATCAGCAATATAAAGGTTGGCTGTAACAGAAAGGTCTAATACAGAGAAAAAAAATATCATCATCAAGCATTATCCCATGTATCTGAAGTGAGCTATCTACTATGGAGAATGAAAATGTGAAATCCAGATCGGATGAGCAGCTACCACAGGCAAAAGAGGAAGTTCACCCCTAAAAAGCTGCATATCATCATCTTAGTTTTGTCCCATTTATCAAGCTAAAAGGCTACATGTGGATGAAAAGGACCCAAGAAAGACGATAGGGTCACAGGTAAGAAATCATCAAGATGAGCAATATGATGAATGAATTCACAAAAACAATAAACAGTTCCCTATTTTCTTCTATCGAAACCTTATTCCATCAATTAGAGTCAGCTACCAAATATGGAGAATGCTAATGTAAAATCCAGAATGGATGATTAAAAGATAACAACAATAAAATATATACTTATATAAAGCCTTGCAATAGCTCTCAAATTTCAAATTTTCTTTTGCACAATCTGTGGCTTCTCCACATTTTCACAACATAGAGACAAACCCAATCATCTAACCATAAAAATATGGCACTCTCAAAGATTCAATCTTAACCTATCCAAGACATTCAGTTCATGAACAGTCAAACCCTTTAATAACATTTAGACAAGACCCATAACAAATACATACCAGCTTAACAGCTACTTCCTCTCCACTATGTACATTAACACCTGAATCAAACCAATCAACAGAAAATAAGAAAAATTAAAAGGGAACAAAAACAGCTTCTCCCAAAAACACAATCACCCAGAGCTTAAAACCAGAAAAGAGAGAAATAAACATCAAAATCGCGACATTTACCCAAATAAAGCTCGCCGAAAGATCCACTTCCGATCTTCCTTCCAAGCTTAAACTTTCCCCCCACCAAATGCTCCATGTGTCATATAAAGGAAACGAGAATCTCAATCTAGGCTTAGATTTCAGCTCACCCCAGTCGATAAAAACTCTCTCTCCTCACCAATTCATAAACCCCAAGAATGCCCCAAATGTCCCACTGTTCCGAATCGATCAAACCCTAAAAAAAATCGATCTTTCTTCATCTACCCACTACGAAAACCCTTTAAAACCCTAACCCACCATCCTAATTAATTGCCACTACCTCCGAACAATACGCACTCTCTAATCGAAACACTAATTCCCGTAAAACCCAAACACACAGCAAGAAAACATCGAATGCGGATCGAAATGCGAAATCTTTCGCCCCGAAATGGCAAAAAGAATTGGGGATTTTTTACCCAAGAGGAACAGAATGCCACGAATTTGAGGAGAAAGTCGAATCTGACTTCGAATTTCAAGACCAAAAGGAGAGGATTGGTCGCAGGAATTGGGATAGAATTCTAGGGTTCTATAACGAAACGAATATTTATGAGAGAGGAGGAAATGATGGGGACGTCACGTAGCCGGTGATCCTTCTCTCTCTTCACCTTTACTTTACCATATGCAACTGTTTTACTGTTATGTGAGATGTTTTCACCACGTGGAGCGTCTGCATTGGCTAAAAGGCTTGGGGCCCACATTTGGGTGACTTGAAATGGGATCCATTTGTTGATGATGATTGAAATCAAATAACTTTCTTACTGGTTTGTTACTAATCGAATCATCTATTTGAATGCTTGATTTGACACTGATCATCCTGTTTTCAACCGTTGGTTGGATCACAATTAGTGTTACATAACTAATATATTTTTTTTTATAGTACATGAGAGAATCTGGAAATTAAAGTCGTAAACTGGCCTAATCTATCAGCCCAGGGTCATCCCTAGAGTGCTCGTTGTGCTCTACCGCATGACATGTTCCACCTGTGCTTTTCTAATGTTAGAGGTCAACTTGAGCTACGATACGATTTATCACTGAGTTAACTCACATTTCTCAGGTTTAAAATGTTTAGATTTCGAGCTAATTGTATATACGGTGGTAAATGGGTTGGGTTGGTTTTGATAAAGTTGAGGGGATCTTTTGGTTCACTCGCAGGGAGGCATATCTATCCATTTGTTAAATAGGTCGGTCGATCTTAACTTGCAAACAATGCAGGTTAACCCAACCGACCCACTTAATCTGCTTAAGTTGGACCAATGGTTGTAGATGCTTGGCCCAAGCCTAGTGCCCTTAAGTATTGAAATTTAAAGGATTGGAGCATTGACCCATGTTAAGCCCATTTAACTCTAGACTTAAGCTTGATAATGACCTTAATGAACTCACACATTCACTTGAAGTTAAACATTATTTGGCCTAAAAGACTGAACAATGAGAATAGAATTTGAACTTTAATTGTGAATAAATACCAACACAATAGGATTTAATAGAACTTACAAGTATTATGTGTATTATAATATTTATATTAATTTATTCATTAATGTGGCAATTAGTATATAAGGAAAGATACAAAAGGTAGACAAGTTAGGTGGGTTGACCTAACCTAACCTAACCATTTTAATTGCAAGTCTGGTTTACTTGTGGTGACCCACATCTATTACATGCCAGTTTTGATCTAGGTTAGGCAGGTCAGATTGAGTCAACGGTTGAGGTCATATTTTGCCACCCCTTATTTCACCCCTAATTATGCCGGATGAAGTGTGAAAATTTGTGATATGAACTTTTATCTCTTATAGGAGTAATCTACATTGGGCATAACTGTCATCAAAGTGAAACTTGTTTTAAGGATCAGGTAGATAGTGATTTCGAATTTTGAATGTAGGCAATGCAGTTGTCTAGCATCCAAGTGTGCACTACATGAATTGAGCATCTTTATAATAGCATCCATAATTGGATCATTACTTATGAGTTTTACATGTGGGTCATACTTTTGAAAAGGTCATACTAAAAATCTATATATTTTTTATCTTCCAATTAATCCAAGATTGGTCACATACTTAGGTCAGAAATGACCTTCCTCTACTCAATCAAAATTGGCCGTATAGACCAATTCATATGGTTCAGGCCAGAAATTGATTGCAAATTGGCATTAGTTCATATGGCTCAGGCCATCACCAACAAAGGTTGGTCTCATGGCCTGGCTCATAAATTGACTTGAGTCTATCAGTCATAGGGTGTGGGACCCCGCCCTCCCTTAGAATATAAGGGTAGTAGACCCGGGATGAGGTGATGAATACCTCGGGAAGAGGGAAGTAGACCTATGAGAGAGCTAGCCCTCAACAAAATAAACACTCCACATGGCATGATGTGACCATTATCACATCCTACTTGTAGCTCTCAAAAGTCAAGATTAACACATCAAATCGGTGGTTAAAAACGGCTTTTGAATCATTGGACCTGCAATCTATTAGCCTTACAGTCAGCTGGCCACCCATCTCAATTTGATTGAGCAATTTTTTTTTTAATGGATAATTTGATTGAACAGTTTGGCTTTTATTTATTTTTTATTTTTTTATAAAAGAGGGTGTCTCACTCATTCGGGCCGGACTAATCTCTACGGGCTCAGGAAAAGCCGAGTAAATCCCCCGTGGTTCAAGTGTGGTAGTGCAGTTTCAAACCTTCCACATCCGAGAGCAAACAATGGTCCTCAGCCAACTTAACTACCCCTCAAGATTGATTGAACAGTAAGTGATGCTGGAATATGCAATCATGATCAAATGGAATACGAAACCCATCTTTGATTGTCCAAGAATTACTTGGATCCAAATTCAAACTATTGCTCAATGGTCAAATGAGCATGATTTAATATGACAAAAGTTTCAATCGTCATTCTCAATCAACACTATACCAACCAAATATCTCACTTTTTCCTTGGGTATTTGATTCTACTACCTAGCTATAAAAGGATATGGGTTCACATAATCAACTAAAAAATCATTATTTTGTGGGGACATGGATCTTAGTCCTGTACCTTTACATCTCCTGTGAAGCAAAATGATAATAAATAAGTTCTAGAACCAAAAGCTTGCTTCTAGTACAGTTTAGCTTCTAGACTCCAAATGCCTCCACAATTCAGCTTGCATTCTTCCACATTTGCCAAAGAAAATGTTAATCTCATAGGCTCAAGCCCTTGTTGATACAGGAAAATATCCCATCTGCACTCTTAAGAGGATAAATGGGATAGGGATGGAAACAGGTCCTGTTAATCAGGTCACCTGCAGGTTTGATAGTGGTTTTGTCTGATTGATGGGGTTGTAACTTGTATGTGTTTTAAAAAGATTTTGGTCTTAGGGGCAGATTCAGAGTGGGTCAAAACCTTGGTCAGGTCAGGTCAGGTCAGATGTTTCCTAAATCCAACCCTGACCCAATGTCACCTGTGGGTAAATCCAACCCAATAAGGCCCCTGCATATTGCATACTCCCACTTAAACTCAATCCTAAATTGTAAATTCCCTACTACCCCACTTGTATTCAGATTGACTTGGGTCAGGTTGAGTGTCCAAATTGTTGGATCTGGTTTTTTCTTTGATAGGTACAAAATTTAGAAAATACTTTACAAAATTTAGAAAAATACTTCATATATATAAGTCAGTCAGTTGAAAGCCTTGTCCCAATTATGTTGCCTTATAAAATCATATATCGTGACCTAAATCCCAAACCCGAACCCAAACTACTAAATTCAATGTAGGCTACAAAATCCAGGCCCGATCCATATATAAACTCAAACAAGCTCATTCCAAATTTCACTTTTGCTCAGGTTTAGACCATGTTCATTTGGGTTTAGCCTGACCCATGTTGCAGGCTTGCAACCCTATGTGGAATAGGTGAAAATAGGTTGTTTGGTTGAACAGTATCCCATGTCTCAATCATCATTTGAGTGGGTTATCTGAACCATTTTGTAAGTTGCAGATAAACTAACTGAACAATTCTAAATCAATTATGTAGGTTCCATCATACAAAACTTAATCCTTACTTTATCCATGGCTAGTTGTCCTATTGCTATACACGTTTGAGAAAACGTGCATGTCTCTCTCTCTCTTTCTCTCTCTCAAGAAAAGTAGCTCAAAAGATTTTGCAAATGGGTCTTTGATTGCCTGTATCTTCTCTCTCTCAAGAAAAGTAGATGAAAAGTTTTTGCAAATGTGTCTTTGTTTGCTTGTATCTTCCATGATCCCTTTCCTGGCCTTTTTAATTTGTTTTGGAATAGATTGGTTGGGATGCTGCCATATGTAGTGTGGAGTGTGGTCCCAACAGAGACCCATTCCAGGACTCAAGGGTTTGCAGGCTGATTCTATCTTTGTGATTACAACTTACAAGCGCAAGTGCTTAATATTATTTGAATGAGCTTATATATAGATTCAAATAATGCTGATAAACCCCAAATGTTGTAAACAATAAATTTTTTTTTTATTGTATTGTAGTAAAACATATTCAAATTCAACCTCACCTAGTGGGAACCGGTTTGCAGCCACCTATATGTGATGGGTGGTTGGATAGGAATGGAAGAATTCTAATGCAATGTTTAAATTTGATTTTGGTTTGATGATTAAAAACCCATGATTCAAGTGTATACAAAATGAATGGTTGGACCAAATCATTTTAGCCATTTATTTTAGAAGCCCGTTTGTGTGATGGATATGATCATGAACCAAATGATTATGAACATTTTGATGGAAACTGTTGGTTCCAGATGGGCGTCGAAATTGAACTCGCCGAGAACTTTTATGCGTTTCGGTGTGAGATAGACTCTGCGAACTCACTGTGAATGCTCTTAGATCTACTGAATGACTAATCAAGGGTTTTCATCTCCCTTAAATAGAGCAATCTCTAGGAGTCACGACTCTATTCGGACTCTCCCTTTCCTGGAACCCCATATCTCCTTACTAGCATTGGGGTTTTGTCAAACCGGGAGTGAACCTGATCCAAACTCTACAACCAAGAGTTTTATCATTATCTGACTCAACCAGATCAAGATTGTTGAGAGTTCATTTACTACATACCGCCGGGCTTGGTCTGGCGTGGGCCCCATGGCAGTCTGGCCACTCAATTTTTCAACAATCTCCCACTTGGCCATGTTTATCAAATGTGCCAATGTACATCAAGCGTATCTGAGTCCCATGCGCATCACATGCCTCGCAAATTCTTCCGCGAGTAACGGTTTGGTGAGAGCATCAGCCATCAATTCTTTAGAAGGCAGATAAGAAATCTCAATTTCTCCATTTTCCACCATCTCCTAGATAAAATAATATTTTATCTCAATATGCTTTGATCGATTGTTGAATTTTAGCTTAGTCACCATGGAGATGGTAGACGTACTATCTACGTTCATCGGAACAGGCTGATCCTCTCTGATTACGTCCAAACTATATAAACAATTTCTTAACCAGACATCCTCCTAAACTGCGGTACTACAAATTATGTACTTTGCCTTGGCCCTAGACATAGTTGTTGATGTTTGTTTCTTGTTACCCCATGAGATTACACCTCGCCCCAGAGTATACACATAGCCCGTCATTGACTTTCTTTTGTCCAAGTCTCCGGCCTAACCCGCATCAGAATACCATGCATTTTCAGGTCATTACCTTGATAACACAATTGCAACTTCAAGGTGCCTTTGATGTATCGTAGGTACCTCTTAACCGCAAACCAATGATGTAATCTAGGGTTACCTAGGAATCTACTCGTGAGACTCATAGCAAATGCAACATCCGGTCTCGTACAGAGCATCGCATAACATGACGCTTCCCACAATCTAAGCATAAGGCTTACCCAACAACATTTCCTTATCTTCCTCAGTCATGTTCCCCTGTTTGTTGGCCAATTTTTCACTTTTGCTAATGGGAGTATTGACTGGCTTGCACATTATCATATCAAATTGTTTTAACACAAGTTCCAAATAGGATTCCTATATAACTGATTCGGCCGGTCACGTGTGATCTTTATGCCCCATATATATTTAGCCTCATCTATGTCATTCAACTCGAATCTTGACTTCAACCATTGTTTGATTTCATTAACGTCATCCAAATCATCACCAGCAATCAGGATGTCATCCACATATAGTGACAAATATAAATAATTATTCTCACTACGTTTAACATAGAAATGTATATCAACACTATTAGGGACAAAATCAATTTCACTTATGGCTTGGTAAAATTTCTTATACCACTGCTTCGATAATTGTTTAAGTCCATAGAGTGCCTTTTGTAATTTGTACACCTTGTCTTCATAACCTTGCACCAAAGAACCCTCAGGTTGTTTCATGTAAATCTCTTCATCCAATTCGCCATTTAAGAAAGCAATTTTTACACCCATTTGGTGCAATTCTAAGTCATGATAAGCCACAACCACCATATGGTATCTAATGGATTGAAATTTTATGATTGAGGAGAAAGTTTCATCGTAATTGATTTATTCCACTTGCTTAAAATCCTTGGCCACCAACCATGCTTTATATTTATCCAAGGAACAATCCGAATTGGATTTCTTCTTAAGAACCCATCTACAATTGATGGCCTTTCGACTTTTGGGCAGATCGACTAGCTTCCACACTTGATTCTTGTGAAATGATTCAATTTCCCCTCTCATAGCATTCATCCAATTTCAAGCATCATGCCCATTGATTGCTTGAGAGTAGGATGTCGGATCTAAGTCCTCCAGTGGGTCCTTGACCAATCTTCATGCCGATTTACATGCCTTTCAACCCATTTATATGTCTTATCCGAACGGGTCTACTTGGTTCAGACTATTCCTCATCAAGTGGGCCCTGGTAAGGACTTTCACTTCGAACATCAACCACGACGGACCCCCCACTCACTCGAACAAGCTTATCATTAGAGATCTCATAGAACTTTACCAGTCGTCGTCTATCTCTAGAACTAACCACTGGATTTTCATGGAAATACATATCTCGACATTCCATGATTATTTTACTATCGTGATCATACACACGATATCATTTTGAGTGGCTTGGGTACCTAACAAACGAGCAATTCTTTCTCATTTTTCCTGTAGTTTGTGTCTTTCTTGTAGCGATAATAGGACATGTATGGGGCATCCCCAAACTTTCATATGCTCTATATATTTTAGGTTTGGCTCCAGTCTATACCTCATACAAGGTCTTAGGCATAAATTTAGAAGGCACCCTGTTCAATAAATATTGGGCAATATTAATAACATCTCCCCACAAATACAATGAAAGTTCCTCGTGGCTTATCATGGACCTAACCATGTTCAAAAGTGTTTGATTTTTATGTTCAGCCATGCCATTTTTCTTTTTTATGGGGAATTGCATACTCATATATGAGTCCCTCTCTTGCATAATATTCCTTGAATAACTCTATACTCCCCCTATAGCGGATCAAATCTGTTTAATTTTCTTGCCCTTTTGATTCTGAACTTCAGCATCATCTATCTGGAATGTTTTCAACGCCTCATATTTATTTTTAATCAAACAAACATAATCATATTTTCTAAAGTCATAAATGAATGTAATAAAAATACACCTCCCCATTCTAGTATGAACATTTTAGGGTCTACATATATTTGAATGTATCAGGTCTAGCAATTCTTAATCTCTACTTCCCTCTAAGAATGGTTTTTTGACCATTCTCTCACTTAGACATGGTTCACACGTAGGGTATTCCACTTTTTCACTATTAGACAAAAATTCATCCCTAACCATATTAGTTAATGTGTCCTAATATGTAATGCCATAAAGTGCAAAACCATTAACACATTTATTCACAAAAAAAAAAAAAAAAAATTGGAACTAGATTTTATTACAACTTTAGAAGTATCCAGCAAATACAACTTGTCATGAAGTAAACTAGAAATATAGATTTTTCCATTGAGCCCAATAGTAACCTTATCATTAGTGAATCTAATTTCAAAACCACTAGATGAAAGCTGGCTGATGGAAATCACACTCATCCTCATGCCGAGAGCAAAGAAGACATTTGACAAGTACAATGATTTCAACTTGGCAGAGGATATTTGACTTTTCCCACCCCCAACACATCGCAAAATGTTTCATTCCCCATGTAGATGCTTTGTTCACCATCTTTGATTTCTTGGAATTCAATAAAGCCTACTTTGGTCCTTGAGTTGTGTCGAGTAGCCCCAGAATCGATCCATCGGTTGCTTTCATTTGTATCCACCAGTATGGATTCCGTGATCATATCAATATGATATTTGGTTCCATGTGGTACCTTTTTTTTTTTGTTGCATATTCTCACCCTTTTTCTTTTTATTTTTATCTGGACATTCCATACGAAAGTGTCCAGGCTTTCGGCAAATGAAGCAACGCCCCCTTTTCTTTTGTTGTGCCTTGCATTTCCCTTTGCCCATATACTTTCTCTTTCCCATAGCGACCAATGAGCCACTAGGAGAATTAATTTGGGCAAGTAAAGTAGTAAACATAACACCACATGCAACCTGCATTTATCCTTTAACTATTAATTTAGCCTCAATTTCTTTAATGATCAGTGTTTTCTGTAGGCTAAGAGTTTGAGAAACAGTTTTCCATGACGGTGGGAGGCTTTGCAACATATACAATTGCTGCAACTCTTTATCAATATCCCTTCCCCAAAGCAATCACATTCCTCAATCTTATGTTCATTTGGTCAATGTGGTCATTAATCGAGGTTCCTTCAGGCATTTTATGATTAAGATAATTTCTAAATGCCTCCATAAACACAGTGGATGCATCGTATGCCTCAATTACTTGGTCATATATTTCTTTTGCTGAAGCGAGTTGCTCGAATTGCTTGACCAAGTCATTGGAAATAAACCCAATGAACAGATGCCTCACTGATTCATTATCATATTCCCAAGCAGTATGGGCTTCCTTCACTACAACAAATTGCACTTTTGCCGACGAACCTTGCCGACGCTGTGTAAATACATCGCAAATAATGTGTTTAGCAGACGCACCACAGCGTTGGCAAATGATTACGCGACGCTACTTTCTGCGCGTCGGAACATATCGTCGGGAGAGAAGATGGTGCCATCTGGGTCTTGGAGTGAATGTTTCCCGACATGAATTACATTTTTCCCGATGTAGTAAAGCGTCGGGAAATAAACGTTCGGAAAGATGACGCACTAACTACGCTGGGAATTATGAATACATACTTGCCGATGTGAGATGTGTCGGTTGAAGCTTTTCAACAATAATTAACGACGACCACGCCGCGCGTTGGGGAATGTGTTTTAACCTAAATTTAATCGTGGGATTAGTAACCTAAATCTCCAAAACTTAACACTCCAACGTCCATCGTCTCTTTCACTCTCTCCTACCCGGGCATCTTTGCGTTTCTCCTCTCTTCTCTCTGCCTTTCATCCTCTCCAACGTCCATCGGAACCAAGTATGCCCTCCGAACTCTGTATTTTCTCTGTCTTTCATGCATCCTCTCCCTCTCTCTCGATCTCTCTCTAAATATCTACTATCGTTGACACACAAGAAGAAATGAAAGAAAAAGCCATGTATTCTAATATTGGCGAGAACTCCTGACCGAGGCAAAGGAATATAAAAAAGCCATTCGTGACTCCAATCCCGTCATCTTCATCTCAAAAAGATTAAAAAAAAAACCCTAGTTTTTTCTCTCTGATTTCTATGATCAGATTTTCTTCTCCACGCCGCGTGGCATTTTTGACATAGCATTCCATTTGATTGAATGCACTTTTGTTGTTAAGGAAGAAGAGAAGATAATGGGATTGGAACCAAAAAGATCTGTATTTGTTTTGCAACCAACCCATCATCTAGGCCACTACCATTCCCTACTTTTTCTCATAAATCCACTTCTCGATTTGTGAGTTATCATAAAAATACATGTATGTAATATCTTCTCCACAGAATCTAAGATATGGTATTGTTTTGTGATGTTTTCTTTAATTATATAGGTATGAAACGTGCAGGGTTGAATATAAGTTTCAACTGGGGTGGCCCATATGAAAAAAAACTCATTGGGTGATTCCTTTGATTGACTTCACATCATGCTGAAATTTTTAGATCATCTGTTTCCACATTCAATCATAGTATGGAAG
The DNA here is from genome assembly GCA_012931725.1 of Litsea cubeba. NCBI lineage: Eukaryota > Viridiplantae > Streptophyta > Magnoliopsida > Laurales > Lauraceae > Litsea > Litsea cubeba. Next base: position 8,618,893 of record CM022948.1, read on the forward strand.
TATCAAATATACATCTTGTATTAATGATTTGACCTGTGAAACAAAATCCCAATCTATAGTTATATACATGAGCAGAACACTTCTAGAAAGTTCAAGAAGAATTTTAAACAATAAAGTAGTTAGTTTTGGAAGTAAAAAGCATATATGACCTTCTGTACAGCAGATTCATTAATCAATAGACCCTGAAAGATACATATACAGAGCCTTCCTTGAATTGTGAAATCCCATTAAATGGTTATCAAAAGTGTGCTTATTTCAAAATGGAGCCAATAGTGATCATGTATAAAGGTGTGGTTTCAGCATGGTGCCAAAAACCATCCCATGTTTTTTTTTTTCTCAATCTCTGTATCTTTCCTTTAATCTCTATATCTGTAAATATCACTACATCTATCTATCTTTCTCTCTTTTGTGATGCTTTTCCCCCCATCTCTCATCATATGAAAAATTGTCAGTTTTCTCCACTTTTATTTATTGCACCTATTTACTTTAAATATAAAATGAAGGACAATATGTGGCATGCATGTAGCTTAAAGTTGAAGATGTAGATAAGAGCTTTTGCTCCTTGTACAATGAAGTTCATGTTTAAAACTGATAATTTTCCAAAGTGCGGCCTACATGCTTGATTTATCTTGTTTTGTGTTTCATGGTTTAAAAATAAATATTTTTCTCATAAAATATTTATGTATATCATTATAATTAAAAAATGTATAAAGTTTAAAATTCTTTTATTGATGCTTAATATGACATTGGTCAAATATCAATATTTTATTTTAAATATAAATATAAAATTAAATTTTTATACATTTACGCATGTAGTCAAAACAAACGTTGTAAATTGAATCACATGTGTAAAAGGTGTGAAAATGATGTTTGTAGACAAACATGGTAGAATGAATAACATGTGTAAGAATTACATATATAATATTTACACATGAAGTATTTACATATGAAAATGACATTTTTCTATCCCATGTGTAAAAGACAAACGACCCCTTATGTTGTAATCCAATGTGCTTTCAAGTCTCTGCAATCTAATGTTCGACTGTTCTTAATTTTATAGTTTATGTTGATTAACTAGTGTGGATGTGGTTTGCGTATACCCTAGTTGTTGTTTAATTTGTTTAATTTGAGTCCACTATTTGTTCCACAACATGAATAGACCATAGTATTTAGTAACATTGAAGACTTACAAACATATGTGATAATAATTGTGATCATGTGATTGATTTTATCCATAATCATATGCACATGTGTTTGTGAAGCATTCTCTTTAATAATGTGATTAGCTTATTGATTATCCAATTTTAAGATATGGACAAGACTTGGACGACACTGGATAGTCAAGATCGAATGGTGATCAGAATGAGTCGGGAGTATCGTGACGGGGTGAAGTCATTATTGAATTTGGCAAAGGCGAATGCTGGGGAGTACTACTGAGATTTGGTGCCCGTTGTAGGGTTTGCAAGAACAATAGCCAGCATGACTACGAAACTGTGAACTTTCATATTGCCGTGAGGTATGCTAGCATTCTTACGAGACATGGATTTACCACCGAGAGATAACACCTCCTGTGGATGACGTTGTCAAATCGGAACATGGGGGTGACAGTGATTATGAGGATCCGTATGAATATCAAGAAATGACGGAAGACCATTACATTGGAACTTACACCAACGCTGAAGCCATCCATAGTAATGCAATGCATCACTTTGAAAGGATGCCGGATGCTTCTCAGCGCCCTTTGTACCCGGGTTGCTCTGCGGTACAACACTCTTCTAGATTTTGTCATTAGGATGATGGAGCAAAATGGTGAGGGAAAGTGGAGCAACAAATCATTCAACACTGTGATGCAGATACAAAAGGCACTCCTGCCAGACGGTAATTTTGGTTCCAGATTCAATTTAGGCAGCGAAGAAGATACTGCATGACTTGGGACTTCTGGGGCTATGGGCACACTGATGCTTGTATAATGATGCACTTTGTTTTGGAATGAGAACATAGATTTAGAAAAATGCCCAGTATGCGGGGAGTTCCCGATAGCAAGTAAATGATGGTAAGTGAAAGAAGATCATGCATAAGTTTTATGGTTACTTACCGTGATTCACCGAGGTTGCAGAGACTTTACATGTCCAGAAAGACTGCCATACCATGAGAATGGCATAGTGATAAACACAAAGATGATGGATAGGGTAGGCATCCGGACCGATTGTGTGAGGAATGAAGGGTCCTTAATAGGAAAACATCCAAATTTTTGCAGGGAGGACCGATAATATAAGGCTGGGGCTAGCCTCTGATGGGTTTAACCCTTTTGTGGACATGAGCACGTCTTACAGTATGTGGCCTGTCATACTTATGCCGTACAACTTGCCGCCATGGATGTGCATGATAGAGCCATTCTTCATGATGTCATTGCTTATTCCTGGACGGCATCAGCCTGGTAATGATATTGATTTTTATCTTCGACCCTTGATTGATGAGCTGAAGGACTTATGGGAGAATGGTATCGAAACTTACGATGCCTCTAGCAAGGAGAGCTTTAAAATGCGTGCGGCTGTGTTGTGGACCATAAACGACTTCCCTGCCTATGGTAACTTGTCTGGGTGGAGTACCAAAGGCTACAAGGCTGTCCCACTTGTAATGAAGATTCCTTATCGATTAGGTTGAGAAGGAAGATTGGTTTTACACGGGCCATAGAGCTTTCTTGCCTAAGCGGCACACTTGGCGACGTAGCAAGGACTTTAACGGAAAGGTGGAGAATCGGTGAAGTCATTGGAGTTGCCGCCTGTGGAGAAGGTAACAAGCACAATTGGAGCGGCTTTCAGTTATAAGGTTTGTGAAGCACTCTAACAACAGAAAAAAGACCATGTGACCCTGAAGACCTTAAACTGGACGAAGAAAAGCATTTTTTTTGAGCTACCGTACTTTTAGCAAAACTAAAGCTTCGACACACATTGATGTTGTGCACGGGAGAAGAATATATGTGAAGTCCCTTTGCACAATGGTGTGCTTAGACAAGAAGAGCAAGGACACAGAGTTTGCACGTCAGGATTTGGCAGATATAACATTAGACTAGAAGTTGCATCTACGCAATAAAACAATGGAACACCAGAGAAACCCCGTGCGTCCTACATATTAGGCCCGAAGGAGAAAGATGGTTTTTATCAATATTTGAAATCGATCAAGTTACCCAGATGGGTTGGCTGCAAACCTCTCAAGGTGTGTGACCTCAAAGAATGGGAGATTAAGCGGGCCTGAAAAGTCACGACGTCCATGTTCTAACTAGCAACGTCTTTTTCTGATTGGTATGCGTGGGTACGTGAACAAAGAGATATGCACAACACTATTTGAGCTGGGTAGCTTTTTCAGGGCATTGCTCAAAGACTTTGAAATTGAGTCACTTGGAAGAATTGGAAAATAAGATAGTCCTCATACTGTGTAAGTTGGAAAGGATTTTTCCTCCGGCATTCTTAATGTGATGGTCCATTTGGAAGTTCATTTATCGCGTGAGGCTATGCTCGCTGGAACCGGTGCAATATCGATGGATGTATCCAATCAAAAGGTGATTGTGTTTACCATTCTTTGAATTGTTGATTAGTATCGTATTTCATTTTGTTTATCTTCATATTGATTCATGTGTTTGAAGGTTTCTGGGAACTCTGAAGGGCTACGTTACCAATCGAGCTCGGCCAGAAGGTTCGATCGCCAGGCATTTATTGCCAAAGAAAGTGTTAATTTTATGAAGATGTACCTAAAAGGAGAAGTTCCTGAAGAATGGAATGACGATGATGGCGAACGAGGCCCAGAGTTGGGTGTGTTCACCCAACGCGTCTGGCCATTTTCACCGATCACGAGGGCTCCTAATGTCCGATAGGGAACACAACATGGCCCATTGGTTTGTGTTATATAATACTCCCGATGTTATACCTTATCTAGAGTAAGTGGTTCAGTTTAACTAATTATATGCATTACATGTAAACTTTCTGATCTTCCTATATGTCACACTGATTATGTGTCACTAATACCTTGAGTAAGGAGCATAAGAAGCAAGTAAATGAGCCCCGCAACATCACCAATTTACAATAGGAAGAGTTTTCTGGATGGTTTAGAGATTATGTACGTATAATAGATGCAGAATAAATGTTATTAACTCTAAACAGGCAAATCCAATTTGAACTAATTTTAAGAAACTAATGCAGATAAACAAACTCAGATCTCAAGGGTCTCCAGAAGTAACAGATGCATTGTGGGCATTGGCAAATGGTCCTCATTGTTTGGTGCATCAATACTCGGGTTGTAGGGTTAATGGTGTCCGGTTCGTCACCAGAGACCGCGACGACCATCACAAGAGTCAGAATAGCGGGGTGGTCGTCGAGGGGGACCACAATGAGGAAAACATTGACTTTTTCGGTTACGTGACCAACATTCTTGAATTGTCATACATCAATGGTTCTGATGTTGTTTTGTTCAAGTGTGAATGGTATAATACTGGTCATAAATTTAAAATACATATCGATGCACATGTCACAAGCATTTACGTTAGGGATCAGTGGTATGAAGAGGATCCATTTGTCTTGCCAAATTAGGTAAATCAAGTGTTCTATGTCAATGATACCAAATTAGGCCCAAATTGGAAAGTCGTGAAACGGGTCAAGCATCGAGGTGTTTGGGATGTGCAAGAGCGAGATGAAGAAAAAGAGCAAAATGTGATAAACGAGCCTTACCAACAAGAAGAAGCCATTGAAACTGTCTCAGTATCTGTTGCCGAGGACGACATTGAACCAGATATCATCCATGAGGATAATGAGCCAGCGGCCGATGGTGATGAGCCAATTGCCGATGATGGTGGTGACGAGGACGAAACATTGGCAGAGTATATAAATGAAGAGGAAATTGATCAGTCCGACCCTGATATTGATTCTGATATGGAATTATGATGTGTAAAGTTTATTTCTTTATCTGTGTGGACAAGGATTAAATGCAATGGAATCATTAATTTACCTTTCAATCAGCTATCTATTGTGTTTTTTTATATTTTTTTATATATGTTTGATCCCTTTGTAATTTTTTATCACAGTGGCCAAAAAATGCCGAACAAAAGAAAAGTTTATATCAAACCTGGCGCATTGGCTAAGAAGAAGAATGATTATGAGTCAGTTAGAAATAAGAATATTGAAAGGAATATGGCCCGAATGAGTGAAATTGGCGCACGACAATTGGTACAAGCACTTCAAAATCCATCTCGACGTCAACTATCTCTTGAAGAAGAGCATGATGACGTCGACAAGGAGTATAGACCATCCGGGCCTATTGAGGAAGACTTGAATTCGTCGGATGAAGAAGAGTTAGCAGATGAGGTTGTTATATCTTAAATCAAAATTTAAACACTTGTGATATTTCTTGCATTTATACTCACTTATTGTATTTTTTCCTTAATTCTTGATTTTATACTAACTTATTGTGCTATTCAGTTTGCACACATGGCACCAGGGAGACGCAGACAGCGCAGTGCAGATCGACACTCAGGTATCGGTCCCAGATCGTATTGCCAGTTAGCATGAGATCGGTACCGGCCAGCTCGATCTATCTAGCCCGCCTACTACGGGCAGCAGCGTGGGTAAGAAATATTTGACCATAACATCTTTTTCAAACTTATTAGCCTGATTTCAAATTTTTTATGTTTAATAATTCATATTTGTTTGTGCTGGTTGTAGTATCTTCCTCTCGGCGTGTACGAGGTAGGGTGGTGGGCCGTGAGTCGGAGAAGAGGATGAAGATTCTGGGCAATAGGATTTCTGTTACGCTAGGTGCACAATCGGGGGCATTTGAGGGTGCAAATGCCTCTACATTTGCAATCGAGCTGGGGAGTCATATTCGCAGGCTTGTACCTTTGCACAAAGAAACATGGGGAGCTATTGATGATGGGTGCAAGGAGACAATCTTTACTGCGGCTGCGGTAATAAAACAATCTTTTACTTCCCAATCTATATCCATAGGCTTTATTGTTTACTTGTCCCACTTATGGGTTTGAAATGACAGCAAAAGTATGATTTTGGAGACTGGAAGACCGATGCACATGTGACAGTTGCAGTCGGGAGATTGGCGATGCATATTTATAGGGAGTTTAGGGTGGAGCTACACAGAGCATATAAGAAGTTGTTGGAAAAGGGGCATGATCTGAAGCAGTGCCCATATGATACGCAGAGGGCGGCCCAGTGGATCTGGCTGATAGAGAACAAATGAGAGACACCTGAGTGGAAGGTAGCTAAATTATATTTGGTGTGGTTGTGGGTGTGTATGGGGGGTATTGCTTTTGGTTTTGGTTTTGTTTCTTTATTTGATTTCGGTACGTGGTTTAAATTAGTCAATACACTATTGCTCTTGTTTTAGCTTTCTTGATTATTATAAATTTTTATGGTTATGTTCCCTCAAATTTATTTTAAATAAGCTAACTACATACATTGTCTATTACTTGTAATTTTCAGTGTAAGTCACAGAGGAATTCAGAGAGCCGGAGCAAACTGAAGACGCTTCATACATCTGGATCTCGATCATTTGCAGCCCAGTTCTCAATCATGCAAGCAAATGAGCAGCAGGCTCCTCTCTCTGAACCTGATTTATATCGACAACGACACTATAGCAAGAAAAAGGACAGATGGATCACAGATCATGCTGAGGAGACACATGTGAGTTGTTTCATTAACAATATTGTATATCATTATTTATTTCAGTTTCCTAGCATATAGAAATTACATGACATATTTGAATGCATTGATAATGCAGCGAAGAATGGAGGCGGCACTCTCGCAGTCTGAAATTAACTCTCCAGTGGCTGAGCAACAGGTGATCGAGAATCTGCTAGGGAAGAGGGTTGCGAGGAGGCAAGGGTATCGTTCGAGAGGCCCATCATCATCTTCTACTAGCATCCAATCGTCTGACATGAGCACCCTACGACAGCATCTAGCTGATTCGTTGAAAGCACAAGAAGAGTTGCGGCGATAGTACGAGGACTCGCAAAAGCAAATGCAAGATCAGGCAGCTATGCAGGTTCACATGCAGAGTCAGATTCAGTTGCTGCTTTCCCGGGTCGGTATGGACGGTTCGGGCGACTCCGAAAGCTAGAGATATTTGATAATGATTGGATTTTAGTTGGGATTTACTTTATTGATATATTTGACTTCATTTGATCTGGGATATTACATTTTATGTGGCATGGACAAGTTTTATGGATCGTTTTAGTTTATTGATGACTCATTCTTCTTTATTGTTTCACGATGAATGTGGAGTTATTTGTTGTTTATCAATGCTTTTGCTTGTGGAATGTGGAAAATGTAGATTTGGAAAGGAAAATTTTGTACAGGAAATTCTTTTTTGATTTTTTAAATTAATTTTTAATTGATTAAAAAACCTATTTCTCGACGCACTCTCTGCATCGCCAGAAGTAAATTTCATGCATCGTTGAAGAAATTTTCCGACGCTTCAACATGTCGGAATATGTATTACCGACGTCGCTTATGCGTCGTTAAATATATTTTCCGATGCTAATATGTGCGTTGGCAAATGTATAATCAACGTTGTTATACGTTGGCAGTGAGGTAAAGCTATTGCCCGACGCACTCTCTGCGTCAAAGAGAATAAATTTCCTGCATCGTTGAAGACATTTCCCGACGTTTTTCTACGTCGGAATATGTATTACCGACGCCGTTAATGTGTCGTTAAATACAGTTGCCGACGTTAGTATGTGCGTCGGAATATGTATTACAGATGCCGTTAATGCATCGTTAAATACAGTTGCCGACGCTAGTAAGTGCGTTGGCAAATGTATACCCGACGTTGTTATGCGTCATCAATGACGTGAGACTAACCAGAAAACCTCGATTTTTTTCCGACGTTGGAGACATTGCAGACGTTGGGGACGACGCAATAGTACGTCGGAGAAATGACTTTCTTTTCCGACGTTAAACATTAATACGTCGGAAATAGTTTAGCCGGCATCTGGTAGCCGACGTGGTGCCGACGCTATGAAGTGCGTCTGTAAAACTTTTTCCAACGTGGAATTCAAAATGGTCTACGCAGAGTGTGCGTCGTCAAATGTGCAATTTGTTGTAGTGCTTGTTATCCTTGGAAGTAACATCATCTGGCTTCTCTGGTGCATTTTCTTTAATAACATAAGAAAGACCCTCAAAGTGCAACAAGGCATCCATCTGACGTTTTCAAATGGGTAAGTCCCTCCAGTTGAGAATATAGATCTTAGCAAGATCGTGTAGAGCAGTCTTAACAATAGACATATTTGAAAATTAAATGTAAAAAAAATTTAGATACTACTAACCGTGATTGCAGTCTAGAAAATACCTGAATAATGGAATGCCAATCTGTCGCTTCTACTACATTGTGCTCGTCGCCACGAATCCGCAGATTCAAACCACTCGTCGATCAAAGTCCAGATGAGCGAGATATGGCCGGTCGAAGTTTTTGCAGTTTTTCGTTGAAGTGCTACACACCTCACTTGTTGGAATTTGAAGATGCATTGAGTTGAATCTTGAAGCATTGGTGTGTTTGGTGTCTCAAGCATCAAATTGTATTGGAATTATTGTCAACACTATGTCTCAATCATGTGTTGAAAGAGTGGAAGTGATAGAGCTCAAGAAGAATGAAAAAGGAAAACAGTGAAGAAAATCAGTTTTTCCTGGTGCAGTGTACCCGGTCGACCGAGCTCCCTGGCAGGTCGACCGAGCATGAAGAAAGTGCAAAATCAGAGCTTACAGTTATTTTTTGACACAGAGGTCATCCGGTCGACCGAGGCTTCCAGGATGTCGACCGAGCTCGGATCCAGAATTTGACAACTTACAACTTTTTGAAAGTTCGTCAGGCGCCCAGTTCACCCGGTCGACCGAGCACAGTATGATGTCGACCGAGCACACACAGACAGCAAGTATTGCAGAATTAGAAGTCTTTTGCTAAAAGTTAGGAATTTTTGGTAATTCGTTTGGGACTCTTTCTAAACGAATTGTAGCCTATTTTGGACACTCTTTGGGGTTGCTAAAACCTATATAAACACTCCTAATCTCGTTTTCAATAACAAGCATCAAAGAAAGAAGAGTTTGAGAGAGTTTTGGAGAGAAGAGTGCTTGGAGAAGAAGGTGCTTGTGTCTTGCTGTTGTGGAGCAACTTTCTACAGCAAGTGTGGACGAATTTGAAGCCTCATGAAGATGGTATTTTCGTTCATAAGATAAGTCTCTCTTTTATGCTTTAGATTTCTATTTGTAAGGGATTGAGAGAGAGAGAATTGTAGAGGGGAAAGGGCTGTAGATCAGTTTATCTTCTTTGCTGTAATCATCAAGTTGGTGCTTGGTGTTTTGGGGTTTGGTGATCCTGTCTGTGGGTGCAGACAAATTGTAAAGGGAGTTGTAGCTTCCTAGATAGTTGGTGCTATCTGAAACCTAAGGGAGTCGGTGCTTCCTAGATAGTTGGTGCTATCTGAAACCTAAGGGAGTCGGTGCTTCCTAGATAGTTGGTGCTATCTGAAACCTAAGGGAGTCGGTGCTTCCTAGATAGTTGGTGCTATCTGAATTTAAGGGTTGGTGCTCTTTGTCGTCGGTGCGACTAAATAAGATTCAGACCTGTACCGGATTGTTGTTCGGACGGGATTGAACCGTGGACGTAGCCTTTTGGTGAACCACGTAAAATCTGGTGTCAAATTGTGTGGTTTGATTTGAATTGTTGTTAGCAAGGACCTGTTTAAAAGAGATCACTGATTCACCCCCCCCTCTCAGTGATCACGAGATCTAACATCACTCACTATGTAAATGACACACAAATTGTGACTTTAAAAAACATCAACATCTTTAAATGTTCACAACTCCTGTGGGCCCCAAGATTTGATCCAAACTATTTAAATTTTTTATTTATCCAATAAGTTCTTAAAACATTTAGTTTCATGCCTTAAATATTCATAGATTTTGAGAAAAATAAAATTTTTTATGCAATCCAAATTGCTCAACAATTACCTCGTTACTAGTGCTCCCATTCCCAAACAAACATGGTCACATCTAAAATATTGAGTTTCATGTCTTAAATATTCATAGATACTGTGAGAATGAATTTTTTTATGTAATCCAAATTGTTCAACATTTACCTCATTAGTAGTGCTCCCATTCCCAAATAAACATGGTCACATCTTTCATAAATAAAATTTTAAACATATATACACAAATTTTACTGATATAAATTCTATTTTCATATCCATGCGTAAAAGATAAACGACTCCTAAAAAGGCATTTGGGTGTGGAGGACTAGTACGAAACACCCCCCCCCCCCCCCCCCCCCCCCCCCCCCCCCCCAAGGAATGGCATGAAAATTGGTGATTTTACAATGAGATTTCTCCACCTTCTAGGCCCATTTTGGATGTGGAGCAAATGGAGAGAATCTCTACCAAGGGAAAGACTCAGAAGAAATCTAGAAGAAGAGAATCCTCTTACAAAAATTCATTACTTCGTTGTTGTAGTGTTATAAACTATATAGTAATATATAGCAATAAATGATTAATTGCTTGCTTTATTTAGTCGAATCACTTCATCCATCCACATTTGCAGCAAGTGATTTCTGACTCATCTCAGTCACTCAAGCCTCAATATCTCGGCAGACAGTCACCTGCAACCTCTTTCTATTCTTATTCAATTTGAAATGTTGTTTTATAATTCTGCTGAACAGTCCCACAGCTGATCAGGGACTTACTCTATAACTAATTGTACAAAATTACTAGTATGTGCAGTCAAAAGTGAAATTGATCAAACATTTCATCTAGGTGAAAGTCATTTTAAAACCTTATTCAAATAAAAGTTGTTATTAAATAACTACATCATTTCATTTTTATTATTAAGAATGAGATTTCAATAGAGAAGTAGGGTGTTCTTTCCACCAAGGGTAAAAGCATTTCTCCTACTTTCTAGATGTAGTTGAGAGAGAAGGATTACTTTGATCCTCTAAAAGAAATCCAGAGCAGATAAAAGTTTTGTTTTAGAGAAAAGCTTATCTTATCTTTACGTTCTCTTCATCCAAATGGAATTGTTGCTCCTATTTTCTCCATTTTGTAGGGAATCCCCTATTTTTCAGTTTAACCACTCTTTAAAACCCCTTAAAGAAAATTATATAACTGCTAAAAAGGAAAAAAGAAAATGAATAGAGTCACTAGAAACTGTCTAGAACACTGAGAAACCTGCATGTGTGTGTGGAGAGAGAGAGAGAGAGAGAGAGAGAGAGAGAGAGAGAGAGAGAGAGAGAGAGAGAGAGAGAGAGAGAGAGAGAGAGAGAGAGAGAGAGAGAGAGAGAATCAATCTGTTGAAGTCCATTGACATTATGACACATTACAAATCCCAGAGAGAGAGAGAGAGAGAGAGAGAGAATCAATCTGTTGAAGTCCATTGACATTATGACACATTACAAATCCCATGAACATCATCAACAAACATGTTCAATAACGGGAGATGTTTATGCTAATTTTGATCATGGACTGAACAACCTGTGTGAGATCCATGACTACAAGGAAAGAGATCTGCTAAGCTATCACAAAGCTTTAGATGTCCATGCAGAGGCTGTGTACAAGCTTGTACCTTTCCAGCCAAGTCTGAGGGTTCCATCTCCTTGAAGAATAGTATAACCATGTGATGGAAGGAACATGTTGAGGATGAGCTGAGCTTGAGCCATTGAATTGCCACTCATGGGGACCTGTGTGAAGCAATGACGAGCTAATTCCACAGGCCAATTGTTGAACTTCTCCTCACCGCTTCGAGCTGGCCCTCCAATGGCGAGTATGCTGTTTATTTCCCTCCCCAAGAGGCAGTGCTCAACGCGGTGCCTATTGGGATCATCATGGAGCAATGAAGCCCCTAATGAGTCAAAGATGGTTGAATAGTAGTGTAGGGAACCGACGAACCGGTCTAAGAATGACCCCACATTCGGGACATCCTGCTGCACCAGTGTGATCACCCTTGGGGCTAGTTGTTCGAGTAGCCTCATCGTCTTCCAATCAGGGCCTGTGGCGTCATATAGTGAATGTTGCATCCAATGCACCGCCACCGTCTCCCCTCGCCACCTTTGAATCATCGAAATATCTATGTCACCAGACTTCTTTGCAATGGGGTGGAACTCAAATGACAAACCGAGCCGCTTAGCGAAGCTGGAGAGCTGCGTCCCTGTCTCTTCTAATAAGTCAATTGATGTGCCCATGCCCGTCATTCTGATGTGTGGTGGTCCTTCAATTCTGGTGGCAAGTATGTGAAATAGAGCAGGCCATTGCAATCCTTGCATGATATCTAGGTCTATGATATGGACTCTATTCCTTTGATGGAAGGCCTCTAAGATGGCTTGATTTGATGTAAAATGAGCAAATTTTATGAAGGGGGAGATGTTGTTGAAAACTTGGAAGGCAGAAAAGATGGTTTTTTGGGTAATCAAGGGGGAGCAAAGTCCTAGCCAAGAGTTCATGACTCTACTAGCCATGGCCTTGGCAAAGTAGGCCACCACCCTCTCTGCACAAGAAGGCCCATAGGGGGAGGCTACTTGGGTCAGCTCAAGCAGCATCCTATTGGCCTCGACCAAATTTTCCACCGAAATAGCCACTGCACACTCTAGCATAAGTGTTAGCAAACCCAAACCATGCTCATCTATCCTACTCAAACCTCTACTCTCACTGTTATTTGCTTGGTTTCCAGCCACACCACATAAGTGAGGCTCTTCTTCACTGCCAATACCACACACTCCACCACCATACATTCTCCCAGCACTTTTCCTTGGCCTCCAATCTCCGATGGTGCACGCAAAGTTGTCCACCGTTAATGTATCTGTCGGTAGACCCTCAGTGTCTGATGAAGTCTCCGAAAGATGCTTCACAACTTGTTCCATCCACTCGGAGAGCTCGAACCGCTCCATGTTGGAGTATCGAGCATCAGCCGATAGCCTTGCCGGAGGGTTTAAATTCCCATGGCCATGATGAGCCATTGAGAATCCAATTGGACTAGAATCCCATTGCTCATGTGTCTGGATCAAATCCAAAGCTCCATGAACTTCAAACTCTCCCTTCATCATGGTGTTTTTCTCTTGGGTACTCACTTATATTTTCATAGAAGTGAGAAGGAGGAAGTAGAAGAGGGCACGGGGTAGCCTTTTTAAGGAGTTTGCAGGCCATACTTTTTGTTATTTGGTTATTAGGAAGTCTTCAGAAATGGTCATTTTCCATTCACAACTCTTCTAATGGAGCCTGGCCGGCATAGAAAGACACACAAATAAAGATTAGTAGCTCAATGCCAACACATACACCTCATTTTGGTAGTGATATTTGCATTAAAGAACTTATGTTATATGCATACATGCATTATTTTAGTGCTTGAAAGAAAGGAGAGACTATCTGAGGGACTATGGTGAGTAAAGCAAGGGTGTGAATAAGGTGCATGAGTTCGGGTGACCTGTGAGGTGGTTAATAACAGTAAGATGTCACCAGGAATTGGAATTTGGAAAGATGTGGAAAGAACAACTACCCACCAAATAAATATAAGCAAGAGAATAGACTAGTCACTTTTATACAATAACTAGGTAATGTAGGTTAGAAAAAAAGGTCTTTAGATAAGCTATTTAAGCTAGGGATCTATGTTGGAATAGTATGTACGTAGCCCATCTAGAGAATATTTGTATTTAGGTGAAGGAAATGTTATCTTTGAAGTGTTGTCTTGATTTGGGGTCCTAGTTGAGGCCCTTAATTTGGACCAAGTTCGGGTTTTATTTTAAATTTGGCTATGGGTTTGGGCCAGTCATGTTAACTTGGACCCAAGTCAGTCCGTTTTGGGTATGGATCTCCTATTAGTTATCAGGGCTTGGGTCCAGGCCGATCCGACCCAAATCCAACCAATATCCTTCCCTAAACCACACCATGTTCAATTGATAAAGGAAGGAGCACAAAATCTTTGGAAGGAATGTTGGGGGAATAGGTAGTTTTATTAGATTCTAAGAATTCAACATAAATTATAAGTACATTACACTTCAAGAAGTTTATGAGGATGATATAGGAATTGGAGAAAAGATATTCACACCAGTACATGCAACAGCATGAACTATGTTAATTGAAAAACTAAAAGTAAATAATTCATAATTTAAGAGATCGATCGATGATTGGTATTGATATTAACTTAGGGTCATTTGGATCTTCAAAAACCAAGTTAGGTAACTCAGGTTATGCATAAATGAATGTTCATTCATTTGGATGACCAGAGTTACCTGTAAGTAACAGTTTTATTGTTCTCTGTCATTTTCAATTACAAGTAAACAGAGTTACTGGTGATTGAATTTCCAGTTGATCTGAACAGGGCAATATGATATCACCATTAAACAATGTAACAACATAAAAACAATCCTAAGGTGGCTGTTAATCCTGCAACTGAAGACTTTGTTATTCTATTTTCTGTACACTTCAGAGACAGATAGCAACATAAAAAATATGAAATCTATCTTTACTACAATTATTTGATTATAATCGATCTTTGAAGGATGATAACACACTACGTAATGTCTGACGCCTGTTTATATAACAATCAAGAGATTTTTTTTTTATTGGTTGGGTCAGTAACAATCAGAGATTTAGACTGCATCCCCTTTCCCTATCAGAATACACATAACAAGTTTTGTTGTTTTGGACAAAATCCAGGGTACTTTGGTCATTACCTTGATGACAGAAAATGCTTTATTTACTCTCATTAATTTCATTAAGATATTGTAATTGGTAATTGGTAATGGCAATGATGTGTTGTGTCTAAACATGTCCTATTAGAATAATAATAATTGAGTGATTTGATGTATAACTGAGATTATTTAAAGAGGGTATGTTACCTGTAAGTTAAAAATGATGTTTACAAGACAATATCATTAAAATACTATTGATTAAGGTTAAGATAAGGATACCATTCCATCTTTCTTACCTCAACTGGGATTGTATATATCACCCAAAATCTTAAGTGGTTGTATCTATGAAACTCAGATACTTATACCAGCCCATCATTCCCGTATGAGAATGATGCACACTTGTATTAATACCTGATAATGCATCATCAATACTTTAGGGCACTAGTTTAGCGTATCTCTCCTATTAAGCCCATTACTTCAACATAAAAAAAATGCTAAAAAAAGAAAGTAAATAAAGATAATTTTGTTAATTTAAAAATGATCTAAAGAAAAAATTAGGATAATTGTATTTGTATCCGTGCCATAAATTTTCAATAGTGTAGAGTCGATCCCTGATCCTCTTAGTGGTGTTTTAGTTGGACATGAACCCAAGGCCTTTTTGAGATATTTTATATCAGATATTTTTAGATGCCGGGTCATTTTACATATTAGAAATAGGAATATATTTGGAGGAATATTATTCTAGTTTAAAAAGATAACCTTTTATGGCCTAAACAGAATGCATGACAATCATGGGAAGAGATGGATCATGAGCAGGGCTTCAATCTAATTACGGGTAGAGTGAGAACATTGTCCCAAAAACTTACTTGAATTAGGGGCACCAAAGTTTCAACCCTTATTCTAACTCTGCGATTTAATCAAGCTACTTTGGGTCTCTCAAGTCGCCCATAATTGGAAGGTGCTCATTGTCACAACCATATGATTGCAGGTTTGATCCATTGTACCTATGGGAAAAAATGAAAAAAAGGTAAATGCTCTTTTCACATGGCCGTCAGTGGGTACCCTGATATCCAACTAGAGAATCTCTTAATTTTGGATCCGATAAATAATTAAGGCCTAATTGGGCAAACATGTCTAGAATCTATCTCTGATTGAATACCCAGCTGAATTAGAGTCCATTGAGAATCTAGGTCTGATTGCATGAAATGATGTGTTGGTTTTCTTGTTAAATTTTTTTTTCATATCAAGTAATATTGATGAAAGAGTAAAATTCCATGTTGATACCTGTTAGGTCAAAATCATGCCCCATTAGAGCCCTGTAACATGTGACCCCTGGGTTGAATGGTTGATGATCTGTTCCAAAACTGTCTACTACATCCCAACCGCGCAATAGATGGACCCCATGCTTGGTCTGGCAAAAATCCTGTCAGTGTAGTCAACGTGTCAACATCTCTCACCACTCAGTATGTGGGTCTCACTATTTGATTTGTTACAATGAGGATCAATAAAGGGGTGATGTATGTGACAATTGACATGACCATATTTCCCCGAGCCACAGGAATGAAGGTCTGAAGTTTTTGAGAGCCGTCAATCAAACTTTCACGAGCCACCTTAAAATCTGAACCGCTTAAAATTATTTCCAATCACTCAAATCATTAGAGGCCCACCATCAATTGATCACACATGAAAGGGAGTGAAATCACATATTTCATCATGATTGACAATGGGCCTTTACTCTAAAAGAGTGTCATTTATTCGCATTCATTTACATATATAAATATTGCACATGCGTAACGTTAACGCATATAATCACATTTGTTTGCACACTCATGAATTAGGTGCCAAAATAGTGTGTAAATGGCTCTATTTACCTAGCTCAAGAGGTGGAATACCTTTCACCAAAAAAAAAAAAGTTGGTAAACCCAATTTTGGGAGGTTTAGATTTCATAGGTGGGCCCTACTGAAGGATGCATAAGGCTGGCTTCTCTCAGAGGATCCAGACTGCAATCTTGTACATAGTCAAACAATAGTAGAGTGGTCAATGGTGGCCCCCATTTGAGAGAATATTCCTCTTCCCCTGATCCTTTCTAGGCAGTCTTGGTCTTCCATTTTCCATACTCTCCACAATTCATAAACCTTTTACCCCCTCATGGATGGGCCATGGTCCTATTATTGGATGTAAGATATTTTTTCATTGGTAGAAGTATTATATATAAGATCTTGACCAGCCAGTTGGGCCACATCCCTCTCTCTCTCTTTCATTTTGATGGACACCCAAGCACTATCATACTTGCTAAAAACATGCACTGCTACAAAGTCATTGAAACAAGGCAAGCTTCTCCACCAAAGGATAATCACACTTGGGCTGCAGAACAACATCACCTTATGCAAGAATCTCATAAACCTCTACTTCTCTTGCCATTTATTTGAATCTGCAAGTCTAGTTTTTCAAACTATACAATGCCCACTAGACATCTCCTTATGGAATGGCCTACTGGCAGCCTACTCCAAGAACCAACTGCACAAAGAAGCTCTTCACCTCTTTGAGAAATTGCAACTCTTCCCTCATCTCATACCTGATAGTTACACCTACCCAAGTGTTCTAAAGGCCTGTGGAGGATTGGGTTGTGTTGAATATGGGAAGAAGATCCACACCCATGTAATCAAATCTGGTTCTGAGTTTGATGTTGTCGTTGCAAGTTCTCTTGTGGGAATGTATGCAAAATGCCAGAATTTTGACTCGGCAATTCAGGTGTTCAAGGAAATGCCTGAGAGAGATGTGGCATGCTGGAATACAGTGATTTCTTGCTACTACCAAGATGGCCAGTGTGAGAAAGCCTTGGAATTGTTTGAAAAGATGAGGAGCTGCGGCTTTATGCCCGATTCAGTGACGTTTACTACTGTTTTCTCTGCCTGCGCCCGCCTTTCAAGATTGGATATAGGCAAGGCAATCCATGAGGAGTTGATGCGAAGTGGGTTTGAATTGGATGGGTTCATTAGCTCAGCTATGGTAGACATGTATGGAAAATGTGGGTGTTTGGAGATGGCTAGAGAGGTCTTTGAGCAGATACCTAGAAAGAGCGTGGTGGCTTGGAACTCAATGATTGCAGGTCATGCTTTGAATAGTGATAGCAGTTCATGTTTGGAGCTATTTGTGAGGATGAATAGGGAAGGAGTGAGACCCACTTCAACTACCTTGAGTAGCTTGTTGATAGCTTGTTCTAGATCAGCTGATCTCCAACAGGGGAAGGTCATCCATGGATATATAATAAGAAATAAAGTTGAGGCTGATATCTTCATCAACAGTTCACTTATTGATCTTTATTTCAAATGTGGAAGTCTTTGGTCAGCTAAACGGGTTTTTGAGAAGGCACCCAAGACTAATGTAGTGTCATGGAATGTGATGATTACAGGATACGTAACATTAGGCAATTACTTTGAGGCTCTTGGCGTGTTTGAGGAGATGAGAGCAGCCGGTGTGAAGCCAGATGCTGTTACTTTCACTAGTGTCTTACCAGCTTGCTCGCAACTTGCAGTGCTGGAACAGGGCAGGGAGATCCACAAATACATCACTGAGAACAAGCTTGAATCCAATGAAATTGTTATGAGTGCTCTTCTAGACATGTATGCAAAATGTGGTGCTGTAAATGATGCACGATGGGTTTTCGACCGCTTGCCTGTCAAAGACTTTGTGTCATGGACTTCCATGATCACGGCTTATGGATCACATGGTCAAGCTATTGAAGCTCTGGAGCTTTTTCGTGAAATGCAGCAAACTAAAGCAAAACCAGATCGTGTTACTTTCCTTGCAGTTCTATCCGCTTGTAGCCATGCAGGACTGGTTGATGAAGGTTGTCACTATTTCAATCAAATGACTTCTGGGTATGGGATTAAACCTGCATTGGAACATTATTCGTGCTTAATTGATCTTCTTGGACGTGCTGGAAGACTACATGAAGCTTATAATACCCTACAGACTGCACCAATGTTAAGAACGGATGCCGGGTTGCTAGGAGCATTGTTTTCTGCATGTAATCTACATGGGAATTTAGAACTGGGGCAGGAAGTTGCAAGGCTACTTATTGAGATTGATCCTGATGATCATTCTACCTATATAGTTCTATCAAATATGTATGCTGCTACTGGAAGATGGGATAAAGTACGTCAGGTGAGATCAGAGATGAAACAGAGAAGATTAAAGAAAACCCCCGGCTGTAGCTGGATTGAAGTTGACAAGAGAATCAATCCATTCTTTGTTGAAGATAAATCACATCCACAAGCAGAGATTATTTATGCATGTCTTAAGAGCCTTTTCAGGCACATGGAGAAGGATGGAAATCTGTTACTGGTAACAGTGGACTGGGACATCAATGAGTAGGTAAAATGCAATTTTGGAAACAACCAGATGGTAGACACTCCCACCTTCTGTTCATATATTGAAGTGCAAATTTTGGTTATAAGATCCATTTTTTGAAGAATATA
The DNA here is from genome assembly GCA_012931725.1 of Litsea cubeba. Classification (NCBI taxonomy): domain Eukaryota; kingdom Viridiplantae; phylum Streptophyta; class Magnoliopsida; order Laurales; family Lauraceae; genus Litsea; species Litsea cubeba. Next base: position 8,638,039 of record CM022948.1, read on the forward strand.
ATCCAGGTAACAATAGTTAAGTGTTTATACGCTGGATTCCTCAAATCTACATGAAGATAAAGCTGAAGTATCTGAAAGTCTTATAGGGTTCTCTTGAATTGGATAGCTCTACTTAGAAACACTGAGGAGAGAGAGAGCTGAAAAATCTTATTCAGGATACTGCACAACATTAGTGCTCTCCTTGTTGAAGTACAAGATTAGCTGAAACTGAGATCCCAAGATTTCATTTTAGTTTTTATCTGGCAAGACTATTTACAGGAACCATCACATGGTATTTTATGTTAGCTGTCCGCATTTGCTTCTTCTGCTCCTTTACTGTGTAATGTAATGTAGTGACTTCAGAGGACAAGAGCCTGTGGCACAGTTGGAGTTGCTCATCACCACAACTAAAAGGTTGGGGTTGAAGTCTTACCCATCAAAACAATGACATCAAAGATAGCCACCCGTTTTTCTGTATTCACCAATTTATAAGACACCGGTGATTGTGCACCATCAAAATTCTCAGATACAAGTACATTTTTTTTCAAAATAAATACACATGCTGTTCAAATAATTCTCAGTTGAACCCTTGCATTGCGTTCCCCCAAATTGATGAAAGGCTTTAATTGTAATGCTGATGATGATTGTGCTGTCCTGCATCTCGAATAAAAAAAATGGTGTTGACATTCTGTCTAGTGGGTGTGACTCTGGTAAATCATATGATGAAAGTCCATGCAACATCTCTATCCCCTGATATGTGGCTTCCATGTTGTTGATAATGATCACAGTGCCTGGCAGCTCAAATAGTAAAAAATATGGTGTTGAGAAAGGTAGTGATTTTCTGGCAAGGTGGTCACCCAGCCAATTAGAATATAAGTTCATTCAGCAAATGCTCATTGAGGAACGTGCATTTTCATAATATGCATATGGTTTCCATTTTGATGAACCAACTTGTTTGAAGACCGCATTAACATTTGCCTGCAAGTTCACCCAAGTCTCCTGAACCCATGATCATGAGGCACCAAAAGAAAAGATTCTCTCTCTTCACATAAACTTGGATTAGAAATATGAATTTCAGTCTCACCCATCAAGCATTTTCTACACTAAGGAACATTACATGAATCAGCGAGGGAAGATTTACGTTCCCAATTGCAATAAATTCCAGGTTTTGATGATCATGATTTACCAATAATCCCCACACGAACACTTCCCATCCTTGAAATGGTGAAATCGGCTAACATCCCTCACAACTATCTCCCTGCCAACAATTTTAGATATAAACTTTGTTGCCGTGTGGCAGTCCACACACACTCGAAGATTCTTTGTAACCCGGATGGTCGTTCCATAAGGAGTGCTTATGATGCCAAATGCTATTGCAAGCCTCTCACTGTGACTACACAATATGGATCTCTTTTGCTCTTCTTCGACATCGTGGAGCACATCATCTGTGTTGGGAACATAGCCTTCACGCACCATTTGTTCTGACATAACTTGCAAAGCTTCATGTATCTTATCATAATATGGGTGGGTTTTATCATCTGCTGTAAAAGCATGCACCTTGTTCTTAACTTCAATCCAGCTGCAAGCTGGTTTTTTTCTCATCCCCCTACCCTTCATAGCTATTCTCAAGCTAGCCGCATCCTTCCATCTGCCAGCAGCCGAATAAATATTTGACATAAGAACTTGTGAGCCCATGTTATCTGGCTCAAGCTTAAATATCTTTTCTGCCACCTTTTCAGCCAATTCAAGATTCTTGTGCACTCTACAAGCCCCCAACAATGTTGACCAAACACTCGCTGTTGGTTGGATATGCATGGTGGAGATAAGTTCATAGGCCTCCTCTAACCTTCCTGCCCGGCCAAGAAGGTCGGCAACGGCAGCATAATGCTCCAAACCAGGAGCAATACCATAATCTCGACTCATACTATGAAAAAGCTTCCAAGATTCATCTATCAATCCAACGTGGCTACAGGCAGTTAATACTGCTACAAATGCCACATAGTTGGGTCGCACATTCTCCATTTCCATCTGCCTGAACAAAGAGAGGGCTTCATTGGCCCATCCATGCAAAGCATATCCCATGATCATGGCTGTCCATGACACCATATCTGGCAGCTCTATCTTATCAAAGATCCATCGAGCAATACGAATATTTCCACATTTGGCATACATGTCCACCAGCGAGCTAGCTATGAACACATTGTCATCAAACTTGCTTCTAATTATGTAACCATGGAGCTGCTTCCCCAGATGCAGTGTCGTCAAATGGGCACAAGCAGGCATGATACTTGAGAACGTGACATGCTTAGGTTTCATCTTAAAAAACAACATTTGCCTAAACAACCTTAGGCCTTCATCGAACAAGCCATTTTGGATGCACCCTGCAATTATAGAATTCCATGAGATTGCATCACACTGAGGCAAGAGATCAAACACCCACGTGAATCGTCCACTCTGGTACACTTTGCATACATATCAATCAAGCTGCTTCCAATGAAAACATCACTATTTAACCCATGTCTTATCGCATACCCGTGAATCTCCTTTCCCTTAGAAACATCCACGTACTCAGCAAATATAGGAAGAATGGTAGACAAAGTAAACGAATCAGGCTTCAAACCTGCCAATCCCATCTCCCTAACAATCATCAAAGCTTCTCTATGTATCCCATTCTGTGCATTTCCCGCAATTAAAGTATTCCAAGACACAATATCCCTCACTGGCATCCTCTCAAAAACTTTCCTCACGCTCTCCATGCAAAACCCCTCTTTGCTGTCCCATCTCAAAGGGATCCCATCAACAATAAAGCAAGAACAATCAGAAAATTCTATATTTGCATTTCTGTGTACAAAACCATCCACTCTGTGATCAAAATTATTGCAACTCTCAGTATCTGCGGTCTGTTTTGAAGATGGACTTGAAGACTCTCTCTGCAAAAATTCATTACCTGAATCACTACTACTACTCAGATTATTAAGGGATTCCTTGAACAACCTTCTTGCAGGAGTTTTTTCGTATACTTGGTGCGCATTCAGATTGGGACTCTTAGTCCCTTCTTCTCTACATTGCTGCAATTTACAATACATGTTCATCAGTGCATTGCCAGTGTAGAGATCAGAATCCAGACCCAAGCGAATAACGCACCCATGGACTGATTCCCCAAGCTTCAAATCCATCAAACAGGTGCAAGATTTAAGAACAGTTGGGAAGATATGGTGATCTGGGTATTTCCCAAACGCTCTCATTCCAATAAAAGAAGCGATGGATTGGTGGAAAAGACCATGAGATGTGTAACATCTAATGATGGATTTCCAGGACAGGGTGGAAGGATCAACAATGGTGCTGAATGTGAGGCGGGCTTCTTGTAAAAGCCCCAGATTGGAGTAGATGGAGAGGATGGTGTTGATGAGAGAGGAGGAGGATGTGGTCTTGAGGATCTGTGCATGGAGCTGTTTGGCTTGAGATCTTGTTTTGATGGAGGAAGGGTTTTGTAGGAGGGTTTTGAGTAGGGCGTTTGGAGTAGCTGTAGACATATATCATTGATTTTGAATTTTTAGAGAGAAAAAGATGGCCTTTTCTTTTCTATTGGGAGTGGTATGTTTGAATGGAAGTAGCTGTTCATTTCAACTTTCAAGGAAGAAACACACAGACTTTGAATGGAAGGTAAGGTAGGTAGTCTGATCACTTCTGGGAAGAGAGAGAAAGGGCTTGTTGGATGAATCCATGCTTTATCGCTTTTCTCCTGTTTGTTTGTTTCATGAATAGAAAGCACTCTTTTTAACTATATTTTCCAAGGACAAATGATTTTCTCCATAGAAAGGGAAACCATGAGTTAATGGGGTGGAACTTTACCGTGGGGCCCAACTATTAAAATCGGAAGGACTCGGATCATCGTTGTTAATATCGTTTTGGATCTCATTTCGCTCTAGTCTGTAAAATAAAAAGTTTCGGCCGATTCGGGATTTCGGCAAAACTTTTAGGAATTGCATTTCGGAAAAAATATAATATAATATATATACATATATAAGTAATAAAATAGAAAAAGTAATAAATATAGATTTAATCCATCCATTATAGTAATTTTTTTGGAATTATATATTTTTGAAAATATAAGAAATAAAAAATATGTGTAAAAAAAAAGTAAAAAAGATTAATAATGTAAAATTCCATTTCGGCCGAAATTCGGGCTGAAATCCCGAATTTCGCCCGAAATCTAAATCGGCCGAAATCTTGAATTTCGGCCGAGATTGATCGAAATTCAAACCGAAAAGTTTTGGCCCAAATTTCTTTTTGGCCACTTGAACGAAACGAAAAATTTCGGCTATTTCGGCCGAAATGAAACGAAATTAATAACTATGAACCGGATCCCCTGTTTGGTCCAAACAAGGAGACCCTGTTTGGACCAATAAGGGGGCGTGGGGGCAGAGGCGGGGGCGGGGGCGGAAGAAAGAGAAAATTTCGTTTCCAAATCGGAAATGTTGAAAAAAAACCCTTTAAGATAAACTAGCACAGCAACCCGTGCTTAGCACGAGAATGTTCACCAATAACTAAATGCATATTTATTGATTTATTAAAAAAAGCCTCAAATTACACAAAATTAGTCTTTAAATACTCGTGACAATGATTTGGCGATTATGATAGGGATAGAAATGGAGTTCTTGCGTAAAAGTGAAGAAATAAGTTGTTACATTTTGAAAGTGAAGAGTTATAACCCTCTATCAAAATCATAAGTCATGGTCAAAATCACCTCAAAAACCCTTCAGCTTAATATAGTATAATGGGTTATCCTCAAATTAGAAATCAATTGAAATTTGTCCCACCTATTGATTTACCATTTAATGGAAAAAAATGTGATAATAAATATGCAAAGAATTGAGTTAATCACGTTTTTAAACAAGAGTCAATCCAACAGTGAAAAAAACTTTGATCGATGTAAACTGTGAGGATGACCCATATCTAGGAGGGCATATATTTTTGAATGGTTCGGATTTCAATAGGTGGGTCTCACCATGGTGTTCCACTCCTCTTAACTCTAAATTTCTCTAGGTTAAAGCCTTAGAGGATCTGGATTAAAGGACACTAATCTATAATTAGTTTGATCAGATTTCTTTTTTTTTTTTTTGGTGTGTGTGTGTGTGGGGGGTGGGGGCGGGGCGGGTTTTGAACCCTGGGCTGGGCTACCTCGGCCTGAAAGGAGCCTGTCCTGGAATGGGCTGTGTTTTAGGCCTATGGACAGTAGTTAGGCCTAATTTTCTTTCTCAATAGCTAATTGGGGGGGGGGGGGGGGGGGGGGGGGTGGTTTTGACCCTGGGCTGGGCTACCTGGGCCTGAAAGGAGCCTGTCCTGGAATGGGCTGTGTTTTAGGCCTATGGACAGTAGTTAGGCCTAATTTTCTTTCTCAATAGCTAAATGGGCTGGACTGATAACTTTCGATGCTTAAAGGCGCAGCCTGGGCAAGCAATGGTCGACTGATAGAGGCGAAGTTAGAATTTATCCCAAGGGGGATTGATAATATTTTCATATTTGTTGGTTTTTTACTTATTATTTATAAATAAATTTACTTTTTTGAATGTTTTTACTAATATTTAAAGAAAAGTCCAAAATTTGAAAATACTTCGATGTTTTTAAAGACATAATTTCTCTAGACTTTTAGAACAATTAAACTACAAAAATAATAGGGCTCACTATAATGAATACAAATCGTTGAAACTAATCATTTACTCCTTGTTTAAGGACCGAGAGTTTTAACCTACTCTAATCAAAGAGTTTTATCCCACTCTAATCAAAGTGTGACATATATTGGACTGATCACATATAAAGTCACTCACCTATGATTATAATATATAAAGTTGACGGAGTTCAATTGCCCAAATCAGAAGATTGCTTCTAATTGATTTTTGACTATCTTGAGATACGACCTAAAAGAAAATCCTAGCTGAATCACTGTTATTCGTCACCTCTGATCAATTCTCTTTTAAAATTTAATTCAAGTCAGAATGAAAGTTTTTTTTTTATTCAAATTTTGTCGGTTTTTTATTTTACGAAGATTTTATATCCTAACTATTATTATTGAAACTTGTCAAGTTGTGATGCATAATTTCTCTTTTTCGATATAAATCAAAATGTCTATTGACATTTATTAGGGCTACAGGCCTAGGCTTAGCACGGGCTTACTCTTCTAATAATAGTAAAATCATATATGATTTAATATTTTTAAATTATTAAAAAAATCTTTGTGGTATTTATTGTACTCAAAATTTCTTCATTAGTTGAAGTTGCAGAATGCAGATCTGGTGTTTGTTGGTGTGATAGATTTTTTTTCTTTTTTTCTTTTATTCTTTTCTAATATTTGCTTCATATTTGAGATTTTCAGCTTTTTATATATATATATATTAAATTGCGACTGGAGTCTTAGGCAATGGTAAAGAAAGATGCAATTACATCATAATAGATTTACCCTTTTTCTAATAATAAAATAAAGCATGTGAGAAGGTATAGAATTTCAAATGAATTTAAGAATTATATGTTTAGAAACTTAAATTAGTTAAATCCACTTCTTCATACCATCTTAATTTAGACAGAAGGTATCAACTAATTTAGCTTAAATATATTTTTCTCACTTTTCATTGTAGAAATTACATGGGAAGAAAAAATACATGAAAATCTTTAATTTTAATTTTCAATTGTAATTCTCTACAACACGGTTTTTTTTTTTTCGCTTTTGAACGGATTTTAATATTTAAGATTTTAAGAATAACTCTAATATAATTTTTTTTATTTTGAATTTATTTTGTTTCCCATAATATCTCAAAGAAAGACAAAGATTGAAATTACAACATTATTATCTACACCATTTGATCCATACATTTAATTATTTTATCCGGTTTGAGAATTTTAAAACTTGAAAGATAAATTGTTTAGTTTTGAGCCCAAGCTCAGCGCGTCTATTTTTTTTTTTTTTTTTGTGCTTGCTTTTTTGCCTGGTTTGTTTTTTCAAGCTCTTCTTTAAATGTAAGTCTATATTTTGTGTTTACACTTTCTTTTCTTTTTTTAGAGAAGTTTATGAATATTCAAACAGGCCTTTTGACAATTGACACCCCTTTTCCTTTAGCCCTTTTTTGGACAACTTATTTTCTAAGGATATATATCCTCAACGAATAGTTCTCTCTGCAATCTACCAAACTCTAGCTCTTCAACCTCTTCAAATCAATGCCAGAGGAAAGCATCCGAACACTGGGTGTTGTTTTGATGTCCTTGTTAATTAAATAATTACATTGCCTCATTTTTTTTTTAAAGTAAAAAGAAGGAAAACAGGGAAAGTTTGTTGTTTTTATTTTATTTTATTTTATTTTATTACATGGGTATCTCCAAAGTCTTTGACCCAACGAGACTAATCCACTTAGTGGCACGTGCTAAAATCCACACAAAAGCACACCGGACATATTTAGGGCAGTTTCGAACACAAGACTAAGGAGTAAACCCATGCCTTATCCTACTCTACGAACTCCTGGGTGGGTGAAGTTGGGGCCCACCGTAAGATATATCAAATACATTTCACTTGATTAATATATCACACAAAACTGATTGGTTTTTATCCATAGGCAAGGCCACTTGTTTAAAATCTGAACCGCACATGAAAAATTGCCTCCAATTTATATAAGATTTGATAAGATCTCAGTTCATATGTTTTGGACTGCTACAAGATATTTCAGAAGAATAGACTTGAATAAATCATTAAAAAATACATTTGCTTTATACATGATCAATCTTATGAAAGGCCCATCGGACCATCCAAGAGGGAATACATTGTAATGTACATAATCAATATACTGAAAAAAAAATTCTTTAAAAAAATGGGAAAGAATTTAAGTGGAATACATTGTAATGTACATAATCAATATAAGTTTATATGGCATTTGGACATTTAAACAGTTCCTGACTTCATCAGCATCTTCCAGACTTTTAATTCGCCCCTTGCATCACCTGTGAATAATAGCCCCCCTGGACTGGTCTGAATCATCCGTACATCCTCATTACAGAAAATTCTTCCCCTTTCATCAAATCTTTTACATAGGAAAAAAGAAAGACAAGTTAATTAAAAAGCTTCACATGGAAAGATCATATTATGTAGATTGAAGAAGAAACTCACGTTGGGAGGTCATAAAGGCGGACAATGGAGTCATTGCACGCGCATACTATTGCAGGTTTATGTAGCTCATCCTCCATACCACATAGTAAACGCACTTCCTGCATATACACACATTACTGTTAAAACAGTTATGATATCACCAATCCACTTATAGCTAAGTGGTAGGGCATACCCTCCCCACATAAACAACTAGGGATCAATCACTGGCTTTTGTTGATTAAGAACATGGTGTGTAAGACTTTATAAGAAAACAAAAATGATATCATTGAAAATCGTAAAAAAAAAATTGGACTTCAATGATGTCAAGAATTTACACCCTACTATTGATTACACTTTACATTAAGCAGAACTGTAACATTAGTATTTTCTAGGAAAGTTTACATACAAAAGACCAGCCACTAGGTCCAAGTTTTGACAATACAGCTTGTTTTCATCAATGAAGCTTGTGTGTTTTTGAAGCATTAATTGTATAACAAAATGCATAGAAAAAAAAAAAAAACGTACATGTTTCACATGGTGTGTATAACAGACTTGTAAGTTGCCAGCCTCTGTTAACACCCACACCTACACAAGCAGTAAGAAATTAAATGAAAAGAAAAATAAACAGTTTAGCGCATGCAAAACTCTGGTAGGTACAAAAAGAAAATTTACCTTTATTGTTTGATCCAGAGAACACGATAATAAAAACAGGTCCCAGCAGAGAATAGACATAACAGCTGAACTGTGGTCTGTTAGGGTTTGCAAGCACTGTGAAGTTCTAATGTCCCATACCTGAATGAAAATCAATGTGTTTTAAAAATAAAGATAAGCAGACATGTGAATTCAGAGAAATAACACAAGCACTTATACGGGGAAAATGAGAGACAAACATATCATGAGAAGCACCTGATAAGAAAAAGCAATTCTAAGAACTTCCATGTCAAAAGTATATACAAGTATATAATATAATGTATATCTGCAGTTTCTTCTTTGAAAGAAAATGTAGCCATTCATAATAAAGGATCCATAAAATCCAAAGGCAACGAACACATAGATAGGTACCATAATTCTTACTTTGATCGTATCAAAATGTGATCATTGCAAGGTCACCAAGAGCAGTGGCGGATCCAAGATTTTCATTTGGATGGGCTAAACTTTTGCTCGACTTTCCTTAACTTTTTTTACATTTTTGACACCTTTTGTGCTTAAATAAGTCACCCAATGTAACTCTCTCTCTCAAACTACAAGGCATGGCATCATTCAAAACAAGTACACCATATGGGAATGATCCTATTAATGAGTCCCACTAAGGACCACCAAGCAGGAATGAATTTGGGCTGGTGCCAAGTACATTAATAGTGTAGTTCATAGTTGAGTTTGTTAGTGCTGGGTCAAAATATGAGGACCCCCACAAAATCATGTAATCATTTCCCTATATAATAAGATTATAGTAATAAGGAAATCCATTTTTAAAAGGCACATTCAATGCAATAGAGATTTTATCCATCTATAATAACTTACCTTTATTGTATGATCAGTGGAGCCGGAATAGAGCTTGCCGTATGATCTAGCAACTAACGTCACAACCGCAAGACTGTGCCCATTGAATCGAGCAGCTTGCTCAAAGAGGTTTCCAGCATTAAATTTCCAAGACAATATGGTTCCATCCTGCAAGAAAACAAAGGACTGAACATGAGTTTGTGCTCATTGCAAATCTAGCATATGAGAAATAACAGACTAGATATAGCAATACAAGAAAAGCTAAAAGTTTTTATACAAAGTAAGAGTTTAATCATCTACTACAAAAACAAATTAAAACTTCAGTTAGCTAGTCAAATAAACATAAATCATGGATGAAGTGTAGAGAGAACCTCTATTCCGGCAAAAAGCATTCCGTCGACAAAATCAAGCGCATAAAAACTTGTCCAACAGGACCAGAGAGGCTTAGATCAACAGCATTTGGGGGGTTGCAACTAAAAACCTGCAAGTGCAATCATTAGACAAAGTAAGCAAAACAGGAAATTGACCACTGCCCCCAAGAAAATCAACTTGACTCTAAATAGATGTGTCTATAAGAAACCCATGATGCCACTAAAGAAGCAAGTTTAGAATCACCCAAATGAGTATATCAGAAATAAGTTCTATTGATCTATTCTTTGCTAGCTAATTTATTAATCGAACTCCCATTTACCTTGATGGCATTAGGGACTCCAATGAAAACCCAAGGGGCTGCACTTAGAATGCACCCGATTTTCCCTCCAAGATTAAGACTGCCAGCACACTACAAAGAAAGGCACTTCCACAATGAATAAACATGAACAAAAAAATAAAAAGGAAAAAATTAGGAAATTCTAATCTATTTATTATATATGTAAAACGGTTGATGAAATAGACACAAATTAGAGAGGTTTTCAATTAAGGACATCCTACCAAAACCACCTAGGCCATGGCCTTTCTCTCTTTAATAAAATGGCCAAAATGCCCTTAGCTTTTTCAAAATATATCCCCAACACTCGAATTGATCTCCAACAACAATATGAAGAAGCTGAAGAGGCAGCTCTTGGTGTCGTTTGACTCCATTGTATGGGGAAAAGATTGGGGATTTTGGGGATTTATTTTGGAAAAGCCCAAATGTTTTCAACATTTTGTTCTGTTTTGAAAACTGCCCAAAACTTTGGCGTTATTTTGAGAATTTCCCTTAACTTTCTCTTGGAAATTCAAATAGGCAAAAAGAGAAGATTCATTCTCCCCATCCAAACCAAGATGTTGGTCCAACACATCCTTTAGCAGAATGTTTTGAACAGTTGAAGAATGTAAAGTGAGGATGAGATCTCCTGGATGCTTTCCCATTAGCACTTCAAGTGCTAACACCCCAAACCTATAAACATCACACTTAGAACTGTCACTTCCATTGTGTATGCAACTATGCATGCTCTGAAATAAAATTTTTAGAATCATGTTTTGTGATCAACAACTGCACAAATCTCCTTGCATTGAGAATTTCTGTGATCTAGGGAAAAAGGCAAATGGATGAGATAAAGTTACATATTATGCATTTCACCTTCCTATTGGGGAGAGAGGTGGGATATGTCATTTGTGAAGAACAAACCATTCAAACACCTTTCACTTTCTGTGCTTTATGAAAACAATATGAGGGGAGAAAGTTGTGCAATAGAAGCTATGATGCACACCCTCTTTACAGCTCAATTCTCATAGATCAACTCTTCTAATCAAAACAAATTAGAGCCATACAGACTTGGTTGCCATTACATGAGAAAAGATATCAAAGTAGCACACTTAAATGCAATTGTAAAACAGATAACAACTCATCATAAGGTGATATGTGATGGGCTCAAGCATTTCTTTTCCATAACCCATATGGTTGGCATTGGGCTGGGCTGAGCATGGGGAGGTTCTTGACACCCTTGAGTAAGGGCTGCGCATATACTAGATTATATATTATGTAGATGTTCAACGAATAAATCACAATATATTTATGTTCGATATCGTTTTATTTAATATAAACAGTTAATATGAACGTATATAAAGTATCAAATCTATTACTATCTAAACGATCTAGACCTACCATTTATTACTATACTTCAAATAAAGATGCATTGTAGATAAAAATGACTTTAATTCGGGTACCTAGAACTTTGACACATCATCTTACTCTAAAAAGATTTCCATAAAAGTAAAGGTAAATAATCTCTGAGCACAAAAACAGAATTGGAAGTATTGGCAATTTTATAAGTTGTTATATCACTTATAACTGACACATTTGCTCTTTTGGTGGAGATAATATAAGTTTTTGTAACTTCTACAACAATATAAAAATTTACTTTATTTTTGTCACTGTGCGCTCATTTACAATTTTTTTTTCTCATGAGAAAGAAAACTAAAGCAATAAATTGGTAAATCCTTTCACTTCATCTCCATTTGAATAATATTTACTTTTTTATGATTCTTAAATCTTTTAAGTGTTAGGCAAAGTAGTAAAAATATTTTCTATTTCTAAGTTCTTTTCCTTTTTAATTATTGATAAGATTGTTATTGACATCTTTTTATCCTCATTGAAACTTCTTAGAAGAAAGTTTGACTATCTACCAGCAAAATTCATCTATGTTCTCTGTATCCTCATAATTTCTTAGAAATTTAACTAATTTTCTTCATTTTCTTTGTATAAATTTTATCTTTTAAATTTTTATGTTTTGTTTGTATTTCTTTCTCCGCCCATGAATCACACAGATTCTTTTGGAAGTACTGATAGACTCAAATCTAAAGATCAAAATAGAGCTTGATAAAAATTAAAAAATGAGTTGTAAGAGTAATCATACAGATACCTTTCCAGTATCACAGTCCCAAGCACGCACTATTCCATCTTCGCTGGCTGAAAACAGCTTATTGGACCCCTGAGGAAGAGTGATTCCACTAACAGCCTGCTAACAACAGTCAAATTTTCAAAGGGGCACAGTCAATCTGATAACCCAACAAAAGATACACTACGTAATAAAAGTGATAGGGATGGCAAGGGGTCGGGTCACCTTCCTGTTAGACTGACCTGTACCCAACCAAACTGACAATGATCTGACCCAACAGATTTAGTATGTGATACCAAACTCACCTTGTGACGGGCATAGGTAGATCAGGACAGGCATAGGTAGATCAGGATGAGTACTGACTAGTAGATTTTATATTAAAAAGTTCGAGGAAAAAAAAGTCTTATAACCCTTAACATTTGAACATATGACCTCCAAAAGAACATCTCAATACCACTAATACATAGAATTTACTAACATCTTAATAAAAGTAAAGCAAAGTAAATCTGAGTCAGGTCAAAATTTGGAAACCCAATCAACCCACTATCAAACCTGTCCCTAATAGGAGGGGGGTTCAGGGCGGGTCGACCCATTGCCATCTGTAAACAGAGAGAACACACCCACCTTTTCATGCCCCTTCAATGTAGCTAAACATACAAATGGCTGGCCAACAAACCAAGAATGCAGAAACTTGCAACTGTCACCCTGGTGGCATTTACCCACAAGCCAATTGGTGCAGACATCCTTGTCCTGAGTCTCCTTGCAAGGATGCGTCAAAGAAGTGTCTTCATGGTTTGGACTAGGTCCAGAAGAATAACCGTTGCAGCTAGGATTAGGTGGATTTGGCTCAGCCTTATTACACAGAGCAACATCATGGTGACCATCTATAGGCTTAGGAGACTCAGTGTAAGGTTTTGGGTTAGGTTTGGATTTAGGATTGAGCCTGGGTGGATCACAGTTGGGGTTTCTTGGATTGGGTTTGGAAGAATTAAAAGGCTTTCTTTGGTTATGATGGTTATAATTAGGATTTTTCCAAACGAAAGCCTGAGTAGTTGGTCTCCTGTGATTGTTGTTGGTGCTGTTGTTGTTGTTGACAATTGGTAACTGGCGGTGGCATTGCTTCTTGGGAGGATGAGATTGAGAAGTGGTGTTGTCATGGGGCAATTGGGGATGAAGAAAGGGACAGCGATGGCGATAGCAGTGTCCTGATGATTGCCAATTGAAGCAAATATTCTTCTGTGATTGAGATTGAGATTGAGATTGACCAGGACGACTATGGATTCTCTTGTATCCTTGCCTTTCTACCATAATTCCACCCATATCTCTAAAAATAACCCAACTCCTGAAAAAAACCAATCAATGAATGAAACAGTCCAGTTAGCGAAGTGAACGCTAATCTCATCAAGAAATGATCAATAAACCCAAGAAAACAAAGTAAACAAGCAACAAATAGGTTGCATTGAAAAACCCTAGAATCAGCTAATCATCCCTATCTTTTGCCCAAACAGAGAAGAAATCATTACCAACACCAAGAAAGAAATACAATTCAAACAGAGAAATCACTGACATGGTCGAGAGATAGAGATTGAACTGCAAGAATTCCCTCAGAACCCTAACACTAGTTCATTAAAAAGAAAACCCAATGTAGATGAATTCGACATGGACCTGTAGAGAGCCTTTCTTCTACTTGATTTCTTCGAACCCGAGACCGAAAGAGAGAGAGAGAGAGTAGAGAGCGCGCGAAAGCAAGAGAGAAACAAACGAGTGAGAGTGAGTGAGAGAATATGAAATGAAAAGGCAATGAGCCAATCCTAACTTATATAGGGATATAAACGGTCGGTTCGGTCCGGGTCCACAGTGGACCCATAACTGGAACCCATTTATTAAATGAGTGCGATGTTCCTAGGTCGGTTCGGTTCGGACCCAGAATCGGAACCGTTAATGAAGAAAATGTACCGAGGTGACAAATGGATCGAATTGGGCTAATTGGGTCGAACCCATTTATTAAATGAGTTAGATGCTCCTAATATGTATCTGACCTATTTATTAAACGGGTTAGAAACCCCTAACCTATATATTATGCTGGTCGGGCTTGATTGGTGGGTCGGGTTGGCTTTATCCAGCTATGCCCGAAACCGATTTCTTGGTTCCAGAATTAGAACCATTAATGAGAAGATGGAACTGAAACTGTATATGGGACGGGTTTAGGTCTGGGTCTGTGTCTAGGTAGAAAATGATATAGGAAAAAACCTAATTTTTAGGATACATTCTAAAAAATTGAGGTAATATGTCATGTCCTGGGTTCATAGGTCGGAACAAAGTTAGAATCGTACCTGGACCTATCTAGGTTACGGGTCTAAAAAAGGACCCAGACTTGGACCCGTTTACTTATCGGGGCCTAAATAAGGACTCAAATCCGGTTTTTAACGGATCAAAACCTCCGAACAATCGGAGAATCGGAGACACATTTACATCCCTAATCCTACCTAACCCGTTTAAATGCAGGTTATGAATTACCACATTACATTTTTTTAACTCATCCTAACATACTATGGGTGTGGATCATGTACGATTTTTGTAAATAGCAATTCAGGCGAGGTCTATCATCTGAAGGTCTTGGATTGATGAAATGTTATGCTGCTACGAAAAGCAGATACATCAATAGTCCATCTCGGGATGTGGATTGCATAGCGGTAGAAATCCTGAGCGGAACTGTGGTAATAACTCGGTGGTAGTCCTGAAGAGATGCTTGTCTGTTCCTCCCTTCAGAGTGGATGAAAAGTTGCAAAATCAAGTATAATGCTGAGTATACTTTTGCATTTTACGAAAACCAAATAAAAGCTTAAAATAATGATACTTTTGAATGAATCTGAAACACCAATTACAATATTAACTGTCGTAATAACTAGGTGGTAGTCCTGAAGAGATACTTGTAGAAAAACTCAGTGCTTGAGGAATTAAGAGTAACGCAGAGAAATCAGGCCTAAAGAGTTTTAACATTAAAGAGTCATTTAAAGAGGTGAGGAGTTTTGGTATTAAAGAGCTTTTATAAGGAAAAAATTGGGTATGAATCAACTGAAGGGGTCAAAAACAAATTCACACAATCAAAATCAAATTGAGAATCACGGTTGATTTCTCAATTGAAATTAGTTAGCTTCGTTATATATAATGGGCTGCAAATGGATCAGATCCAGCACAACATTAGACCAGAGTATATTCAGTAGGATCCAGCAACCGATTCTAGGATCCATAACCAGTTCCGGAAGACTTGCAGGTCCACGTTTTCGACATAACAAATACACATACAATAAAAGTAAACTATGAATTATATATTTAGATATGATCTATCCTCATAGAATTCTGGGTATTCAAAACTTGGGCCCTTGTCCTGGACCCCACACATCAGGCCTACACAACATATTGTGTCAAGTTGGGTCTAGGATGACCCATATTGCCATAGGTCAACGCCTGATCAAGCCCGGCGGTGATCTTTATATGGTAGCTCTTAGTGATAGATGAAAGGGCCCAAACAAATATATCTGCCACGGAGGCTAAACAACAACGACAGGTATACGAAGCCCTGTAAACCAATTATTTGGGCTTTGTGGAATGTGAGACTTTCCGAATAAAGGGCGAACAAAGGGCGAAATTGGGAGATTAGCAAGCTTATGCTAAGGGAGAGACAGGGCCTCTCTTAAAGAGGGAATATGCATCACTGTGTATTGCCACTGCATTTGAGAATGCAGCAAGGACAATCATGAATATAGCTAATATATTATCCTTCTCTGTTGCTTTTCCATGTGTGTCCCTGAAATGAAAAGAGTAAAAAAAAAAAATGGTAGGTAGTACAGCAAGCAACTATGAGAGTGAAAGATAATTTTGAAATATAGAATTGAAGCATTATGTATGAAAGGATCATGATGTTATTAGGAAGTGCGTACAACATGTGGGGGTAAAAACTGAACTCAATGTTAGATTGGGCTTGGGTCATAGTGGACCAACCCAACTCGCCAAGAGAGAGAATTAAATTAGTGCTCCATCATGCACTAACTCCATCCGTTATCAATTATCACCATGAAGAGGGAGCAATAACTCCAGCCGTTATCAGTTACAATTGGCAATAAAAGAAACAAATGATCACTAATGGCTAACATGAAGAGAATTAATGAAGCCATGAATGGCAGAAAAAGAGAGAAAAAAGATATAAAAGAGAAAGAAAAGGTATGCAAGTTCTGAACCAAAACTCTAATCAAAACGAGAACAAAGTTCCAGAGGCTAACTTAAGCATCGGAGAGTCCTCGATCGGACCACCCGATCGAGCTCTTATGATGGTTTGCTTCTGATACAGGTAAGAAGATCGATTCAGATCCGAGTAGAAGGAAAACAAACAGAGTTTTCACTCTGTTCAGGTCAAGAAGAAGGAAGTAAATCTCCGTTGCCGAGCTGACTTGCCGAGCCGACCTGCCCAGGCCGACCAATCAAAATCAACACTTACAATTGAAAGATCTCCTCCGGACAACCAGAAGGGAAATCTCCATTGCCAAGCAGAGCCAATCTGCTCGGCCGCTGATCAATCAAAATCAGACCTTACAATTGGCGCCGTCTGTGGGAAGCAAAAGAGGAAAATCATCCACTAACGCTTCTTCTTGCTGAGAAATATGGCGGATCAAGTGCTTGGTCTCGGATCAAAGCACCAATTTGGATGCTCTCAGTCTCAAATAGGGCAACCCAAGACAAAGAGCGACAAAGACGCCCAGAAAAGGATCCTGTAGCCAACCACTCCGGTGGTCTAGATGTCGAATATGTACCATATACTGACAATGACCGGACCGTCCCCCTTTCCAGGCAAGAAAGGACGGATCTAGTCAGAAGTTTACCGCGCTGATTCAAAGCCGCGCCATTAATTCACCATCTATGGATAAATTGCAAAAGGGACCCCACCAAAAACAGGGTCATGAACACCAGGTACGAGCTCCACCACAGGATGCATATGCCCGCCTGGAGCAATCTTGCAGAGATGTTATTCGGGATCTGACACAGGGAATGAAGCAACAAAAGGAAAAGCTCAACTGTTTGCTGCTGAAATTAGAAGCAACAAAAGAGGACCAAGGACGTCCCCCGAACGCGGATGACGTTCGAAAAGGTTCGGAAACCGCTCATAAAATCCGAAGAATAGAGCGCTGAAGTGGCACCGATGTGCGGGGGCCCAGAAGTCACCATTCTGAATCAAAAGCTTGGCGAATCCGAGCTAAGGCCAGAGTAGAAGATGAAGGGAATAGAACTTTAAGCTCCCGACTACGAAGACAAGAGGAAACCGAAGTCCGAACAAGATCAATTGAGGTTAGCGAAGCCCCGAGGAGGAAAGCACCCACATGACCACTTACCGAGGAGGATGTACAAGCTCTCATAGAAAAGGCGTTAGCAAATCAGAAGTCCCCTCAGGAGAATCCAACCGGAGCAAGGTACCTGGAAAACGCACAAAATTTTGAATCTCCTTTCTCGGAGGAGATTGGAAAAGCGGATCCTCCTCGGCGATTCTTGATCCCTAAGTGAGGATCTATGATGGAATCTCCGATCCCGCCAACCACATCCAGCATTACCAGCATTCCATGGCATTATGGATAGGGAATGAGCCACTGATGTGCAAGGTTTTCCCCTCGAGTTTGGGAGACCTGGCCTTGAAATGGTTCTCCCGCCTAGAGCCGAGATCGATCTATAGCTTTCGAGAGCTTACTGGATCTTTTGTTACTCGTTTTGTAACAAATTCCGAGCAGCCCAAGGACATTGGGGCATTGCTGTCTCTTAAGAAGCAGAGCTCAGAGAGCTTGAAGGAGTTCAGCGCTCGTTATTGGCGTCTCTATAATGAGGTAGAAGGGAATAATGAACAAGTAGCTGTGGCAACCTTCAAGCTCGGGCTGCCGAAGGAGAGTCAGCTTCGCCAATCGTTGACAAAGCGATCCCCGACCACACAAGGAGAGCTGATGGAACGGATTGAAGAATTCATAAAGCTGGAAGAAGACTTGAACATACCCGAGCATAAATGTACTAGCTCGGCGGAGGATGGATTTTAAAGAAAGAGAAGGGAGATCTCCGTTGCCGAGCAGAGCTAGTCAGCTCGTCAGCTGAGAGGGAGATCTCCATTGCCGAGCAGAGCAGTTTAGTTCGGCTACTAAATCAGAGCTCCGACGTTTTGCTTGGACTCATCATGAGACCCCAGTCACGGCAAGCTAGGTCGACCTGAGAAGGACCGTACATAGTCACCTCGGCCTTATGCACCTCCACCTTATGCGCCTCGGTCTTATATATTTCGGTCTTTATGCATCTCAACCTTGTTCACCTCAGCCTTATGCACCTCGACCTTATGCGCCTCGGTCTTATATATTTCGGTCTTATGCACCTCGGTCTTATTGATCTCAGTCTTATGTATCTCGATCCCGGCAATAATGCAGGAATATTGCCATATTATCATCACTTCGCAAAAAATTCTTGTGCCAAGAATGAAGTCCCACTAAAATTATTGAGGATGCTCATAGATCCGGGAAGATCATCAGAAATTATGTTTGCCGAGTTGTTTGATAAGCTCGGCCTGAAACACTTATATTTAAGGCCAACCTCGATACCCCTGTTCCGGTTCAGTGGCCAAGCAACGCACCCGATGGCTTTTTATCCTTGTACCAAAGAATTCTATTTATTATCTTGTGTGGGATATTTTCTGAATTCGGCCAACCTGGCTCTGACCTTGGCAACAATGCCACCGAGCTCATCCTATCTTCGGTAAGAATACCAGCTAGGCATGTCTCAGTCTCGGCCTTCTCCAGCCTGGCAATAATGCCACCGAGCTCATCCTAACTTCGGTAAGAGTACCAGCTAGGCATGTCTCGGCCTTTTCCACCTCGGCCAGGTATCAGAATGCTTCCATCTAAGCAGCAATGCCATAATGTTAACCAAGACAGGCACTTATAGATCTTTGTACCAAAGAATTCATCAGCTTTTTATCACTTATAAGACCTTTGTGGTTTATGTTATTGTACCAAGAATGGAATCAGATTTTTAATCTTCTTTGCACCAAAGAATTTGGAAATTTGTATCTTGCCTAATTATCTTACTACTATTCCTGTGCCAATGATAGAGGATCATGGTAGGGCATACCTTATCAGAAACAACCTCGCAAAAAATAAGGCTAAGGCCTGAAGGGCAGCTTAGGGCCCACTACTTCATACCGAAGGATAAAAACCTAACTGGGAAGAGCCCAAACTAGGTATGCTGGCCAAGGCCTAGCACTTAAAGGGTAGCTTAAGACCCACTACTTCGTACCGAAGGATAAAAACCTAACTGGGACGAGCCCAAACTAGGTACGCTGCACTGATCTCCTTTTTAACTAATAGCTTGGCATGACGATGCAAGCATTAGGCTAAAAAGTGAGTTCGGAAAGAACCGACAGTGGCGGCGGAAACAAGAGATCTCTTTCAAAGCCCCCCTTTCTTCTCGAAAAATGCAAAAGAAGAAAAGGGGCTTGGGGGGCAATTGTGGGGTAAAAACTGAACTCAATGTTAGATTGGGCTTAGGTCATAGTGGACCAACCCAACCCGCCAAGAGAGAGAATTAAATGAGTGCTCCATCATGCACTAACTCCATCCGTTATCAATTATCACCATGAAGAGGGAGCAATAACTCCAGCCATTATCAGTTACAATTGGCAATAAAAGAAACGAATGATCACTAATGGCTAACATGAAGAGAATTAATGGAGCCATGAATGGCAGAAAAAGAGAGAAAAAAGAAATAAAAGAGAAAGAAGAGAAAGAAAAAGGTATGCAAGTTCTGAACCAAAACTCTAATCAGAACGAGAACAAAGTTCCAGAGGCTAACTTAAGCATCGGAGAGTCCTCGATCGGACCACCCGATCGAGCTCTTATGATGGTTTGCTTCTGATACAGGTAAGAAGATCGATTCAGATCCGAGAAGAAGGAAAACAAACAGAGTTTTCACTCTGTTCAGGTCAAGAAGAAGGAAGTAAATCTCCGTTGCCGAGCTGACTTGCCGAGCTGACCTGCCCAGCCGACCTGCCCAGCCGACCAATCAAAATCAACACTTACAATTGGAAGATCTCCTCCGGACAACCAGAAGGGAAATCTCCATCGCCAAGCAGAGCCAATCTGCTCGGCCACTGATCAATCAAAATCAGACCTTACACAACACATAAATTGCAGTGAACCAAACATTGCAATTATAAATCAAGGATGAGCTGCTATTTCGGACTATGTGCAGTCTTTTTACATTTAGCCGTTTCTATGGCCTATCCACATATTGAAGTTTCATCTGAGATAAGGGCATCCCTTAGACCTCTTTTCCATAGAGTAGAATCAATAAATTTCTTGGGTTTTTAGAATTAATAAAGCCTTATACGAGCTGGTCATTTTTATTAGAGACAATTAGAGACATCCGAACTCTGCTTGAGGAGATACCAGTCCCTTTTTTGACAATTGACACCCCTTTTCCTTTAGCCCTTTTTTTGGACAACTTATATTCTAAGGATATCTATCCTCAACGATTAGTTCTCTCTACAATCTACCAAACTCTAGCTCTTCAACCTCTTCAAATCAACGCCAGAGGAAAGCATCCGAACACTGGGTGTTGTTTTGATGTCCTTGTTAATTAAATAATTACATTGCCTCATTTTTTTTTCAAGTAAAAGAAGGAAAACAGGGAAAGTTTGTTGTTTTTATTTTATTTTATTTTATTTTATTACATGGGTATCTCCAAAGTCTTTGACCCAACGAGACTAATCCACTTAGTGGCACATGCTAAAATCCACACAAAAGCACACCGGACATATTTAGGGCAGTTTAGAACACAAGACTAGGGAGTAAACCCATGCCTTATGCTACTCTACGAACTCCTAGGTGGGTGAAGTTGGGGCCCACAATAAGATATATCAAATACATTTCACTTGATTAATATATCACACAAAACTGATTTGTTTTTATCCATAGGCAAGGCCACCTGTTTAAAATCTGAACCGCACATGAAAAAATGCCTCCAATTTATATAAGTTTTGATAAGATCTCAGTTCATATGTTTTGGACTGCTACAAGATATTTCAGAAGAATAGACTTGAATAAATCATTAAAAAATACATTTGCTTTATACATGATCAATCTTATGAAAGGCCCATCTGACCATCCAAGAGGGAATACATTGTAATGTACATAATCAATATAATGAAAAAAAAAATTCTTTAAAACAATGGGAAAGAATTTAAGTGGAATACATTGTAATGTACATAATCAATATAAGTTTATATGGCATTTGGACATTTAAACAGTTCCTGACTTCATCAGCATCTTCCAGACTTTTAATTCGCCCCTTGCATCACCTGTGAATAATAGCCCCCCTGGACTGGTCTGAATCATCCGTACATCCTCATTACAGAAAATTCTTCCCCTTTCATCAAATCTTTTACATAGGAAAAAAGAAAGACAAGTTAGTTAAAAAGCTTCACATGGAAAGATCATATTATGCAGATTGAAGAAGAAACTCACGTTGGGAGGTCATAAAGGCGGACAATGGAGTCATTGCACGCGCATACTATTGCAGGTTTATGTAGCTCATCCTCCATCCCACATAGTAAACGCACTTCCTGCATATACACACATTACTGTTAAAAACAGTTATGATATCACCAATCCACTTATAGCTAAGTGGTAGGGCATACCCTCCCCACATAAACAACTAGGGATCAATCACTGGCTTTTGTTGATTAAGGACATGGTGAGTAAGACTTTTATAAGAAAACAAAAATGATATCATTGAAAACCGTAAAAAAATTTGGACTTCAATGATGTCAAGAATTTTACACCCTACTATTGATTACACTTTACATTAAGCAGAACTGTAACATTAGTATTTTCTAGGAAAGTTTACATACAAAAGACCAGCCACTAGGTCCAAGTTTTGACAATACAGCTTGTTTTCATCAATGAAGCTTGTGTGTTTTTGAAGCATTAATTGTATAACAAAATGCATAGAAAAAAAAAAAACGTACATGTTTCACATGGTGTGTATAACAGACTTGTAAGTTGCCAGCCTCTGTTAACACCCACACCTACACAAGCAGTAAGAAATTAAATGAAAAGAAAAATAAACAGTTTAGCGCATGCAAAACTCTGGTAGGTACAAAAAGAAAATTTACCTTTATTGTTTGATCCAGAGAACACGTTAATAAAAACAGGTCCCAGCAGAGAATAGACATAACAGCTGAACTGTGGTCTGTTAGGGTTTGCAAGCACTGTGAAGTTCTAATGTCCCATACCTGAATGAAAATCAATGTGTTTTAAAAATAAAGATAAGCAGACATGTGAATTCAGAGAAATAACACAAGCACTTATACGGGGAAAATGAGAGACAAACATATCACAAGAAGCACCTGATAAGAAAAGCAATTCTAAGAACTACCATGTCAAAAGTATATACAAGTATATAATATAATGTATATCTGCAGTTTCTTCTTTGAAAGAAAATGTAGCCATTCATAATAAAGGATCCACAAAATCCAAAGACAAGGAATACGTAGATAGGTACCATAATTCTTACTTTTGATCATATCAAAATGTGATCATTGGCAAGGTCCACCAAGACTCCAAGAGGGTTTAGTACAAGGACTAAAATTCAGGTGCAGTAGGGAAGAGACAGTAAATGCCAGTCCGTGCTTGTCCATGCATCCGTGCCAGTCTCAAAATATTAAAAAAAAAAAACGACAAATAAAAAATTAGAAATATGAAATAAGCTAAAAAGGTTTAAGTTTGTACCTTATCTCAATAATTAAGATGTTTAGGTTTTTCACATGCTGCTTTCATATGCTCATAGCTTCAGGTATATTGAAATTAAATACATGTTTTTGGGTAAAATCTAAATCCTTGTGTGCTTGTCTTGGACGTGGTGTCTTGAGAACTTAACTTTGAACCAAACGGTTTAGCTAAAAGCAGGGAGGATAGGCCGATAGTTTATTAGCTTCTTCTTTGTCAGTTCAGATTTTAGGGGTTTCCAAGTGGAACAGGGTCTGAGGGTTTGCATTCTTTCTTTCTTTTTTAACACTATCCAAACCATGAACAGAATGTAAATTAGCATTTATTCAAAAAGGTAAAAATCACTCATATGTACTTGTTAACAGTAAATTATTTTTATGGATGAATTTGAACCATTACAAGACAAAGCAATCAAAACTACTCAAAAAGAAGAAGAGAAAAGAAGAAAAAGCAAAATGCTTGACATCACAAACTACTCCAAATTGCAACTTTCAATAGTAATAGTGTAGTAAGAAAAAGAAAACAATTCACCTTTATTGTATGATCTGTGGAGCCGGAATAGAGCTTGCCGTATGATCTAGCAACTAATGTCACAACCGAAAGATTGTGCCCATTAAAGCGAGAAGCTTGCTCAAAGAGGTTTCCAGCATTAAATTTCCAAGACAATATGGCTCCATCCTGCAGGAAAACAAAGGACTGACTATGAGTTTGTGCTCAACCCAAATCAAGAAGTTGCATGTGAGAAATAACAGACTAGATATAGCAATATAATAAAAGCTAAAAGTTTTTATACAAAGTAAGGGTTTAAGCATCTACTAAAAAAACAAATTAAAACTTCAGTTAGCCGGTCAAATAAACATGAATCATGGATGAAGTGTAGAGAGAACCTCTATTCCGGCGAAAAGCATTCCGTCAACAAAATCAAGCGCATAAACTTGTCCAACAGGACCAGAGAGGCTTAGATCAACAGCATTTGGGGGGTTGCAACTAAAAACCTGCAAGCACAATCATTAGACGAAGTAAGCAAAACAGGAAATTGACCACTGCCCCCAAGAAAATCAACTTGACTCTAAATAGATGTGTCTATAAGACACCCATGATGCCACTACGGAAGCAAATTTAGAATCACCCAAATGAGTATATCAGAAATAAGTTCTACTGATCTATTCCTTGCTAGCTAATTTATCAATCAAACTCCCATTTACCTTGATGGCATTAGGGACTCCGATGAAAACCCAAGGGGCTGCACTTAGAATGCATCCGATTTTGCCTCCAAGATTAAGACTGCCAGCACACTACAAAAGGAAGGCACTTCCACAATGAATAAACATGAACAAAAACATAAGAAAGGCAAAAATTAGGGAATTCTAATCTATTTATTATATGGGGAGCTCTATTGGCACCACGATTTTTGCTCTTCCCACAGTGAAAAAAAAAAAAAAACCTTTCCTAAACTACCCCTCCCCCTTTCTCCCTCCTCCCTCTCCTCCCTCATCTTCCCTTCCTCTCCCAGCCTCCCCACTCCCCCCCCCCCCCCCCCCCCCCAGTCGCCGGCGGGGAGGGAGCCTCGGCCGGCAGCCGGCGGCGGAAGCCCCGCCGGCTGGCATCCCTCCCCCTCTTTCTTCCTCTCTCCCTCTTCTTTCCCTCTTCTCCCTCCCTCTCCTTCCCTCCCCCTCCCCCTCCCAGTCGTCGGCGGCAGCCCGATCTCCCTCTCCGCCGGCGACTGGGAGGGGGAGGGGGACGGGGAGGGAGAAGAAGAGTAGGGGAGGGAAGGAGAGGGAGAGGGAGGGAGAGAGGGAGAAGAGGGAAAGAAGAGGGAGAGAGGAAGAAAGAGGGAGAGGGGGAGGGGGAGGGAGGCCAACCGGCTGGGGCTTTCGCCGCCGGCTGCGGGGCGGGGCTCCCTCCCCGCCGGCGACTGGGGGGGGGGAGGGGGATGAGGGTGGAGGGTGGGAGAGGGAGGAAGGAGGGAGGAGGAGGAAGGGAAGAGAGGGAGGAAGGGTAGTTTAGGAAAAAAAAAATTTTGTCTTCTAGTGCGGTGAGGAGAGAAAAATTCGTGGTGCCAATAGCACCACTCTTATTATATATGTAAAACGGTTAATGAAATAGACACCAGATTAGAGAGGTTTTCAATTAAGGACATCCTACCAAAATCACCTACGCCACGGCCTCTCTCTCTTTAATAAAATGGCCAAAATGCCCTTAGCCTTTTCAAAATATATCCCCAACACTCAAATTGATCTCCAACAACAATATGAAGAAGCCGAAGAGGCAGCTCTTGGCGTCGTTTGAGTCCATTGTATGGGGGAAAGATTGGGATTTTGGGGATTTATTTTGGAAAAAAGGCCCAAATGTTTTCAAAATTTTGTTCTGTTTTGAAAACTGCTCAAAACTTTGGCGTTATTTTGAGAATTTCCCTTAATTTTCTCTTGGAAATTCAAATAGACCAAAAGAGAAGATTCATTCATCCCCACTTTTCTCCCCATCCAAACCAAGATGTTGGTCCAACACATCCTTTAGCAGAATGTTTTGAACAGTTGAAGAATGTAAAGTGAGGATGAGATCTCCTGGATGCTTTCCCATTAGCACTTCAAGTGCTAACACCCCAAACCTATAAACATCACACTTCTCTGTCACTTCCATTGTGTATGCATGCTCTGAAATAAAATTTTTAGAATCATGTTTTGTGATCAACAACTGCACAAATCTCCTTGCATTGAGAATTCCTGTGATCTAGGGAAAAAGGCAAATGGATGAGATAAAGTTACTTAGTTACATATTATGCATTTCACCTTCCTACTGGGGAGAGAGGTGGGAAATGTCATTTGTGAAGAACAAACCATTCAAACACCTTTCACTTTCTGTGCTTTATGAAAACAATATGAGTGGAAAAAGTTGTGCAATAAAAGCTATGATGCACACCCTCTTTACAGCTCAACTTTCATAGATCAACTCTTCTAATCAAAACAAATTAGAGCCATACAGACTTGGTTGCCATTACATGAGAAAAGATATCAAAGTAGCACACTTAAATGCAATTGTAAAACAGATAACAACTCATCATAAGGTGATATGTGATGGGCTCAAGCATTTCTATTCCATAACCCATATGGCTGGCATTGGGCTGGACTGGCCAGAAGGGCCTTTTCGGCTGAGCATGGGGAAGTTCTTGACACCCTTGAGTTAGGGCTGCGCATATACTAGATTATATATTATGTAGATGTTTAACGAATAAATCACAATATATTTATGTTCGATATCGTTTTATTTAATATAAACAGTTAATATGAACGTATATAAAGTATCAAATCTATTACTGTCTAAACGATCTAGACCTACCATTTATTACTATACTTCAAATGAAGATGCATTGTAGATAAAAATGACTTTAATTCGGGTACCTAGAACTTTGACACATCATCTTACTCTAAAAAGATTTCCATAAAAGTAAAGGTAAATAATCTCTGAGCACAAAAAACAGAATTGGAAGTATTGGCAATTTTATAAGTTGTTATATCACTTATAACTGACACATTTGCTCTTTTGGTGGAGATAATATAAGTTTTTGTAACTTCTACAACAATATAAAAATTTACTTTATTTTTGTCACTGTGCGCTCATTTACAATTTTTTTTTCTCATGAGAAAGAAAACTAAAGCAATAACTTGGTAAATCCTTTCACTTCATCTCCATTTGAATAATATTTACTTTTTTATGATTCTTAAATCTTTTAAGTGTTAGGCAAAGTAGTAAAAATATTTTCTATTTCTAAGTTCTTTTCCTTTTTAATTATTGATAAGATTGTTATTGACATCTTCTTTTTATCCTCATTGAAACTTCTTAGAAGAAAGTTTGACTATCTACCAGCAAAATTCATCTATGTTCTCTGTATCCTCATAATTTCTTAGAAATTTAACTAATTTTCTTCATTTTATTTGTATAAATTTTATCTTTTAAATTTTTATGTTTTGTTTGTATTTCTTTCTCCGCCCATGAATCACACAGATTCTTTTGGAAGTACTGATAGACTCAAATCTAAAGATCAAAATAGAGCTTGATAAAAATTAAAAAATGAGTTGTAAGAGTAATCATACAGATACCTTTCCAGTATCACAGTCCCAAGCACGCACTATTCCATCTTCGCTGGCTGAAAACAGCTTATTGGACCCCTGAGGAAGAGTGATTCCACTAACAGCCTGCTAACAACAGTCAAATTTTCAAAGGGGCACAGTCAATCTGATAACCCAACAAAAGATACACTACGTAATAAAAGTGATAGGGATGGCAAGGGGTCGGGTCACCTTCCTGTTAGACTGACCTGTACCCAACCAAACTGACAATGATCTGACCCAACAGATTTAGTATGTGATACCAAACTCACCTTGTGACGGGCATAGGTAGATCAGGACAGGCATAGGTAGATCAGGATGAGTGCTGACTAGTAGATTTTATATTAAAAAGTTCGAGGAAAAAAAGTCTTATAACCCTTAACATTTGAACATATGACCTCCAAAAGAACATCTCAATACCACTAATACATAGAATTTACTAACATCTTAATAAAAGTAAAGCAAAGTAAATCTGAGTCAGGTCAAAATTTGGAAACCCAATCAACCCACTATCAAACCTGTCCCTAATAGGAGGGGGGTTCAGGGCGGGTCGACCCATTGCCATCTGTAAACAGAGAGAACACACCCACCTTTTCATGCCCCTTCAATGTAGCTAAACATACAAATGGCTGGCCAACAAACCAAGAATGCAGAAACTTGCAACTGTCACCCTGGTGGCATTTACCCACAAGCCAATTGGTGCAGACCTCCTTGTCCTGAGTCTCCTTGCAAGGATGCGTCAAAGAAGTGTCTTCATGGTTTGGACTAGGTCCAGAAGAATAACCGTTGCAGCTAGGATTAGGTGGATTTGGCTCAGCCTTATTACACAGAGCAACATCATGGTGACCATCTATAGGCTTAGGAGACTCAGTGTAAGGTTTTGGGTTAGGTTTGGATTTAGGATTGAGCCTGGGTGGATCACAGTTGGGGTTTCTTGGATTGGGTTTGGAAGAATTAAAAGGCTTTCTTTGGTTATGATGGTTATAATTAGGATTTTTCCAAACGAAAGCCCGAGGAGTTGGTCTCCCGCTATTGTTGTTGGTGCTGCTGTTGTTGTTGACAATTGATAACTGGCGGTGGCATTGCTTCTTGGGAGGATGAGATTGAGAAGTGGTGTTGTCATGGGGCAATTGGGGATGAAGAAAGGGACAGCGATGGCGATAGCAGTGTCCTGATGATTGCCAATTGAAGCAAATCTTCTTCTGTGATTGAGATTGACCAGGACGACTATGGATTCTCTTGTATCCTTGCCTTTCTACTATAATTCCACCCATATCTCTAAAAATAACCCAACTCCTGAAAAAATTCAATCAATGAATCAAACAGTCCAGTTAGCGAAGTGAACGCTAATCTCATCAAGAAATGATCAATAAACCCAAGAAAACAAAGTAAACAAACAACAAATAGGTTGCATTGAAAAACCCTAGAATCAGCTAATCATCCCTATCTTTTTCCCAAACAGAGAAGAAATCATTACCAACACCAAGAAAGAAATACAATTCAAACAGAGAAATCACTGACATGGTCGAGAGATAGAGATTGAACTACAAGAATTCCCTCAGAACCCTAACACTAGTTCATTAAAAAGAAAACCCAATGTAGATGAATTCGACATGGACCTGTAGAGAGCCTTTCTTCTACTTGATTTCTTCGAACCCGAGACCGAAAGAGAGAGAGAGGGAGTAGAGAGCGCGCGAAAGCAAGAGAGAAACAAACGAGTGAGAGTGAGAGAATACGAAATGAAAAGGCAATGAGCCAATCCTAACTTATATAGGGATATAAACGGTCGGTTCGGTCCGGGTCCACAGTGGACCCATAATTGGAACCGTTAATAATAATAATAATAAAAAAATATACCGAGGTGACAAATGGGTCGAATTGGGCTAATCGGGTCGAACCCATTTATTAAATGAGTGCGATATTCCTAGGTTGGTTCGGTTCGGGTCCATGGTGGACCAAGAACCGGAACCGTTAATGAAGAAAATGTACCGAGGTGACAAATGGATCGAATTGGGCTAATCGGGTCGAACCCATTTATTAAATGAGTTAGATGCTCCTAATATGTATCCGACCCATTTATTAAACGGGTCAGAAACCCCTAACCCATATATTATGCGGGTCGGGCTAGATTGGTGGGTCGGGTTGGCTTTATTCAGCTATGCCCGAAACCGGTTTCTTGGTTCCATAGTTAGAACCGTTAATGAGAAGATAGAACTGGAGCTGTATATGGGACGGGTTTAGGTCTGGGTCTGTGTCTAGGTAGAAAATGATATAGGAAAAAACCTAATTTTTAGGATACATTCTAAAAAATTGAGGTAATATGTCATGTCCTGGGTTCACAGGTCGGAACAAAGGTAGAATCGTACCTGGACCTGTCTAGGTTACGGGTCTAAAAAATGATCCAGACTTGGACCCATTTACTTATCGAGGTCTAAATAAAGACTCAAATACGGTTTTTAACGGATCAAAACCTCCGGATAATCGGAGAATCGGAGACACATTTACATCCCTAATCCTACCTAACCCGTTTAAATGCATGTTATGAATTACCACATTACATTTTTTTTTAACTCATCCTAACATACTATGGGTGTGAATCATGTACGATTTTTGTAAATAGCAATTCAGGGCCAGCATTCAATACAGGCGAGGTCTATCATCTGGAGGTCTTGGATTGATGAAATGTTCTGCTGCTAGGAAAAGCAGATACATCAATAGTCCATCTCGGGATGCGGATTGCATAGGGTAGAAATCCTGAGCTGAAGGAGCGGAAGCTGCGGAACTGTAGTAATAACTCGGTGGCAGTCCTGAAGAGATGCTTGTCTGTTCCTCCCTTCAGAGTGGATGAAAAGTTGCAACATTAGTATAATGCTAAACATATTTTTGCATTTCACGGGAACCAAATAAAAGCTTAAAATAATAATACTTTTGAATGAATCTGAAACACCAATTACAATATTAACTGTCGTAATAGCTTGGTGGTAGTCCTGAAGAGATACTTGTAAAAAATTCAGTGCTTGAGGAATTAAGAGTAACGCAGAGAAATCAGGCCTAAAGAGCTTTAGTTTTAAAGAGTCATTTAAAGAGATGAGGAGTTTTGGTATTAAAGAGCTTTTGTAAGGAAAAAATTGGATCTGAATCAATTGAAGGGGTCAAAAATAAATTCACACAATCAAAATCAAATTGAGAATCATGGTTGATTTCTCAATTGAAATTAGTTAGCTTCGTTATATATAATGGGCTGCAAATGGATCGGATCCAGCACAGCATTAGGCCAGAGTTTATTCAGTAGGATCCAGCAACCGATTCTAGGATCCATAACCAGTTCCGGAAGACTTGCAGGTCCACGTTTTCGACATAACAAATACACATACAATAAAAGTAAACTATGAATTATATATTTAGGTCTGATCTATCCTCATAGAATTCTGGGTATTCAAAACTTGGGCCCTTGTCCTGGACCCCACACATCAGGCCTACACACCATATTGTGTCAAGTTGGGTCTAGGATGACCCATATTGCCATGGGTCAATGCCCGATCAAGCCCGACGGTGATCTTTATATGGTAGCTCTTAGTGATAGATGAAAGGCCCAAACAAATATATCTGCCACGGAGGCTAAACAACAACGACAGGTATACGAAGCCCTGTAAAACCAATTATTTGGGCTTTGTGGAATGTGAGACTTTCCGAATAAAGGGCGAACAAAGGGTGAAATTGGGAGATTAGCAAGCTTATGCTAAGGGAGAGACAGGGCCTCTCTTAAAGAGGGAATATGCATCACTGTGTATTGCCACTGCATTTGAGAATGCAGCAAGGACAATCATGAATATAGCTAATATATTATCCTTCTCTGTTGCTTTTCCATGTGTGTCCCTGAAATGAAAAGAGTAAAAAAAAAAAAATGGTAAGGTAGTACAGCAAGCAACTATGAGAGTGAAAGAGAATTTTGAAATATAGAATTGAAGCATTATGTATGAAAGGATCATGATGTTAGGAAGTGCGTACAACACATAAATTGCAGTGAACCAAACATTGCAATTATAAATCAAGGATGTGCTGCTATTTCGGACTATATGCAGTCTTTTTACATTTAGCCGTTTCTATGGCCTATCCACATATTGAAGTTTCATCTGGGATAAGGGCATCCCTTAGACCTCTTTTTCCATAGAGTAGAATCAATAAATTTCTTGGGTTTTTAGAATTAATAAAGCCTTATACGAGCTGGTCATTTTTATTAGAGACAATTGGAGACATCCGAACTCTGATTGAGGAGATATCAGTCACAAAATTGAGGTACTGCCGGTTTCTTCTACACAAAAAGATACCCGCCTAGGATTGCTAATGGAATGGCTCCGGGTCGGAACACATTGTATTTGGATCCAGACTCATTTCTAGATAACGATTTCAGTTCCGGATCCGATTCTGACTCAGAACCTGTTTTGTTGATTCCAGACCTAATTCGAATAAGAAAAGTCGGATTCGGTTCCAAAATCGGGTTCTCTCATAGGACTGAAATCTAGTTTCAAAATCGGTTCTAATTTCCCTTTATTTTTTATTTTTTCTTAAAATAAACATATAATTCAACTTATAATTGAGCATTAAGGCTGCTATCTCTAGGCTTGTACATAAAAATGTTCCAAAAATGTTGATCTACAGTTTACAACATATAAGACTCATATGTCGAGTCCCGAGTCTATGGGTCAGAACCTAAATGGACCAAGAAACGGACCCATTTATCAATCGGAACCTAAATTGGGTTTAGAACCCAACTTGTTTATGAATTAGAACCTAAAATAGATTTCAGGAACGGTTTTTTTACGGGTCAAAACTTCCGGATAATCGGATACCCGTTCACAACCCTACACACCCACACCAAATACACACACGCAAGTCACTAGTCCCAGGAAAGAAAACATGAATATGTGGCAGCAAATATGCAGCTGTGGTGCTTGTCTACACAAGTGAAACAGGCAAGTTGATAATCAGTTTCCAAAATGTGTATAAGAATAAGTCTCCAACTCCTCTGCATATGTACACCCAAAATGCAGAAGGTTCTGTTGGATGCAGCTGTCCCAGCCAAGGAAATGGTATGAAACTTTTCAAAAAACAAAGAAAATCTGAAGATCATCAACTTAAATGGGGAAACTTGAATTAACATCAGCAATCAGCATGTAATTACTGACATGCATGAATGGATTGACCACTGTTTAATTAATTAACCATTCAAAAATGAAGAAGAAGAAGAATGATGGCTTCTTAGCTCATTCTCTACTGCTGTGCTGATGGTTGTATTTGTCCATTGTAGAGTGCCAATCAAATATTAGAATCTTCCAATGGAAGAGCTACTATCTGAGGGTGGGGTACAATACTCTTGTACCTCTTTTTGTAGCTCCACTTTTGTAATCTCCTTTTCTTTTAATGAATGTTTTATGTTACTGTCTCATAAAAAGAAAAAAAAGGTTCGGGTTTCAATATGTGGGCCCCACTGTGGAGTTCAACTTCTTTCAGTCAGGATTTCTCTAGGTTAAAGCCTCGCTTGTTCTATAATTAGCTTGATCAGATTTGGAAGGAGAGAGGGTGGTTTGGATCTAGGGATGATCGTGGGCTGGGCCACTGGGCCTGAAAGGACCCTGTCCTGAAATGTGCTGGACTCGAGCTGTATTTTAGGCCAATGGGCAATACTTGGGCCTGATTTTCTTGCTCAAAAACTAAATGGGCTGGTTGTAACGCCCCAAAATCCGGGCGCCTCGAATCTCGGGGCGCTACGAGAAAGTACCTAAGAGATGCGGAAAATCCCATAATATAATCAAGTGTGAATCTCATATGAGCAGGTAAATGGACAAGGCCCTAAAATTTTGTTTCACTTTAAAAGATTACAAGGTACTTTCCATAATTAAA
The DNA here is from genome assembly GCA_012931725.1 of Litsea cubeba. NCBI lineage: Eukaryota > Viridiplantae > Streptophyta > Magnoliopsida > Laurales > Lauraceae > Litsea > Litsea cubeba. Next base: position 8,671,277 of record CM022948.1, read on the forward strand.
CTAACTATTCAGTCCTAGGCCAACACGGCCAGCTACAAGAAAAGGAAAGAATAGAGATCTATATGATAGACGCCTCACGATGCACCAAATGCATCATTCTCTGAACCCTGCGGCAACGGATCAGCTGCCAAGCAAACAACCAATCAAGAAAGCGGAAGAGAAGATACCTGAAAACACCAAGGATTGGGTCAGGCTCGATGAGCCAGGCAAATAGGCATGTTTAGATGGCAATACATTATATAATTAGATAGGAAAGAGGACCATACCTGATCCCAGCTGTACCTGCATGATTAGTATCTCGATAATAATATAGAATATCAGAGTGCAACAGAAAACGGTGTAGAGTGTAGTGCATAAACGAAAATCGAGATATTGATATAACAGATGTTTGATACAACCTAACAAGTAGATAAGAGAAGCTATCAAAACATCAGATAAACCACACAAGCACATCAGAGTCATCAGTAGCAGAAGTAAACAGAGGAAGTGACATTACCAAAGTCGTATCCATCGCATCCAGATCCAACCGTATCAACGGCGGCAGTTAAAGACAATAAACAATGATATCCATAATATATAATATTCATACATCCAATATACATACATAGAAGCACACCAAGGTACGTCCACAGTTGAAGTACAAAGGACGTGGGGGTCAGAGCCAGCCCATCGTCATCGTCCCAACAACTGTCGATGGACACCAACCATGGGGGTCATAGCCACCCACAGTTGTCGTCACGTCGAATAAGAGCGTACAAGAATCCATCAATGTCCATAGCTACAGCCAAGTCACAGCCATTAGTCTTATGTGCTATCTCAACCAACAATATCCATAGCCACGGCCAAGTCCCAGTCATTGGACTTACGTGCTAGATCAATATCACCGTCCATCCATACACCCGGTCCGAGCGCCGGCGGTCTCAGTACCCCACCCACACCTGGTACCTACTGTGTCAATCACATCACAATATCAATGTCCATGCCGGCATCATAACCCTCGGCAGACTAACCAATATCAATGTCCATGCCGGCATCATAACCCTCGGCAGACCAATCGTACATCCACAAACACTACGGATCACTAGGTGGGGTACTCCGAACTAGATAGCCTTATTATCCTTAATATGAGATGATAATAGTCAAGGGTACGAGACACGGAGTTCGGGTATAGCTAGTCCATCCTTGTGGTTCCCAACAGTTAATAATGCATACCATTGTAAACTCCGCTTCTCTATACGCTTAATTAGTATTATCTCAATATACAGTCCGTCTATCAGTATTTGTCGTTAAGTTCCCAATATTATCGGTCAGGACTTCAAGTGCCATGTCCTGACATCTCATCCAATACGGACCGTGATCATGGATCAGAGCCTAAGTGCAATGCCCTGATTTATAGTACCTCTCAAGGCCTACATCCAAGGTTCGGATCTACCAGCCAGCCTTAGTGTCCGTTTCATCAACATAGATACCACACATCCCAAATCCATCGATGATTGCTGCCCCTCTATTCAGGTCCAAGGTCCCACTCCACCTAAGACAGTGATCACGGAGTCCCAGATGCTTATTAAGTATCCTTGGTGCTCCTGTAGGTATTTAGCATCATAAGACATCCATAACCCTTGAATCAGGTTCCGTTTTACAACCCAAGACCCTACTTAGATGGCTACACGGGTCAAGGTTAAGCCCGGCCCTTGACTCGTGTATAGCGTATCCCAAATAGTCCAAATGGAAGGTCAACGGGGCCCACACATGATCAAATCATGAAAGGGTACAAATCTGGGAAATGTCAATGTATACACTGAGCTCGGCCATCCTACTCTGAGCTCGGCCAACCAGACACTGAGCTCGGCCAAATTGTTCTGAGCTCGGCCAACTAGGCACTGTGCTCGGCTAACCTGCTCTGAGCTCGGCCAACTAGGCTCTGTGCTCGGCTAACCTGCTCTGAGCTCGGCCAACCAGGCACTGAGCTCGGCCAACCAGGCACTGAGCTCGGCCAACCTGCTCTGCCTAGCTGAATACTGTTGCAAGTACCGTAATTCCTGGATTTCTCCCTTTTCATTCCAATATTCACCAAACACTTCCAAACATCAAACACATCTCCTATATCATGATCTCATTACAAGTGGGCCATTGATCTTCCAAATGAGGGATTCTCATCCATCAATGGCCAAATACACATAAAAAGAGCTTAGACTAACAATTCTATACATCTTATCATCCAATCAACCATCCAAATACAGAAATCATGCCAAACATCCATAAAAGACAGTAATTACCAATCTAAGCATGTTAATCAATTTAATTAAAGAATCTAAGCATGTCTACTTGCCTTTCGTTGGAGATGCCCAAATCCAAAAGCACTAGCTCAAAGCCCAACAAATCAAACCTAAGGAATAATTAGCAAAGTAAAACTAAATTAAAACATAAATCAATGGGAAGCTCTAAGCTACTAAACACACTACTACACCCAATTATTAATCCAAACCTAAGGGGAAGAAGGGCTTACCAAACAATGAAGGGAATGGGGTGGTGGCTTGCAAATTGGAGATGAGAAGCTTGTGGGGTCCATGCGGAGATGATGGTGATGATCGAAGGTTGTGGGGCCCACTTGATTGGTGGCCCACTAAATTAGTGGTGATGATGGTGGTTCATTGGGTAAGGGAAAGGGTGAAAACAGAAAGAAAGAAAGAATGGAGTACAGAGAGAGAGAATTAAAAAGAGAGAGAGATAATGGTGAGATGGGTGCTCAGTCTTGTGGGCAGTGAGTGAAGTGAGTGAGGGAGAGAGAAGAAAGAGAAAGAATAGAGAAAGAAAGAGAGAAACAGAGAAAGGGAAATGGGGGAAATAGAGAGAGATGGAAATGGAGAATTAGAGAGAAAGAGTAAGACAGTGAAGGGGAAGAATGGGGAAAACAGAGAGAGAGAGAGAGGGAAAGAAATGGAAAATAGAGAGAAATGGAGGGGCTGGGTAATTTCGTTGGCTGGGAGGAGTGAGAGAGGATTAAGGGAGAACGAGAAAACAGAGAAAGGAAACAGAGAAACAGGGAAGGGAAGAAGAAACGAAAAATGGAGAAAAGAGAGGTGGAGTGGCTGCCAGTGATCGAGGAGATCATCCACGGCGATGGCGATGGCGCCGTGCTCGGAGTCCGGCGGCAGTGGGCGGCAAGGGTTGGGAGAAGAAGAGATGGATGAGGGGGATGAGGGAAAGAGAGAACCGAGATGAGAGAGGAGAAGAAGATGGCCGGCGTTGTGATGGCGACGACGGCGTCCGGCGAAGTGGCAGCAAGCCGTGAGGGAGGAAGAGAGAACGAGAGAGATGAGAGAAAGAGAGGAATGAGAGAAATGGAGATGGAGGGGCTGCTGTGTTGTGTTGGTGTGGAGTGAATGAGGAGAGGGAAAGGGTCTCCATCGTGACCTAGAATAGGGAATGGGGAAAAGGGGAAAATGAGATGGGGGGTGTGATGAGAGTGAGATGAGTGAGGTGGGGCTCACATGGGATTAAGGTGGGGTAGGGTTTGACTAAAGTGCCCTCTTAATTAATGGGTAATGGGTCAGGCCACGGGTAGTTGGGTCATCCTAAGGTTAAATTCATAATTCTCCAAGGGAAGCCCATCTGTAATTAGGATAACCTATGGTTGACTTGGTCAAATTGGGTCCCACCAGGTATGTCTAGGGACGGGTCCTCACATTCCTCGCTCCTAAAACTCATTTGGTCCCCAAATGAAAACAACTACTTCTAAACTTCCAAGGTCTCTACTATAACCAACTATGAAGAATGAGAGTTAAACTACCCAGCTAACACTCGGAATAGCTAGTCTTAACTAGGAGGGATACTAGAACTATTCTTCTAACAAAACATGCTACAAACAACAACTAGTAAAACAACAATACAAGCTACATTCGACAACTAATAAAACAACAATACAAGTCACAATCAACAACTAGAAAGGTTGGAGAATCTGGCCTTCTAACACTCTAGGATACTAACAGACAGCTAGCAAAACAACCAAGGTTTACCCTCTGACGCTCTAGAATACTAGATCTCGACTATTTGGTCGATGGGATCTGGACATCTAACATTCTAGTTTTCTAACAAGGTCAGCTACTCAACTCTGTCTAGTTCAAGGCATCTCACACTCTTAACTCCAAAAGGTCCGACTAGGGGTGTAGCACACCCCTCACTCCTAGGAACTGACTATGGGTGTCTCACATCTCAATCTCAAAAGGAACAACTAGGTTGTATCACACTCTCCTCACTTCTAAAGGACTAGTCCGAGGTGTCTCACTCCTCGGATACTACAAGGACTATCTAGGGGTGTCGCACACCCCTCACTCCTAAGGAACAACCCGGATGTTTCACACCCTACTCCTAAAGATCTAACTCGGAGTGTCTCGCACTCCTCATTCTAATAGAACTAACTTTGGGTATCATACTCCTTTGACTCTAAAAGGATTGACTAGAGGTGCCGCACACCTCTCACATCTACAGGAATGATAGCTCGGGGTCTCTCAGCTCCACACTACTAACTAAAAAGGTTAGCTCAGGTATCATTCACCTTGAGCTGCTAAAAGGGTAACTAGGGGTGTCACACACCCCTCACTCCTAAAGAACTGTCTCGGGATGTCTCACAATTCCCGACTCTAAAAAGGACAACTCGGGGTATTACATACCCCTCACTCCTAAATGGGACATTAGGATATCTAAGAAGCAACAATCAATCATTCACACAATATTAAGAGCACACACATTACAAGGATCCTAAGCACAACAACCACAAGAGATCTAAGCACATCAACCATAATAGATAAAGCGAACCTCCGAAAAAGTTGACCTCAGAGTCACTGCTCGCTAGGGAAATCAGGCTGATGTCTCTCACCAATCAGAAGTGCTGCAGAACTGTCCAGATAACCCCAAGCTGGCTGAAACTGATCCTGTGTCTGCGGGTATAGGGGCCACTGCTGAATAGGTTGCACCTCGAGTACTGTACTGGTGGGAATCTCAGGTGATGGAAGTGTATGAGTCTGCTGGCGGTGTCCTGAAGTACGGTTCCTCTTCCTTGGACAGTTGCGAGCCTTGTGTCTAAAGCTTCCACACACATAGCATGCTCCTGACTGTCTCCGATGCTCACTGGTCTCACGGCCTCTGCGATAGCGTTGCTGTCTCTGCTGAAACTCCCAATCAATCCACAGCTGCTCATCACCTTGGACTGCCTCATCTTCATCCTCTTTTGGATACACTTGCAACATCTTCGTCTGCTCGGAAGCTCTTTGTTGGGCTAAGGCTACCCTGTGAAGAGCGTTCTCCACCCATATCGCCTTTTCCACATAAGCCTCATACGTGGGGAGCTCTATAGGAGTCATGTGCAACTGGATGTCCGCTCGAAGACCGTCTACAAAGCGTCTGATCTTCTCTGATGTTGTAGTGATAAGTCTTTCAGCAAATCGTGATAAACGGATGAACTGTGCCTCATACTCCATAACTGTCATGTCTTCCTGAAGTAGTTGCTCAAACTCCCGAAGCTTCTGAGATCTGACGGGTGCTGGGATGAACTTCCGTAGAAATTGCTCCTTGAATGTCTCCCAAGCTACTGCATCGATCGTCCATGACTGTATAAGGAACTCTCACTGTCATCCACCATAACTCAGCTACATCCCGGAACATGTAGGTCACTAGCTGTACTCGCTGTCTGCCGGTACACGGAAGCATCCTGAAGATCCGCTCCATCTCAATAATCCATGAATCTGCCTCCATCGGGTCTCCACATCCACTAAACTCTGAAGGTCTCCTCTTACGGAACCTCTCGAATAGCTCGTACGGATCTGGCTCATGCGGTGCAACAACCGGTGGGAACTGCGAAGTCTGCGGCTGTTGGGTCATACGGTTAAGAATCTCCGACATCTGAGTGTTGATCCTGGTCTGAGATTGCACAAACTGCTCAAATCTGTCCTCTATGGCGCCCTGACTACCCCTATCTGAACCATGCTGCTGTGACATGATCTGCAATTAAACATTTTTAGAACAAACAAAACACAAATGACAAAGACAAACAACAAACAACCATCGCGTTACCAGTCTAAGTCTACCCAATCCTCACATCGAATCCTAAGAGTTGCTAAGTATTTTAGTTGTCCGAGAACCGTAAAGGCTCTGATACCAAAATGTAACGCCCCAAAATCCGGGCGCCTCGAATCTCGGGGCGCTACGAGAAAGTACCTAAGAGATGCGGAAAATCCCATAATATAATCAAGTGTGAATCTCATATGAGCAGGTAAATGGACAAGGCCCTAAAATTTTGTTTCACTTTAAAAGATTACAAGGTACTTTCCATAATTAAACTAACTATTCAGTCCTAGGCCAACACGGCCAGCTACAAGAAAAGGAAAGAATAGAGATCTATATGATAGACGCCTCACGATGCACCAAATGCATCATTCTCTGAACCCTGCGGCAACGGATCAGTCGCCAAGCAAACCACCAATCAAGAAAGCGGAAGAGAAGATACCTGAAAACACCAAGGATTGGGTCAGGCTCGATGAGCCAGGCAAATAGGCATGTTTAGATGGCAATACATTATATAATTAGATAGGAAAGAGGACCATACCTGATCCCAGCTGTACCTGCATGATTAGTATCTCGATAATAATATAGAATATCAGAGTGCAACAGAAAACGGTGTAGAGTGTAGTGCATAAACGAAAATCGAGATATTGATATAACAGATGTTTGATACAACCTAACAAGTAGATAAGAGAAGCTATCAAAACATCAGATAAACCACACAAGCACATCAGAGTCATCAGTAGCAGAAGTAAACAGAGGAAGTGACATTACCAAAGTCGTATCCATCGCATCCAGATCCAACCGTATCAACGGCGGCAGTTAAAGACAATAAACAATGATATCCATAATATATAATATTCATACATCCAATATACATACATAGAAGCACACCAAGGTACGTCCACAGTTGAAGTACAAAGGACGTGGGGGTCAGAGCCAGCCCATCGTCATCGTCCCAACAACTGTCGATGGACACCAACCATGGGGGTCATAGCCACCCACAGTTGTCGTCACGTCGAATAAGAGCGTACAAGAATCCATCAATGTCCATAGCTACAGCCAAGTCACAGCCATTAGTCTTATGTGCTATCTCAACCAACAATATCCATAGCCACGGCCAAGTCCCAGTCATTGGACTTACGTGCTAGATCAATATCACCGTCCATCCATACACCCGGTCCGAGCGCCGGCGGTCTCAGTACCCCACCCACACCTGGTACCTACTGTGTCAATCACATCACAATATCAATGTCCATGCCGGCATCATAACCCTCGGCAGACTAACCAATATCAATGTCCATGCCGGCATCATAACCCTCGGCAGACCAATCGTACATCCACAAACACTACGGATCACTAGGTGGGGTACTCCGAACTAGATAGCCTTATTATCCTTAATATGAGATGATAATAGTCAAGGGTACGAGACACGGAGTTCGGGTATAGCTAGTCCATCCTTGTGGTTCCCAACAGTTAATAATGCATACCATTGTAAACTCCGCTTCTCTATACGCTTAATTAGTATTATCTCAATATACAGTCCGTCTATCAGTATTTGTCGTTAAGTTCCCAATATTATCGGTCAGGACTTCAAGTGCCATGTCCTGACATCTCATCCAATACGGACCGTGATCATGGATCAGAGCCTAAGTGCAATGCCCTGATTTATAGTACCTCTCAAGGCCTACATCCAAGGTTCGGATCTACCAGCCAGCCTTAGTGTCCGTTTCATCAACATAGATACCACACATCCCAAATCCATCGATGATTGCTGCCCCTCTATTCAGGTCCAAGGTCCCACTCCACCTAAGACAGTGATCACGGAGTCCCAGATGCTTATTAAGTATCCTTGGTGCTCCTGTAGGTATTTAGCATCATAAGACATCCATAACCCTTGAATCAGGTTCCGTTTTACAACCCAAGACCCTACTTAGATGGCTACACGGGTCAAGGTTAAGCCCGGCCCTTGACTCGTGTATAGCGTATCCCAAATAGTCCAAATGGAAGGTCAACGGGGCCCACACATGATCAAATCATGAAAGGGTACAAATCTGGGAAATGTCAATGTATACACTGAGCTCGGCCATCCTACTCTGAGCTCGGCCAACCAGACACTGAGCTCGGCCAAATTGTTCTGAGCTCGGCCAACTAGGCACTGTGCTCGGCTAACCTGCTCTGAGCTCGGCCAACTAGGCTCTGTGCTCGGCTAACCTGCTCTGAGCTCGGCCAAACTGCTCTGAGCTCGGCCAACCAGGCACTGAGCTCGGCCAACCAGGCACTGAGCTCGGCCAACCTGCTCTGCCTAGCTGAATACTGTTGCAAGTACCGTAATTCCTGGATTTCTCCCTTTTCATTCCAATATTCACCAAACACTTCCAAACATCAAACACATCTCCTATATCATGATCTCATTACAAGTGGGCCATTGATCTTCCAAATGAGGGATTCTCATCCATCAATGGCCAAATACACATAAAAAGAGCTTAGACTAACAATTCTATACATCTTATCATCCAATCAACCATCCAAATACAGAAATCATGCCAAACATCCATAAAAGACAGTAATTACCAATCTAAGCATGTTAATCAATTTAATTAAAGAATCTAAGCATGTCTACTTGCCTTTCGTTGGAGATGCCCAAATCCAAAAGCACTAGCTCAAAGCCCAACAAATCAAACCTAAGGAATAATTAGCAAAGTAAAACTAAATTAAAACATAAATCAATGGGAAGCTCTAAGCTACTAAACACACTACTACACCCAATTATTAATCCAAACCTAAGGGGAAGAAGGGCTTACCAAACAATGAAGGGAATGGGGTGGTGGCTTGCAAATTGGAGATGAGAAGCTTGTGGGGTCCATGCGGAGATGATGGTGATGATCGAAGGTTGTGGGGCCCACTTGATTGGTGGCCCACTAAATTAGTGGTGATGATGGTGGTTCATTGGGTAAGGGAAAGGGTGAAAACAGAAAGAAAGAAAGAATGGAGTACAGAGAGAGAGAATTAAAAGAGAGAGAGATAATGGTGAGATGGGTGCTCAGTCTTGTGGGCAGTGAGTGAAGTGAGTGAGGGAGAGAGAAGAAAGAGAAAGAATAGAGAAAGAAAGAGAGAAACAGAGAAAGGGAAATGGGGGAAATAGAGAGAGATGGAAATGGAGAATTAGAGAGAAAGAGTAAGACAGTGAAGGGGAAGAATGGGGAAAACAGAGAGAGAGAGAGAGAGGGAAAGAAATGGAAAATAGAGAGAAATGGAGGGGCTGGGTAATTTCGTTGGCTGGGAGGAGTGAGAGAGGATTAAGGGAGAACGAGAAAACAGAGAAAGGAAACAGAGAAACAGGGAAGGGAAGAAGAAACGAAAAATGGAGAAAAGAGAGGTGGAGTGGCTGCCAGTGATCGAGGAGATCATCCACGGCGATGGCGATGGCGCCGTGCTCGGAGTCCGGCGGCAGTGGGCGGCAAGGGTTGGGAGAAGAAGAGATGGATGAGGGGGATGAGGGAAAGAGAGAACCGAGATGAGAGAGGAGAAGAAGATGGCCGGCGTTGTGATGGCGACGACGGCGTCCGGCGAAGTGGCAGCAAGCCGTGAGGGAGGAAGAGAGAACGAGAGAGATGAGAGAAAGAGAGGAATGAGAGAAATGGAGATGGAGGGGCTGCTGTGTTGTGTTGGTGTGGAGTGAATGAGGAGAGGGAAAGGGTCTCCATCGTGACCTAGAATAGGGAATGGGGAAAAAGGGGAAAATGAGATGGGGGTGTGATGAGAGTGAGATGAGTGAGGTGGGGCTCACATGGGATTAAGGTGGGGTAGGGTTTGACTAAAGTGCCCTCTTAATTAATGGGTAATGGGTCAGGCCACGGGTAGTTGGGTCATCCTAAGGTTAAATTCATAATTCTCCAAGGGAAGCCCATCTGTAATTAGGATAACCTATGGTTGACTTGGTCAAATTGGGTCCCACCAGGTATGTCTAGGGACGGGTCCTCACAGCTGGACTAAGAGCTTTCGATGCTTAAAGGTGCAGCCTGACCTGATGCATTTAGCAGAAAGAGTGTCTTATGTACTTTGCAAATGGGTTCGATCGGCAAGGGCCTACCTTTCAAGTCCATGGGTTCGATCTTGGTCTAAATATTAGCTCGGATATATAAATGGGCTATTATTCTTGGACAAGCTTTCACCTGGCCCAATCAAGCCATGGTCACCACTATTTGGATTGGAGAAAAGTGGGGAGTAGAAAAACTTTTTCCTTGAAAAACCTATTTTCTCCTTCGAAGTTTTCTTGGAAAACTAATTCTCCTTTTCACTACAGTTTTTTTTCTCAAAAGTACAAAAAATTATTTGTTTCCTCAAAAGGGGTGATCTCTAGTGAAATTGAAGCCCATTTTTTTCCCTTGCCACTGGAGTGTCTCAAGTTTCACAAATTGGATCTTTTTTTTATTATTAAAGTGACATGTGATTATTTGATAATTATGGTTTTTATTTATATAATGGCTTCAAAATAGTTTTGTCATACCTTGCTTCATCTATTTAACTTCGAATTCAATGGAAATCCACTACTTGAACAAAAGTGGTGAAAATGACTTATAAGAAATCTCTCCTCATATTTTGATCTTGGAGAGATTCACCATTTGCCTTTTCTGATAAAAAAACTGTGATTTAGGGCATATTTTTGTGTCTGCCTTTGTTTCTATAGAAAAGGCATTAAAAATCTGGTAGCCTTTTCCCCTATAAAAATTTTCCAAGTTTGATACGGCCACTTTTCTACGAGGAAAAGTGTAAAAGGAGTTACATTTTCCGCGATTCCTTGGAACTACCTTTTCTATGGGGATTCAGGAAAAATAAAATCTTCCTCAAAAGAGGAAAAATTCTTAGACATACACAAACGTCTCTAGCAAAGCAATTACAAATTCTTTTTGCCTATCCCCTTAATTAATTCGAATGCCAAGTGGCCCCATCAGTATGTTATGTATGGCAATTTCATTTATTTTTAGGTTTTATAAAAAAGTTAATCCTCCATGTAGGATATTTTTTTCGCTAATGTAGGGTTCCCAACTTTTTGAGATGGACTAATCCCTACGGGCAGAGAAGCCGAGTAAAACCACTGTAACCCTCAGGCCATAGCACAAGTGGACTCAGAGAGGTCCAAAAGAGGTAAAAACCATTGTCCTGACCACTCGGCCAAACCCTTGGGTTCCATGTTGGTTATGTGGGCAATACTTTTTAGCAACCTTTATTTTCCTGTGCCTTTACATTTTGAAAGATTTTAAAACTCAAAGGCTTCACATTTCATAATTTTAGTTTTAACTTGTAAGTGTGGGCCGCAGAACATTTTCTTTGTTGTGGCAAAAAAACCTTAAAACGCTAGGCTTAACTCTAAGCCCACTTGAAGTTAGAGTTACTTCTTATTTGTTTTTTTAGTTGATTTGAGTTAAAAGTGTTGTTAATCCTTATAACTTCATACTAGCAACAAAGGCCCGGGAAACTGAGAATATAATTAAAATTAAAGTAAGAGAATAGATATTATTTAAAAAATAAATAAGTAATTAGATTGAAAAGTGAGCTCCTCCTTATGTACATATATAACTTAGACTAAAATAGTGTTCTCATGTGGCTTTGCAAAACTCAAAACATCAAATTTCTACTCTTAATTCCAAACAAAATTTATTTGAAAAATTGCATGTTTCTGTATGTGCTATTCAATTTTTGTTTTTATGTGTTGTCCAATGATTCATTCCCTTACCCTATCTACTTAGTGTCCGCTGGCAATCTTGTAGCAGTGGGGCTCATAAGGTAGTTGATGGCCTGCCAATATACTTGTAGTCCTGAAGAGATACTTGTAGAAGAACTCAGTGCTCGAGGAATTAAGAGTAACGCAGAGAAATCAGGCCTAAAGAGTTTTAGCATTAAAGAGTCATTTAAAGAGATGAGGAGTTTTGGTATTAAAGAGCTTTTATAAGGAAAAAATTGGATATGAATCAACTGAAGGGGTCAAACAACCTTAGGCCTTCATCGAACAAGCCATTTTGGATGCACCCTGCAATTATAGAATTCCATGAGATTGCATCACACTGAGGCAAGAGATCAAACACCCGACGTGAATCGTCCACTCTAGTGCACTTTGCATACATATCAATCAAGCTGCTTCCAATGAAAACATCACTATTTAACCCATGTCTTATCGCATACCCGTGAATCTCCTTTCCCTTAGAAACATCCACGTACTCAGCAAATATAGGAAGAACGGTAGACAAAGTAAACGAATCAGGCTTCAAACCTGCCAATCCCATCTCCCTGACAATCATCAAAGCTTCTCTATGCATCCCATTCTGTGCATTTCCCGCAATTAAAGTATTCCAAGACACAATATCCCTCACTGGCATCCTCTCAAAAACTTTCCTCACACTCTCCATGCAAAACACCTCTTTGCTGTCCCATCTCAAAGGGATCCCATCAACAATAATGCAAGAACAATCAGAAAATTCTATATTTGCATTTCTGTGTACAAAACCATCCACTCTGTGATCAAAATTATTGCAACTCTCAGTATCTGCGGTCTGTTTTGAAGATGGACTTGAAGACTCTCTCTGCAAGAATTCATTACCTGAATCACTACTACTACTCAGATTATTAAGGGATTCCTTGAACAACCTTCTTGCAGGAGTTTTTTCGTATACTTGGTGCGCATTCAGATTGGGACTCTTAGTCCCTTCTTCTCTACATTGCTGCAATTTACAATACATGTTCATCAGTGCATTGCCAGTGTAGAGATCAGAATCCAGACCCAAGCGAATTACGCACCCATGGACTGATTCCCCAAGCTTCAAATCCATCAAACAGGTGCAAGATTTAAGAACAGTTGGGAAGATATGGTGATCTGGGTATTTCCCAAACGCTCTCATTCCAATAAAACAAGCGATGGATTGGTGGAAAAGACCATGAGATGTGTAACATCTAATGATGGATTTCCAGGACAGGGTGGAAGGATCAACAATGGTGCTGAATGTGAGGCGGGCTTCTTGTAAAAGCCCCAGATTGGAGTAGATGGAGAGGATGGTGTTGATGAGAGAGGAGGAGGATGTGGTCTTGAGGATCTGTGCATGGAGCTGTTTGGCTTGTGATCTTGTTTTGATGGAGGAAGGGTTTTGTAGGAGGGTTTTGAGTAGGGCGTTTGGAGTAGCTGTAGACATATATCATTGATTTTGAATTTTTAGAGAGAAAAAGATGGCCTTTTCTTTTCTATTGGAAGTGGTATGTTTGAATGGAAGTAGCTGTTCATTTCAACTTTCAAGGAAGAAACACAGAGACTTTGAATGGAAGGTAAGGTAGGTAGTCTGATCACTTCTGGGAAGAGAGAGAAAGGGCTTGTTGGATGAATCCATGCTTTATCGCTTTTCTCCTGTTTGTGTTTGTTTCGTGAATAGAAAGCACTCTTTTTAACTATATTTTCCAAGGAGAAATGGTTTTCTCCGCAGAAAGGGAAACCATGAGTTAATGGGGGTGGAACTTCACAGTCGAGCCCAACTATTAAAATCGGAAGGAACCGGATCCCTTATTTGGTCCAAACAGGGAGACCTTGTTTTGACTAATCAAGGGGCGCCACATCAGGGGGTGGAGGCGGGGGCAGAAGAAAGAGAAAATGCCCGCCTCCGCGCGTGACGCCCCCTGATTGGTCCAAACAGGGACCCTTTTTAGACCAAATAGGAGATCTGTTTCCAAATCGGAAATGTTGAAATAAACCCCCTCAAGGTAAACTGGCACAACAACCCATGCTTAGCACGGGAATGTTCACCAATAACTGAATGTATATTTATTGATTTATTAAAAAAAACCCTCATATTATACAAAATTAATCTTCAAATACTCATGACAATGATTTGGCGATTATGACAGGGATAGAAATGAAGTTCTTGCGTAAAAGTGAGGAAATAAGTGGTTACATTTTGAAAGTGAAGAGTTATAACTCTCAGTCAAAATCATAAGTCATAGTCAAAATCACCTCAAAAACCCTTCAGCTTAATATAGTATAATGGGTTATCCTTAAATTAGAAATCAATTGAAATTCGTCCCACCTATTGATTTACCATTTAATGGAAAGAAAATGTGATAATAAATATGCAAAGAATTGAGTTAATCACGTTTTTAAACAAGAGTCAATCCAACAGTGAAAAAAACTTTGATCGATGTAAACTGTGAGGATGCCCCATATCCAGGAGGACATATATTTTTGAATAGTTCGGGTTTCAATAGGTGGATCCCACCATGGTGTTCTACTCCTCTTAACTCTAAATTTCTCTAGGTTAAAGCCTTAGAGGATCTGGATTAAAGGACACTGATCTATAATTAGCTTGATCAGATTTGGAAGGAGCTGGGCGTGGAGCGGTTTGGATGTAGGGATGACCCTGGGCTGGGCAACCTGGGCCTGAAAGGAGCATGTCCTGGAATGGGCTGTGTTTTAGGCCTATGGACAGTAGTTGGGCCTAATTTTCTTTCTCAATAGCTAAATGGGCTGGACTGATAACTTTCGATGCTTAAAGGCGCAGCCTGGGCAAGCAATGGTCGACTAATAGAGGCGAAGTTAGAATTTATCCCAAGGGGGATTGATAATATTTTCATATTTTTTGGCTTTTTACTTATTATTTATAAACAAATTTATTTTTTTAAATGTTTTTACTAATATTTAAAGAAAAGTCCGAAATTTGAAAATACTTCGATGTTTTTAAAGACATAATTTCTCTAAACTTTTAGAACAATAAAATACAAAAATAATTGGGCTCACTGTAATGAATACAAATCGTTGAAACTAATCATTTACTCCTTATTTAAGGACCGAGAGTTTTAACCTACTCTAATCAAAGAGTTTTATCCCACTCTAATCAAAGTGTGACATATATTGGACTGATCACATATAAAGTCACTCACCTATGATTATAATATATAAAGTTGACGGAGTTCAATTGCCCAAATCAGAAGATTGCTTCTAATTGATTTTTGACTATCTTGAGATACGACCTAAAAGAAAATCCTAGCTGAATCACTGTTATTCGTCACCTCTGATCAATTCTCTTTTAAAATTTAATTCAAGTCAGAATGAAAGTTTTTTTTTTATTCAAATTTTGTCGGTTTTTTATTTTACGAAGATTTTATATCCTAACTATTATTATTGAAAGTTGTCAAGTTGTGATGCATAATTTCTCTTTTCCGATATAAATCAAAATGTCTATTGACATTTATTAGGGCTACAGGCCTAGGCTTAGCACGGGCTTACTCTTCTAATAATAGTAAAATCATATATGATTTAATATTTTTAAATTATTAAAAAAAAAATCTTAGTGGTATTTATTGTACTCAAAATTTCTTCATTAGTTGAAGTTGCAGAATGCAGATCTGGTGTTTGTTGGTGTGATAGAATATTTTTCTTTTTTCCTTTTATTCTTTTCTAATATTTGGTTCATATTTGAGATTTTCAGCTTTTATATATATATATATATTAAATTGCGACTGGAGTCTTAGGCAATGGTAAAGAAAGATGCAATTACATCATAATAGATTTAATTACCCTTTTTCTAATAATAAATAAAGCATGTGAGAAGGTATAGAATTTCAAATGAATTTAAGAATTATATGTTTAGAAACTTAAATTAGTTAAATCTACTTCTTCATAGCATCTTAATTTAGACAGAAGGTATCAACTAATTTAGCTTAAATATATTTTTCTCACTTTTCATTGTAGAAATTACATGGGAAGAAAAAATACATGAAAATCTTTAATTTTAATTTTCAATTGTAGTTCTCTACAACACGTTTTTTTTTTTTCGCTTTTGAACGGATTTTAATATTTAAGATTTTAAGAATAACTCTAATATAATTTTTTTTATTTTGAATTTATTTTGTTTCCAATAATATCTCAAAGAAAGACAAAAAATTTAAATTACAACATTATTATCTACGCCATTTGATCGATTCATTTAATTATTTTATCCGGTTTGAGAATTTTTAAAACTTGAAAGATAAATTGTTTAGTTTTGTGCCCAAGCTCAGCGCGTCTTTTTTTTTTTTTTTTGTGCTTGCTTTTTTGCCTAGTTTGTTTTTTCAAGCTCTTCTTTAAATGTAAGTCTATATTTTGTGTTTACACCTTTTTTTTTTTTTCTTTAGAGAAGTTTATGAATATTCAAACAGGCCTTTTGACAATTGACACCCCTTTTCCTTAAGCCCTATTTTGGACAACTTATTTTCTAAGGATATCTATCCTCAACGATTAGTTCTCTCTGCAATCTACCAAACTCTAGCTCTTCAACCTCTTCAAATCAACACCAAAGGAAAGCATCCGAACACTGGGTGTTGTTTTGATGTCCTTGTTAATTAAATAATTACATTGCCTCATTTTTTTTTCAAGTAAAAAGAAGGAAAACAGGGAAAGTTTGTTGTTTTTTTTTCTTTTTATTTTATTTTATTACATGGGTATCTCCAAAGTCTTTGACCCAACGAGACTAATCCACTTAATGGCACATACTAAAATCCACACAAACGCACACCGAACATATTTAGGGCAGTTTCGAACACAAGACTAGGGAGTAAACCCATGCCTTATGCTACTCTACGAACTCCTAGATGGGTGAAGTTGGGGCCCACCGTAAGATATATCAAATACATTTCACTTGATTAATATATCACACAAAACTGATTGGTTTTTATCCATAGGTAAGGCCACCTGTTTAAAATCTGAACTGCACATGAAAAATGCCTCCAATTTATATAAGATTTGATAAGATCTCAGTTCATATGTTTTGGACTGCTACAAGATATTTCAGAAGAATAGACTTGAATAAATCATTAAAAAATACATTTGCTTTATACATGATCAATCTTATGAAAGGCCCATCTGACCATCCAAGAGGGAATACATTGTAATGTACATAATCAATATAATGAAAAAAAAAAATTCTTTAAAACAATGGGAAAGAATTTAAGTGGAATACATTGTAATGTACATAATCAATATAAGTTTATATGGCATTTGGACATTTAAACAGTTCCTGACTTAATCAGCATCTTCCAGACTTTTAATTCGCCCCTTGCATCACCTGTGAATAATAGCCCCCCTGGACTGGTCTGAATCATCCGTACATCCTCATTACAGAAAATTCTTCCCCTTTCATCAAATCTTTTACATAGGAAAAAAGAAAGACAAGTTAATTAAAAAGCTTCACATGGAAAGATCATATTATGTAGATTGAAGAAGAAACTCACGTTGGGAGGTCATAAAGGCGGACAATGGAGTCATTGCACGCGCATACTATTGCAGGTTTATGTAGCTCATCCTCCATCCCACATAGTAAACGCACTTCCTGCATATACACACATTACTGTTAAAAACAGTTATGATATCACCAATCCACTTATAGCTAAGTGGTAGGGCATACCCTCCCCACATAAACAACTAGGGATCAATCACTGGCTTTTGTTGATTAAGGACATGGTGTGTAAGACTTTTATAAGAAAACAAAAATGATATCATTGAAAATCGTAAAAAAAATTTGGACTTCAATGATGTCAAGAATTTTACACCCTACTATTGATTACACTTTACATTAAGCAGAACTGTAACATTAGTATTTTCTAGGAAAGTTTACATACAAAAGACCAGCCACTAGGTCCAAGTTTTGACAATACAGCTTGTTTTCATCAATGAAGCTTGTGTGTTTTTGAAGCATTAATTGTATAACAAAATGCATAGAAAAAAAAAAAAACGTACATGTTTCACATGGTGTGTATAACAGACTTGTAAGTTGCCAGCCTCTGTTAACACCCACACCTACACAAGCAGTAAGAAATTAAATGAAAAGAAAAATAAACAGTTTAGCGCATGCAAAACTCTGGTAGGTACAAAAGAAAATTTACCTTTATTGTTTGATCCAGAGAACACGTTAATAAAAACAGGTCCCAGCAGAGAATAGACATAACAGCTGAACTGTGGTCTGTTAGGGTTTGCAAGCACTGTGAAGTTCTAATGTCCCATACCTGAATGAAAATCAATGTGTTTTAAAAATAAAGATAAGCAGACATGTGAATTCAGAGAAATAACACAAGCACTTATACGGGGAAAATGAGAGAAAAACATATCACAAGAAGCACCTGATAAGAAAAGCAATTCTAAGAACTACCATGTCAAAAGTATATACAAGTATATAATATAATGTATATCTGCAGTTTCTTCTTTGAAAGAAAATGTAGCCATTCATAATAAAGGATCCATAAAATCCAAAGACAACGAACACATAGATAGGTACCATAATTCTTACTTTTGATCGTATCAAAATGTGATCATTGCAAGGTCACCAAGAGCAGTGGCGGATCCAAGATTTTCATTTGGATGGGCTAAACTTTTGCTAGACTTTCCTTAACTTTTTTTACATTTTTGACACCTTTTGTGCTTAAATAAGTCACCCAATGTAACTCTCTCTCTCAAACTACAAAGGCATGACATGATTCAAAACAAGTACACCATATGGGAATGATCCTATTAATGAGTCCCACTAAGGACCACCAAGCAGGAATGAATTTGGGCTGGTGCCAAGTACATTAATAGTGTAGTTCATAGTTGAGTTTGTTAGTGCTGGGTCAAAATATGAGGACCCCCACAAAATCATGTAATCATTTCCCTATATTATTAGATTATAGTAATAAGGAAATCCATTTTTAAAAGGAACCTTCAATGCAATAGAGATTTTATCCATCTATAATAACTTACCTTTATTGTATGATCAGTGGAGCCGGAATAGAGCTTGCCGTATGATCTAGCAACTAACGTCACAACCGAAAGACTGTGCCCATTGAATTGAGCAGCTTGCTCAAAGAGGTTTCCAGCATTAAATTTCCAAGACAATATGGTTCCATCCTGCAAGAAAACAAAAGACTGAACATGAGTTTGTGATCATCGCAAATCTAGAAGTTGCATATGAGAAATAACAGACTAGATATAGCAATACAGGAAAAGCTAAAAGTTTTTATACAAAGTAAGAGTTTAATCATCTACTACAAAAACAAATTAAAACTTCAGTTAGCTAGTCAAATAAACATAAATCATGGATGAAGTGTAGAGAGAACCTCTATTCCGGCAAAAAGCATTCCGTCGACAAAATCAAGCGCATAAACTTGTCCAACAGGACCAGAGAGGCTTAGATCAACAGCATTTGGGGGGTTGCAACTAAAAACCTGCAAGCGCAATCATTAGACAAAGTAAGCAAAACAGGAAATTGACCACTCCCCCCAAGAAAATCAACTTGACTCTAAATAGATGTGTCTATAAGAAACCCATGATGCCACTAAAGAAGCAAGTTTAGAATCACCCAAATGAGTATATCAGAAATAAGTTCTACTGATCTATTCTTTGCTAGCTAATTTATTAATCGAACTCCCATTTACCTTGATGGCATTAGGGACTCCAATGAAAACCCAAGGGGCTGCACTTAGAATGCACCCGATTTTCCCTCCAAGATTAAGACTGCCAGCACACTACAAAGAAAGGCACTTCCACAATGAATAAACATGAACAAAAACATAAAAAGGAAAAATTTAGGAAATTCTAATCTATTTATTATATATGTAAAACGGTTGATGAAATAGACACAAATTAGAGAAGTTTTCAATTAAGGACATCCTACCAAAATCACCTAGGCCATGGCCTTTCTCTCTTTAATAAAATGGCCAAAATGCCCTTAGCTTTTTCAAAATATATCCCCAACACTCGAATTGATCTCCAACAACAATATGAAGAAGCTGAAGAGGCAGCTCTTGGTGTCGTTTGAGTCCATTGTATGGGGGAAAGATTGGGATTTTGGGGATTTATTTTGGAAAAGCCCAAATGTTTTCAACATTTTGTTCTGTTTTGAAAACTGCCCAAAACTTTGGCGTTCTTTTGAGAATTTCCCTCAACTTTCTCTTGGAAATTCAAATAGGCAAAAATAGAAGATTCATTCATCCCCACTTTTCTCCCCATCCAAACCAAGATGTTGGTCCAACACATCCTTTAGCAGAATGTTTTCAACAGTTGAAGAATGTAAAGTGAGGATGAGATCTCCTGGATGCTTTCCCATTAGCACTTCAAGTGCTAACACCCCAAACCTATAAACATCACACATAGAACTGTCACTTCCATTGTGTATGCATGCTCTGAAAAAAAAAATTTTAGAATCATGTTTTGTGATCAACAACTGCACAAATCTCCTTGCATTGAGAATTTCTGTGATCTAGGGAAAAAGGCAAATGGATGAGATAAAGTTACATATTATGCATTTCACCTTCCTATTGGGGAGAGAGGTGGGATATGTCATTTGTGAAGAACAAACGATTCAAACACCTTTCACTTTCTGTGCTTTATGAAAACAATATGAGGGGAGAAAGTTGTGTAATAGAAGCTATGATGCACACCCTCTTTACAGCTCAACTTTCATAGATCAACTCTTCCAATCAAAACAAATTAGAGCCATACAGACTTGGTTGCCATTACATGAGAAAAGATATCAAAGTAGCACACTTAAATGCAATTGTAAAACAGATAACAACTCATCATAAGGTGATATGTGCTGGGCTCAAGCATTTCTTTTCCATAACCCATATGGTTGGCATTGGGCCGGACTGGCCAGAAGGGCCCTTTCGGCTGAGGATGGGGAGGTTCTTGACACCCTTGAGTAAGGGCTGCGCATATACTAGATTATATATTATGTAGATGTTCAACGAATAAATCACAATATATTTATGTTCGATATCGTTTTATTTAATATAAACAGTTAATATGAACGTATATAAAGTATCAAATCTATTACTATCTGTAGGTGCAGAAAATTATGACCCACAATAAGAGGGTGCCTTACAGGACTTATCCGAGAAGATGATGGTGTCTGGAACGTCTGGATGCCGTCCGAAAGCCTGAAAGAGAGTAGCAAACGGTCAGAGGACCCTGGCCTGAGCGGCGCAAGGCTCTCCGATGCCAAAGTCAGTATGGGAACTGGAACAATGGAAGGAGAGGGAGAAGAAAGACAGAGTAAGGGCTCTGTGAATGGAAAATGGGCGTACCTTTGATGGTGGTATGAGCCTCTATTTATAGAGCGTGGAACGTATCTTTGGGAGATATTGTGGTGTGGGTCCCATGATTGGACTGGGAAGTCACGATCAGCCCACATTGCATTAATTGTGGTCTAATCCGGCCCACTCAGCATTTAATGCTAGTCGGGTCAGCCCACATTGCATTAAATGCGTGTCTTGTTGGGCCAGATTGTGTTGGGCGCCTTTGGCGGTAGGAGTACCAGCGGATCTGCCCTCGGGCCTTGCCCTGATGTGGCCTCAGCTGCTGGATGCTGCCATGTGGCGATCTGGTGAAGATAGTGGGCGGCTGGATGTCGTGTCTGTCCCACTAGATCGTGACCCTATCCCTCCACGTGTCTGATGACGTGGGGGATGAGGGGCCCAAGCGAAGGTTCTTTCTTGCTTCGGCTACTGTCCTGGCTTCTTCAGCCGGGGTAGCTTTAGCCGAGGTAGGGTTCTTTACTGAGATGGCATCCGGGGTGGCCTTGCCGAGATGGACTCTTTGCCGAGATGATGTCCGAGGTGGTCCAGTTCGGCGTTTGTGGCCTGGAGATGTTTGATGTCGGCCAAGGCCTCCGCCCTGGTAGCCGGGATGAGATCTGGTGCCAAGTAGATGGCACGCGGATGGCACGTGAGGATGCTTAAACCCATCTGATGGCTGCGATTAACTTAATCCTGTGGTTCTGGAAATCTCCCCACACAATTGCCCCCTAGCTTTTGACCTCTGAAGTGTGCTAGCCTTTAGGGGTTGAAAGCTAGAAGAATCCGTCCGGGGATGTGGCGATCGTCGTCTGGTGTCGCTTCAACTGCTCTGAAGCCATAAATGCTCTGTCTTGCCTGTAGTGGGAAGCGAGTCGACGGCTACACGCGTCGCCTCTTCACTGATTGCGGTGTCCGCCGGGATCCCTGTGAACGATCCAGTTGCGAGCCGAGCTGCATCCGGTTCCGAGTCGTCTACTTCTAGTTCGGACCGTCAAACCTAGCGGCCAAGTTTAGGCGGGGGTCTTCTTAGTCTGCGACGCCATCTTCTGCCAGCACCCGCGCTGCCTCGATCTCGGGAGGTGCTGGCGCTACTTCAGCTTCTGCTCCTGCTCCTGCTTCTGCTACTCCTGCTTCTGCTTCTGCTCCTGCTCCGAGTGCGGGAGTGCGGTGACGCTTCGTCGGAGCGCCCGAGGGAGGGGTCCCCGCCTAGAAAGAAGTCCAAGGCTGGGGAGACGGACTCGGGGGCTGAACAGCCTCTGAAGAATAAGGCCCCTGGGCGGGCCCCCGGAGCCAAGACTCCTATTGAGAAGAGCGCGCAGGTCAGCAAGCCGACCGGTGGAGCGACCCGCGAGCTGACGATCTCGGTGGGGCAAGGGTCTGGATCGGCCTCCGGACCCCGGAGTGCCCAGCGCCATGGAGGCCGAGGATGAAGACAGCCCGGGGAGCCTCTGAAAGTCGAGGACCGGCTGTTGGGGAATGCCGAGGTGATCGGAGCTTTTGCCAAGGTCTGTGCTCTGCCAAGAGACATGGAGACGCACGAGATTGGTCTCGGCGATCCAGGCTGATCTTCTGGTAAGTGTTTGCAACGCTTTTCTTCATTCTTCAAGTGTATTGGTTGAACCTGACCTTCTGTTTCCTTTTGCAGAACGTGCAGGGCTCCTGATCGTGGTGGGAAGGAGCGATAAGAACGCGACGCGGGTTACTCGGCTGGAGTCTGAGAGGGACAAGCTGAAGAGGGAGCTGGAAGATTCGCGGAAAGGAGTGGAGGGGATGAAGAGGGCCAGCGCTGAAGAGGCTGCTCGGCTGGCATCGGCTCTGGCTGATGCCGCCGAGCTTACGTCAAAGGCGAGGTCTGGGCGAGGAACAAGAAGACCGCCGAACTGGAGTCTGAGCTGGCCAGATTGAATGCTGAATCTACTGCCGAGGGGATGAGGCTGCGTGGGGAAGTGCTGGCTGGACGAGCCGAAACGGAAAGGTTGAAGACGGCGAACGCCGAGCTGGAGAAGGAAAAGGGCTCTCTTCAGGCCGAGGCCCGGTCCGCCGTCCTGTTCGAGGAAGGATGCCTTGGCCGCACTGAGACGTGCGGGGGCTCCTCAGCCGAGCTCCGCTCCTGCAGCCGAAAATGCCCCAGTTGGAGCTCCTGCAGTGGTTCATGCTCCGGGAGATGCTCCAGCTGCCCCGGTCTTGAGCGGTGCCCCGGTTGCCAGTGATGCTTCTGCCGTGCCTCAGGGTGAGGCCTCCTCTACCCCTGGAGCAAATGAGGCTCTGGTCGAAGAATCTCCTGCCAGCGACGCTCCCAGCGAGGTCGCCGTTTCGGCCGAATCCACTGGTCCAGCAGATTCGGTGATCCACTTAGTTGAGTCGCCGAAGCCACAGTTAGCCGGGCTCCTCTTTATTTGTCTTTCTTGGCCGAATTGCCTTGCGCCAGGGTGTGAGGGGTTTATAAACCCGGACTTTAGGAAACGGTCGAGTGTATGGACTCCAGACCATTCCCAGGGCGGTAGACCCTTGTAGAGTGGGATGAACCCTGAGTTTAGGAATTGGCCGAGTGTCCGAACTCGAGGCCTTTTCCAGGGCTGTTATCCCTTGAGTGTGTTCCAAACACGGGGACTTTAGGAAAGGCTGAGTGTAGGAACTCGAGGCCATTTCCAGGGCGTATGTACCCAAAGTGTGTCCCAGACACGGGGGCTTTAGGAAAGGCTGAGTGTAGGAACTCGAGGCCATTACCAGGGCGTATGTACCCAAGTGTGTCCAAGACACGGGGGCTTTAAGAAAGGCTGAGTGTAGGAACTCCAGGCCATTTCCAGGGCGTAGAGCCTTGATTGTGTCCAAGACACGGGGCTTTAGGAGAGGCTGAGTGTAAGAACTCCAAGCCATTTCCAGGGCGTAGAGCCTTGATTGTGTCCAAGACACGGGGCTTTAGGAGAGGCTGAGTGTAAGAACTCCAAGCCATTTCCAGGGCGTAGAGCCTTGATTGTGTCCAAGACACGGGGCTTTAGGAGAGGCTGAGTGTAAGAACTCCAAGCCATTTCCAGGGCGTAGAGCCTTGATTGTGTCCAAGACACGGGGCTTTAGGAGAGGCTGAGTGTAAGAACTCCAAGCCATTTCCAGGGCGTAGAGCCTATGCTGCCGGAGTCGACCAGAGGTGACAGATTGCCCTTGGCCGAAATGGCTGGCTTCGGCCGAGACGAGCTGCTTGTGCCGAAGTGGAGTCGTCGTTCCGGCTGTGGAAGCGTGAGCTCGGCAATGATCCTTGAGGGGTGTAAAAACCCGGACTTTAGGAATCCGGCCGAGTGTCCGAACTCGAGGCCTTCTCCGGGTCGGGTCCAAGACCCGGAGCTTTAGGAAACGACCGAGTTTGGGCTCGAGGCCTTTTCCAGGGCGGTAGACCCTTGTAGCCGAAGTCGGTCAAAGTGAGATGACAGATTGATGGCGGGGCGAAAGCTATTTCCATTGATTCAGAGATTCATTACATCTTTTAGAAATTGAATTTCTCGGGATACAGATGGATACAGAGGACGCCAGATGGATCACGTAATGATCTTCTCCGAATCCTCAGTCTGGAACCTGTGCTGCGCTCTGGTGAACTCGGCCCTCGCTGCCGCCGGCATCTCCTGCCTCAACGAACTCTGGAATATGGCCCTCTTCGGCCAGCTTCTCCAGATACCACTGCAGAGAGTTGCAGTCTTCGGTCCTGTGCCCGTTGCCCCTATGGAAGGAGCAGTAGAGCTTGCTTCGGGCGCCTGAGGTGGGCTCATTCAGCATGGGCGGAGGGTACTTGAAGAACGGCTTGGACCTGATCTTGGTCAGGATGCGGTAGATCGGCTCCTTGAAGACGACGTTAACGCTCTGACTGGCGCTGGAGGAAGGTCTGGGCTTCCAGGTGCCCCAGACCTGGACGACGAAGGCTTCGCCGAACTGGAGACCCAGGCCTGCTCGGGCTCCTGCTTCTGGGAGGGCCTCCCGCCTCTTTGCCGAGGCTGGCCATTCTTCTGTTCGGGCTCTGGGTGCCCGTCCTGATCCTTAGCTCGGATCTCGTCCTCCTCCCGGGCGATGAAGCGCTTCACCCGGGACATCAATTCTGACATGGACTCTGGGGTGTCCCCGGCCAAGTCCTTTCGCAAGTCGATGCCGGGGATCAGGGCATGCTGGAAGGCGTAGATGGCTATCCCCTCCCTTGCGCCCTCGATCTGGCTGTAGACCGCCCAAAATCGGTGGGTGAACTTGGCGAGAGTCTCGCCCTGTTTTATTCTCAGGGCGATGAGGTCCCCTTCCTTCTTGGGGACGACGGTGTAGGCCTGGAACTTCTTCAGGAAGGAGAGCTGGAGCTCCTTCCAACTGGAGACCGACTGCTCCGCGAGAGAGCAGAACCACTTCAGGGGGAGGTCACCCAAGCTGGAGGAGAAGATTTTGCAGTTTAGGTGACCCTCGTTTCCCCAGATGGACATCTTCTGGGAGAAGTGTCGGAGGTGTGCGGATGGGTCGGACAGTCCGTCATAGGGGACGAACCGCGGGACGGAGAACTTCCTGGGCAAGGGGGGTGCGCTCGATCTCTTTCGTGAAGGGAGAGCCCCCGAGATCAGTGTGACCACAGAGCTGCTTCTGGTCCCGCATCTCCAAGTTGTGCTGTAAAGCCAATCTGACGCGTTTGTCAAATCGCTCTTGCTCGTCGTCCTTCTCTGGAGTCTGAGCTCGGGTCTTCCGCTTGGGACGGCTCGGGCTACGACGGCTATGGGTTCGGCCATCGCGGCTGCGGTGACTTCGGCTGTTGCTCGAGCCTTCGTCACGGATCTGGCTCCGTTTCTGGTCCAGATGAGGTCTGAGGTCCTCACGAGGAGGCTGGGCTGCCTTGCTGGGGGCGCCCTTCTTTTTTCCTTGAGGCTCAGAGACTTCCCTCAAGGAGGCAGTTTGCACTGCCCTCAACTGCTGCTGGAGCTCGCGAATCAGCTGCCCTTGCTTCTGGAGTTGCTTCTGGAGGAGAGCAGCTTCGGGAACCTCTCCAGTAGCAGGGGGTTGAACGTGGCGCGTCTCTCCTACGGCCACGGCTTTGTCCTTCCGGGGACGCTCATCCTGACGCTCATTGCGTCCGGATGGCGCGACTTCTTCTGGCGAGATCGAGGCCTCGAGTCCCTCTTGGAGTGGGAACTCGATAAAGAGTTGAGAGCCTATGCGGCCCTCGCCTGCAGTCGTGCCATGCACCGTACGGGAGCGTCCTTGGGGAGGGACGTCCGTTGGCGGTGGTGGCAGCTCGAGCGCTGCTCTTGAGGATTCTACACCCTTCTTAGCTTTCGGAGGCATGGCTTCTGAGAAGATGAGGTTAAGAAAGATTGTTTGGAAGGATTTGGAGAAGGTTGGGAAGGCTGGGATATTGCTTCCCCACAGACGGCGCCAATTGTAGGTGCAGAAAATTATGACCCACAATAAGAGGGTGCCTTACAGGACTTATCCGAGAAGATGATGGTGTCTGGAACGTCTGGATGCCGTCCGAAAGCCTGAAAGAGAGTAGCAAACGGTCAGAGGACCCTGGCCTGAGCGGCGCAAGGCTCTCCGATGCCAAAGTCAGTATGGGAACTGGAACAATGGAAGGAGAGGGAGAAGAAAGACAGAGTAAGGGCTCTGTGAATGGAAAATGGGCGTACCTTTGATGGTGGTATGAGCCTCTATTTATAGAGCGTGGAACGTATCTTTGGGAGATATTGTGGTGTGGGTCCCATGATTGGACTGGGAAGTCACGATCAGCCCACATTGCATTAATTGTGGTCTAATCCGGCCCACTCAGCATTTAATGCTAGTCGGGTCAGCCCACATTGCATTAAATGCGTGTCTTGTTGGGCCAGATTGTGTTGGGCGCCTTTGGCGGTAGGAGTACCAGCGGATCTGCCCTCGGGCCTTGCCCTGATGTGGCCTCAGCTGCTGGATGCTGCCATGTGGCGATCTGGTGAAGATAGTGGGCGGCTGGATGTCGTGTCTGTCCCACTAGATCGTGACCCTATCCCTCCACGTGTCTGATGACGTGGGGGATGAGGGGCCCAAGCGAAGGTTCTTTCTTGCTTCGGCTACTGTCCTGGCTTCTTCAGCCGGGGTAGCTTTAGCCGAGGTAGGGTTCTTTACTGAGATGGCATCCGGGGTGGCCTTGCCGAGATGGACTCTTTGCCGAGATGATGTCCGAGGTGGTCCAGTTCGGCGTTTGTGGCCTGGAGATGTTTGATGTCGGCCAAGGCCTCCGCCCTGGTAGCCGGGATGAGATCGGTGCCAAGTAGATGGCACGCGGATGGCACGTGAGGATGCTTAAACCCATCTGATGGCTGCGATTAACTTAATCCTGTGGTTCTGGAAATCTCCCCACACACTATCTAAACGATCTAGACCTACCATTTATTACTATACTTCAAATAAAGATGCATTGTAGATAAAAATGACTTTAATTCGGGTACCTAGAACTTTGACACATCATCTTACTCTAAAAAGATTTCCATAAAAGTAAAGGTAAATAATCTCTGAGCACAAAAAACAGAATTGGAAGTATTGGCAATTTTATAAGTTGTTATATCACTTATAACTGACACGTTTGCTCTTTTGGTGGAGACAATATAAGTTTTTGTAACTTCTACAACAATATAAAAATTTACTTTATTTCTGTCACTGTGCTCTCATTTACAAATTTTTTTCTCATGAGAAAGAAAACTAAAGCAATAAATTGGTAAATCCTTTCACTTCATCTCCATTTGAATATATTTAATTTTTCATGATTCTTAAATCTTTTCCTTTTTAATTATTGATAAGATTGTTATTGACATCTTCTTTTTATCCTCATTGAAACTTCTGAGAAGAAAGTTTTACTATAATGTATCTACCAGCAAAATTCATCTATATATGTTCTCTGTATCCTCATAATTTCTTAGAAATTTAACTAATTTTATTCATTTTATTTGTATAAATTTTAACTTAATTTTTATGCTTTGTTTGTATTTCTTTCTCGGCCCATGAATCACACAGATTCTTTTGGAAGTACTGATAGACTCAAATCTAAAAATCAAAATAGAGCTTGATAAAAATTAAAAAAATGAGTTGAAAGAGTAATCATGCAGATACCTTTCCAGTATCACAGTCCCAAGCACGCACTACTCCATCTTTGCTGGCTGAAAACAGCTTATTGGACCCCTGAGGAAGAGTGATTCCACTAACAGCCTGCTAACAACAGTCAAATTTTCAAAGGGGCACAGTCAATCCGATAACCCAACAAAAGATACACTATGCAATAAAAGTGATAGGGATGGCAAGGGGTTGGGTCTCCTTCGGGTTAAACCAACCTGTACCCGGCCAAACTGGCAATGATCTGCCCCATATCTGACCCAACAAGTTTAGCATGTGATACTGATACCAAACTCGCCTTGTGACGGGCTCAGGTGAGGTGAGGTGAGGATGCATACGGACTGGTATATTTTATATTAAAAAGTTCGAGGAAAAGAAAAATCTTATAACCCTTAAAATTTGAACATATGACCTCCAAAACATCTCAATACCATTAATACTGCAGCAGTCTTATACATAGAATTTACTAACATCTAAATAAAGTAAAGCAAAGTAAATCCGAGTCACGTCAAAATTTGGAAACCCAATCAACCCACTACCAAACCTGTCCCTAATAGGAGGGTGGTTCAGGGTGGGTCGACCCATTGCCATCTGTAAACAGAGACAACACACCCACCTTTTCATGCCCCTTCAATGTAGCTAAACATACAAATGGCTGGCCAACAAACCAAGAATGCAGAAACTTGCAACTGTCACCCTGGTGGCATTTACCCACAAGCCAATTGGTGCAGACCTCCTTGTCCTGAGTCTCCTTGCAAGGATGCGTCAAAGAAGTGTCTTCATGGTTTGGACTAGGTCCAGAAGAATAACCGTTGCAGCTAGGATTAGGTGGATTTGGCTCAGCCTTATTACACAGAGCAACATCATGGTGATCATCTATAGGCTTAGGAGACTCAGTGTAAGGTTTTGGGTTAGGTTTAGATTTAGGATTGAGCTTGGGTGGATCACAGTTGGGGTTTCTTGGATTGGGTTTGGAAGAATTAAAAGGCTTTCTTTGGTTATGATGGTTATAATTAGGATTTTTCCAAACGAAAGCCTGAGTAGTTGGTCTCCTGTGATTGTTGTTGGTGCTGTTGTTGTTGTTGACAATTGGTAACTGGCGGTGGCATTGCTTCTTGGGAGGATGAGATTGAGAAGTGGTGTTGTCATGGGGCAATTGGGGATGAAGAAAGGGACAGCGATGGGGATAGCAGTGTCCTGATGATTGCCAATTGAAGCAAATATTCTTCTGTGATTGAGATTGAGATTGACCAGGACGACTATGGATTCTCTTGTATCCTTGCCTTTCTACTATAGTTCCACCCATATCTCTAAAAATAACCCAACTCCTGAAAAAAACCAATCAATGAATCAAACAGTCCAGTTAGCGAAGTGAACGCTAATCTCATCAAGAAATGATCAATAAACCCAAGAAAACAAAGTAACCAAACAACAAATAGGTTGCATTCAAAAACCCTAGAATCAGCTAATCATCCCTATCTTTTGCCCAAACAGAGAAGAAATCATTACCAACACCAAGAAAGAAATACAATTCAAACAGAGAAATCACTGACATGGTCGACAAATAGAGATTGAACTGCAAGAATTCCTTCAGAACCCTAACACTAGTTCATTAAAAAGAAAACCCAATGTAGATGAACTCGACATGGACCTGTAGAGAGCCTTTCTTCTACTTGATTTCTTCGAACTCGAGACCGAAAGAGAGAGAGAGAGAGTAGAGAGCGCGCGAAAGCAAGAGAGAACAAACGAGTGAGAGTGAGACTGAGAGTGAGAGAATATGAAATGAAAAAGCAATGAGCGAATCCTAACTTATATAGGGATATAAACGGTCGGTTCGGTCCGGGTCCACAGTGGACCAATAACTGGAATCGTTAATAATAATAATAAAGAGACATGCTGAATGCACCGAAAAAAAGGCCTGAAAAAGGGCCTGAAAGGCCCTGGGCCCTAGGATCACAGGCCTTGGACCCTTGGATCAAATGTGATCCTAAGGATCCTAAGGCCCAGGGCCTTTCAGGCCCTTTTTCAGGCCATATTTTCGGTGCATTCAGACTTTCACAATAATAAAATATACCGAGGTGACAAATGGGTCGAATTGGGCTAATCGGGTCGAACCCATTTATTAAATGAGTGCGATGTTCCTAGGTCGGTTCGATTCGGGTCCACGGTGGACCCAGAACCGGAACCGTTAATGAAGAAAATGTCCCGAGGTGACAAATGGATCGAATTGGGCTAATCGGGTCGAACCCATTTATTAAATGAGTTAGATGCTCCTAATATGTATCCGACCCATTTATTAAACGGGTCAGAAACCCCTAACCCATATATTATGCGGGTTGGGCTAGATTGGTGGGTCGGGTTGGCTTTATCCAGCTATGCCCGAAACCGGTTTCTTGGTCCAGAATTAGAACCGTTAATGAGAAGATGAAACTGGAACTGTATATGGGACGGGTTTAGGTCTGGGTTTGTGTCTAGGTAGAAAATGATATAGGAAAAAACCTAATTTTTAGGATACATTCTAAAAAATTGAGGTAATATGTCATGTCCTGGGTTCATAGGTCGGAACAAAGGTAGAATCGTACCGGGACCTGTCTAGGTTACGGGTCTAAAAAAGGATCCAGACTTGGACCCGTTTACTTATCGGGGCCTAAATAAGGACTCAAATCTGATTTTTAATGGATCAAAACCTCCGAATAATCAGAGACTTGGAGACACATTTACATCCCTAATCCTACCTAACCCGTTTAAATGCAGGTTATGAATTACCACATTACATTTTTTTTTAAACTCATCCAAACAGACTATGGGTGTGAATCAGGTACGATTTTTGTAAATAGCAATTCAGGGCCAGCATTCAATACAAGCGAGGTCTATCATCTGGAGGTCTGGATTGATGAAATGGTCTGCTGCTGGAAAAAGCAAATACATCAATAGTCCATCTCGGGATGTGGATTGCAAAGCAGTAGAAATCCTGAGCTGAAGGAGCCGAACTACACAGTGGTTAGAAAATCTGGGCCTCTCAAAATAAAAGCCAGCCTATATATGATGTATCCCTGAATTTTACGGGGTCCACTATTGAAACTGGGCCTCTCAAAATAAAAGTCGTCCCTATATATGACGTATCTCCAAATTTTACTCTGATATGAGTTGGTCCCTTTGTAAGAATAATCATTTGATAAAAAATATCGTGATAATAACTAATGCATAAGAAGATTATGTTAATCAGGATGGATTATGCAGCAGATTGAGGCTGATGCAAACCATTCTTCTAGTGGGGTTCATGTCAAACTAGCAAAATATACCCGTGCTTAGCACGGGTAATATAATTCATAGTTTAAGAAATTATAGAGGCTTAAAACAATAATACTTTTGAATGAATTATATTGAGGATGAAAAATAAAATTGAAATATCTGAAACACCAATTACATTAACTGTCATAATAACATATTCAAACAACCAATCAAAATATTTTTCATCCTATAAAAGGGTAAACCAATTAAGAGTAAAGTTCGCATAGGACCTACCATTATAAGATTCTTTTGTATTCAAGCTCCCGGAAGTTTAATAAGAGTGAACAACTTTTCCTCCCTTTAGAACAGAAGAAGACTTGAAAAATGGCGGTAAGCCCAGCTGAAAAGACAACTTTTAATTTCCACCTTCAGAGCGGAGGAAAAGTTGCAAAATGAGTATACCACCAATGTATATGGTCGGTTCCCTAAAAGACTAACTTTTCCTCCCTTCAGAGCGGAGGAAAAGTTGCAAAATACCCCAATGTATATGGTGGCTACCAAAAAGATCACTTTCCCTCCCTTCAAAGCAGAGGGAAAGTTGCAAAATCAAGTATACTTCCAAGCATACTTTTGTATTTCACATGAACCAAATAGAAGCTTAAAATAATGATACTTTTGAATGAATTTTATTGAGAATGAAAAATAAAACTGAAACGCAAATTACAACATTAAATGTAGTAATAATTCAGTGGCGGTGCCTGATGGCACCTGAGGAGATGGTTGCAGAAAAATTTAGTGCTTGGGAAGTTAAGAGTAACGCAGAGAAATGAGGCCTAAAGAGTTTTACTATTAAAAAGTCATTTAAAAAAAGGATGAGTTTCAATATTAAAGAGCTTTTGTAAGGATATTAAATATGAATCAATTGAAGGGATC
Source organism: Litsea cubeba (assembly GCA_012931725.1). Lineage (NCBI taxonomy): Eukaryota > Viridiplantae > Streptophyta > Magnoliopsida > Laurales > Lauraceae > Litsea > Litsea cubeba. The sequence goes on from CM022948.1 coordinate 8,703,650, forward strand.
AAAAACAAATTCACAAGTTCAAAATCAAATTGAGAATCATGGTTGATTTTTCAATTGTAATCACCAATGTATATGGTTACTACCCGAAAAGACCACTTTTCCTCCCTTCATAGTGGAGGAAAAGTTGCAAAACAAGTATACTCTGTTCCTCCCTTTAGAGGGGAGGAAAAGTTGCAAAATAAGGAGTGAAATGTTTTGAGACTACTTTTCCTCCCTTCAGAGTGGAGGAAAAGTTGCAAAATAAAGTATAATGCCAAGCATACTTTTGTATTTCATGGGAACCAAATAAAAGCTTAAAATAATGATACTTTTGAATGAATCTGAAACACCAATTACAATATTAACTGTCGTAATAACTCGGTGGTAGTCCTGAAGAGATGCTTGTCTGTTCTTCCCTTTGGAGGGGAGGAAAAGTTGCGAAATAAAGATTGGTACGTTTTGAGACTACTTTTCCTCCCTTCAAAGTGGAGGAAAAGCTAAGAAATCAAGTATAATGCCAAGCATACTTTTGCATTTCACGGGTTCCAAATAGAAGCTTAAAATAATGATACTTGATGATGCCAAAAAGGGTAAATTCGGACGCTTCGGACACCACCGATCAGATAATTAATACTGTGCAGTAAATGAAGAGAGATGAGAAATTTATAGTGGTTCGGTCAAGCGTGACCTACGTCCACTTCAAAAATGGTGATGTTTGATTAATGTAGAGAGTTACAGATATGAGAAAGTAGGGAAAAAACGATTCCTCCTTCAAGTGATGAGAGGGCTCTATTTATAACTCTTCCCCACCAGGTGGGGATGCGTTCAGTTCAACGTCTCTTTGGAGCCTCAGTCGTGTCCTTGAGGATCGAGCCAGGTGGAAGGCAGGTGAGATCCTCTCCGTGAGACTTGGTAAATGCAGGTGAGGGGAGGACTTCGTCGCGATGACTTGGAGCCTGAGGTGACGAGGCTTCGTTTAACGAAACCCGGATCTCAACGGAGCTATCCTGGCCTGACCCACGATCCTAGACGGACCGGGTCACTTGGACCTGACTCATTACCGCGATCCGGATTGGGCTTGACTCATCATTTGCCCCCTCAATGCCCCTTGTCAAATAATAATATTTTTTTTTTGAAAGGGTGCATTGATAAATTCCAATTTCATCTCTCTTGACAAAGTTTCTTCTTCCCGATTTTAACCTTGCTTGCTCCTATAGATTTGTATTTCGGAGAGTCCTCCCGGCTTGGGTTTCTCTTCTTTGAAAACTTGGCTATAAAATAAGCCCTAGAGCATGATTTCTTCAAAAGAAAGAAACTTGGTTCTGCAGAAAAAACCATTGGGAGAGAAGAAGATGGTGGCAAGCGGCAGGGTAGGCACTGGCGTTGGCATTTCCGGTGATCCCTCAATAGGTGAGGAGGATGTGGTCGTCCCTGCGATGCTGGGCAATGGGCGAGGATCTGGTGGGCGGTCGCCCGCGATGGGCGAGGACCAGGTGGTCGCCCGCGAGAAGGGCGAGGAGGAGGAGACGGGCACCGCGGGCGGCGCGCTGGCAGCGCTGGGCGAGGTAGCTGCCGCGGGCGAGGGGGCTGCTGCGGGCGAGGGAGGAGAGGGCACCGCGGGCGAGGGGGCTGCTGCGGGCGAGGGGGGCTGCTGCGGGCGAGGGAGGAGCGGGCCCCGCGGGCGGCGCGCTGGCAGCGCTGGGCGAGGGGGCTGCCGCGGGCGAGGGAGGAGCGGGCCCCGCTGGCAGCGCTGGGCGAGGGGGCTGCCGCGGTGGGCGCCTGCGCGGTTGCAGGCGCCCCTGCAGCGCTGGGCGGAGATGAGGGGCCCCCCCTGGGCGAGCAGCAGCGGCGAGGGAGGCGCGGTGATGCCCCCTTGGGCGAGCAACCCACGCAGTGAGGGAGGCGCGGTGATGCCCCCTTGGGCGAGCAGCTTACGCGGTGAGCCCAGCCTGTTGGGCGAGATGCCCCCTTAGGCGAGCAGCAAGGGCGAGAGGGCTCTCCTGCGCAAAGGGGCAGATCGCCCGGGTTGCGAGGCCAGCCCAGCAGGACTGACGGGCGACCCCAACTTGGTGGGCGAGCCTGAGCTGGGCGTGCATGCATTGGGCGAGGGTGAAGAGGTTCAGGGGGAGCGTAATCTTCCACAAGCGATCAGGACCGAACCGGAAGTGGGGCAAAGCACCTCTCGTTCAGGTGTCGCATCAGGCAAGGGGTCACGAGACCTTGCATCGGTCTCCTCAGCGAGAGAAAAATTGCGTCCTCGTCCCAAGAAATACCAAGGGAAGGTCATCGTTGAGGACAACGGGTCCAAAGTAAGCACAATTTTCAGCACCTTTAGGACAGGAGGTGACATCTCCCGAATCATTACTTCGTATCGTATTCTGCCCATGGTGATGTGTCGTCTTGCTGAAAAAGATGAGCCAGCTTGCGACAGCTCCTCATGTGAGATCCTCATTTATGAGGAGATGCTCGAGGCCGGGCTGAGATTCCCAATGTCTTCTTCCATCTGCCGGATTCTTCACTATTTTTCTTTAACCCCGGAGCGTCTCGTGCCCAACGGCTGGAGGGCTTTGCTGGGTTTTCTGGCGTTGTGGAGGAAGGTGAACGGCCAGGATGCCTCTCTAGTTGAGTTTCACGCCGCTTACAACTTGACAGAGTCTCCTGCCCCAAATAGGGGATGGTATTATCTCACCTCCAGGGGATGTAAGCTTCTTACAGGGATGCGTTCCAACTGTCACAGCTGGAAATCTCGTTTCTTCTTCATAGGTGGCGAGTGGGCTTCACAAGCAGATCAGGCTTTGGTGCCCACACGATGGATTGGCGCCAAGAGACTGGGTACGTCTCCCTGCTCACTTCTCCATACTTATATATATGTATATATATTGTTCTTCTATGCTCACCGTCTCTCCGCAGATCCTCCCATACTCTCCAAGGATCAGGAGGCGAAGCTGCAAGCGGTGAGGGATCATCCAGAGAAAGACTTGGGAGCTCTTATTCCCAAAGAAAGCAGTAAGGCCAGTGGACCTTCTCCGGGCTCTTCTTCAGGACCGTCATCAAAGAGAAAAAAGTAAGTCAAATCTGCTTTGGCCATAATCTTAAACATTATCTGATGTGTTGTATCCATGTCTCACTTGCCAATACTTCTCTTAATAGGCACGGAGGTAAGCAGAGAGATGATTGGAGCCCGCTTTTCGACCAGCTTCTCGGATAGGGGTACCCCTCCTTCGAAGGTGGCGAGAAGAGGCGATGTCTCACCAGGAACCTCTCTATTAGCTTCTCGCACTGAGCCCCGAGTGTCTCCTACTCGAGTGGTTTTACTTGTGATATCTCTTCAGGCAGGGATCTCCTCCGCTAAGACTGTTGTCTCGCAGCCTTCCTCTTCAGCCACACTTCCTGTCCCTCGGCTATGTCCTCCACAACCGGGTACTTCTACAGGGGCACCCACCGGGACCGATCCCAGGCGAGGTCGCTCGTGGGAGATGCGTGATAGGCTAGGGAAATATGTGCTGGCGCATGAGGTCTCTCGGGTCAACGCCTTGGGCACCGAGGGGGTCATTGACTCATTTGTAGAGGGTCTGACTCAGGTGAAGTTCATTATTTATTTTTCTCCAGCTTGTTGCCCCTTCATTTCTTTACAACTGTCTCAATTCTCGTCTCTTATCTTTTCAGCTTTCCACAGCATCCATCTGCTTGTTGTCGCGAGCCCAGTCTTGTGGTCAGATGAGACGGGAGAAGGAGGCTATGCGGCTAGAGCTCTCCACTGCTCGAGAGAAGATTATTGCTCTGGAAGCCGCTGGTAGGATTTCCGCGACCGGTCTTGCTGCGTCCCGAGAGAGGGTAAGCGAGCTTGAGACCGGGCTTTCAGCAGCCAATAAGAGGGTGGCCGAGGTAGAAGATGAGCTTTCGAAGACCTGCGAGAATGCTTCGCTCACCGAGGCTGAGCTTACGAAGACCCACGAGAGGGCTTCGCTCAGTGAGGCTGAGCTGATGAAGGCCCGCGAGAGGGCTTCGCTCAGTGAGGCTGAGCTTGCTCGAACCCTTGAGAAGGTGAGGCTCAGAGAAGTTGCAGTAGAGGCAGAGATGAGGGCAGCGTCCGAGAGAGCTTCTCAAGCTGAGAGGGACCTGCAGATTGGCATTGCGGATGCCTTCATTGATGGCTACGAGGAGCTTCGAGGGAAGATTTCGGCCGCCTTTCCAAACATTGACATATCAGGCTTTGTGCCGATGGAGGCGCCTGATGATGGTGGTAGCAGCTCTGGTGATTATGAGGACGATGAAGAGGAGGATTATGAGGAAGGGGATGAAAGTGATTAGTGTATAGGGATTTTATGGGTAGGTAGCTTGACTTTTGTAAAGGCAACATAAGCCTAATTTATGCAACTTTTGGTAATAAAAGTAATTTTATTTATCCATCCATTGTTTTGCAACATTAAATGAAATAAAAAGTGCAAACCTAAGTCCTTTAAACAAAAATCCTAATTCACCCTCCTAGACCTCTTCACTGGTAGTACTTCTTCAAGTGTCCTGCATTCCACGGATGGGGTAAGACCTTTCCTTCAGAGTTCTGGATTCTGTAGGTGCCTGGTCTCACCACTTCTATTATGAGATACGGACCTTCCCAATTTGGTCCTAGCTTTCCTTCCCGAGAGTCCTTCGTAGCGAGAATCACCTTCTTGAGGACTAGGTCTCCTGGTTGGAAGGAACGAGGCTTCACCCTCGAATTGTAGTACTTGGCCATGCGTCGTTTGTACTCTGCATTACGGACCACAGCCATTTCTCTTGCCTCCTCTATCAAATCGAGGTTGAGGCGGAGTCCTTCTTCGTTGGTGGCAGGGTCGTATTGGTGGACCCTTAGGGAATGTACCCCTATCTCGACAGGGATTACCGCCTCAGTCCCAAAAGCAAGAGAGAAAGGGGTTTCTCCTGTAGGAGTCCGCGGAGTTGTCCTGTAGGCCCATAATACCCCTGGAAGCTCATCAACCCACAGACCTTTTGCTCTTTCGAGCCTTGTCTTGAGGTTGCGCAGGACTGTCCTCACCATCACCTCTGCTTGTCCATTTGCCTGGGGGTGTGCCGGGCTAGAGTGAGGTTGTTTTATGTGGAGGTCGGCGCAGAAGGAGTTGAAGAGCCTATTGTCGAATTGTTTGCCATTGTCGCTGACAATGGCATTAGGTATCCCGAAGCGACAGACCAGGTTTTTCCAGACGAAATCCTTCACCTTGTAGTCTGTTATCTTCGCTAGGGGTTCCGCCTCCGCCCATTTTGTAAAGTAGTCGATGACGACCACTATGAACTTGCACTGGCCTCTACTCAAAGGCAGGGGGCCCAAAATGTCGATGCCCCACTTGGAGAAAGGCCACGGGCTGAGGATGGTGGTCAGCTCTTCTGGTGGCTGCCGCGTCACAGTGGCGAAGCGCTGGCATTTGTCACACCTCTTGGCGAGGTCTTTGGCATCTTTCAACATGCTTGGCCAAAAGTACCCTTGCCTAAGCGCTTTATGGGCGAGGCAGCGTCCTCCCGAGTGATTTCCACAAATCCCCTCATGAATTTCTCTGAGGGCGTAGTCAGCCTCTTCTGGGGAAAGGCAGCGCAGCAACGGTAGGTTGTAACCCCTCTTGTAGAGAACTTCCTGTAGGATTGTGAACTTAGAAGCTCTCATCCTCAGTCTCCTAGCTTCAAGATGGTCATCTGGCTCGGTGCCCTCTTGAAGGAAGGCTTTATGGGGGGTCATCCAATTTGGCTCGTCGCCTTCTGATGCACAGTTGATGTTTCCGATCACTACATCTAACTTACTCTTCTCCAACTGATGCCCGATGAGTGTCGGTTCTGCAGATGAGGCCTCCAATGATGAGGCGAGCCTGGCGAGTGCGTCGGCGGCAACATTTTCTCCCCTAGGAATGTGAGAGAGCTGAAAATATTGGAAACTTTTGATTATTTCCTTCACCATGCTGAGGTAATCTTGCATTCTTTCCTCCTTTGCTTCGAATTCGCCGTTTACTTGATTCACCACCAGTTGTGAATCGCTGTAAGCGAGAACAGATTTGGCGTCCATCTCAATCGCCAATTTTAGACCAGATAGGAGGGCCTCATACTCGGCTTCAATGTTTGAGGCAATGAAGTGGAGCTTCACTGCATATTTGATGGGTGTACCATCAGGACTTATTAGGATTAAGCCAGCTCCGCTTCCCTCTGTGGTTGCTGAGCCATCAACGTAGAGTTTCCAGGCTGGTAGTGGCGAGACATTGGACCTTTTTGGAGGTACTTGGGCACTTTGGAGAGGTTCTTCATTCACAGATGGAGAGGCCTGCGAGCCCTGTGGGGGAGAAGCTTGGGCGCCCAGAGATGAGGTGGAGAGCTGGGCGCCCGTTGAGGGAGAGGAGAGCTGGGCGCCCAGAGGTGAAGTGGAGAGCTGGGCGCCCAGTGTGGGGGAGGAGAGCTGGGCGCCCGTTGAGGGCTGGGCGCCCAGTGTGGGAGAGGAGAGCTGGGCGCCCGTTGAGGGCTGGGCGCCCAGTGTAAGCAGAGGAGGATCCGCAGTTTGTTCTTCAGCATATGTAAGTTCAGCTACAAAGTCTGCCAAAGCCTGTGCTTTGATGGCAGGCCTCGGTTGATAGTGAATGTCAAACTCACCAAGCTCCACCGACCACTTAGCCAATCTTCCAGCAACATCAGGTTTTGCCAAAACTCTTTTCAGAGGTTGATCCGTGATGACAGTGACTGTGTGGCTCTGGAAGTAATGACGTAGACGCCTCGCAGTAGAAACGAGGGCGAGCGCTAGTTTTTCCAATTCGGAGTATCTGATCTCTGCCCCTCTGTATGCTCTGCTCACATAGTAGATTGGTTTTTGTACCCCACCATGGTCTGAAATGAGGACAGAGCTTACTGCTGAGGGAGAAGCAGAGAGGTATAAATACAGCACTTCCCCAGGTGAAGCATGTGAGAGGAGAGGAGGTGTGGCCAGGTATGCCTTAAGCTTTTGGAAAGCCTCCTCAGCCTCAGATCCCCATTCAAAAGTTTTCCTCAGAATTTTGAAGAAGGGCAAACACTTATCTGCAGATTTGGAGACGAACCTGTTGAGCGCTGTAATTCTCCCATTGAGGTGCTGCAGCTCCTTAGTTGATGATGGCGACCTCATATCCAATATGGCCTTGATTTTGTCAGGGTTCGCCTCAATCCCCCTCTGATTGACCATGAATCCCAAGAACTTTCCTGATCCAACGCCAAAGCGCATTTCTCGGGATTCAGCTTCATGTTGTAGGTCCTAAGAACACTGAAGGTCTCTTGAAGATGACCGATGTGATCTGCTGCAGCCAAGCTTTTCACTAGCATGTCGTCGACATACACTTCCATCGTTCGCCCTATCTGGGAGTGGAACATCTTGTTCACCAGGCGCTGGTAGGTTACTCCAGCGTTCTTTAGCCCGAAGGGCATAACCCTGTAGAAGTAGGTGCCCTTCGGAGTGATGAAGGATGTTTTTTTTCCTGGTTTGGAGGGTGCATGCTAATCTGGTTGTATCCAGAATAAGCGTCCAGGAAGGAAAGAAGCTCGTGTCCCGCCGTGGCATCGATGAGGAGGTCGATCCTGGGCAACGGGTAGCTGTCCTTCGGGCATGCCTTGTTGAGTTCGCTGAAGTCTACGCAGAGGCGCCACTTCCCATTTGCTTTGGCCACCATCACCACATTGGAGAGCCATTCAGGGTACGCGACTTCTCTGACTGCCCCGGTGTCAATCAGCTTTTTCCACTTCCTTCTCTATTGCTTGGGCCCTTTCAGTGGAGGCGCCCCTTAACCTTTGCCGAACAGGTTTGTGGAGAGGGCTGACATTGAGGCGATGGGTGGCGACGGCTGGGTTGATCCCTTCCAGATCAGCATGTGACCATGCGAATATGCCCATATTATCCCTCAAAAAATCTGTCAATCGGCCAACCAGAGCTTTCGGGAGTGAAGAGCCAATATACACCTTCCTCTCTGGATGTTCCTCATGCAAGATTATAGGGGTGAGTTTTTCAACTGGCTCCCCTCTTTCTGTGGTGGCCTCATCTCTTAGGTCCAAGAGCTCCACTTGCAGCGCCTCCTGCGTCATCTTGGCCTTCATCGAGGTGACGTAGCATTCTCTTGCTGCTACTTGGTCTCCTCTTACCTCCCCTACTCCATTCGGGGTTGGGAAGCGGAGGATGAGATGATATGTGGAAGGGACGGCTCTCAAGGAGTTAAGATTGGGTCGCCCCAGGATGATGTTGTACGCTGATGGACAATCTATCACCAGGAAATTGACCATTGTGGTGGAGGTTCGGGGGGCTGTTTCCGGCCGTGACCGGTAACGTGATGGCCCCCAAAGGATACACCTTTTCCCCCGAGAAACCGATGAGAGGAAACTTGACTGGTTGCAATCTCTCTCGGCCCAACTTCAGCTTATCATAGGCTTCCACAAATAAAATATCTGCGGAACTTCCACTGTCAACCAAGATCCTATGCACCTGGAAATTGGCAACGGTCATAGAGAGCACCAGAGGGTCGTCATGAGGGTGCTGGATGTCCTCTAGATCTTTATCCGAGAAGGATATAGTCTCATCAGTGCTGTGCCTCGACACTTTTGGCAGGCGTGGTTCATCAGGATGCCTCGCCTTTCTGGCATAGGCTTTCATGGCGGAGAATGACTCCGCTGATCCTCCAGAGATAGTACGAATTTCTCCAATAGGGTGCTGATTTTCGACGTTATGAGGCTGTGGCGGCGCCTGCCCCCTACCGGCAACATACTGGCGCAGGTGTCCCCGCTGGATCAGAATCTTCAATCTGCCTCTTGAGGTCGAAGCAATCGTCAGTATCATGACCGTGATCGCGGTGGAAGCGACAGTATTTGGTCATATTCCTGCGATGTGATGGAGCTTTCATTTTCCCGGCCATTTATTGCAGGATCATCTTGAATTTCCAGTAGAATGTGCCCTACTGCAGCATTGAGAGCTGTGAAAGCTTGTTGGTTTTCTCTGCGGAGCAGGGAAGGGTCGGTCTCTCGGGGGGGGCAGGACCGCCGTCATGTTCTTTGGTGGGCGCTTCATTACTGAGAAGTAGAACCCGATGAACGGAGGCCTCCCAAGAAAGCAGTCATGGTCACCTTGTCATCGGGTTCCTCCACCTGAAGTACGTCCTCGTTAAAACGAGGGAGGTATGCCCTGAGGCTCTCATTACTGTCCTGCTTTACACTCAGCAGGTGTGTGGGTGGCTTTTGATGGCGGCGTCCTCCAATGAAATGTGATACGAAGGACCTGCTTAGTTCTTCGAAGGTGGCGATAGAAGCTGGGGCGAGATTGGGAAAACCACTGTCGGGCGGAGCCCTTCAGTGTGGTCGGGAATGCTCTGCACATGATCTCATCAGCGATATTGTGCAACCGCATCACGGTCTTGTAAGTTTCCAGGTGATCCAGTGGATCCTTCCTTCCATCGAAGGTCTCCATGGACGGCATTTTGAACCTCCGAGGAAGGGGGTAGTTTACTACATCAGACTTGAACGGGGTGTTCGTTCGTCTGACGAGATAATCTACCGTCTCTGGGGCCTGCGCCCTCACAGCATCGAAGACGTCCCCGATTTGATTCTACATCTCCTTAAATTTTTCCTCCCATTGATTATGGGGTTCTCTGGAAGGACCAGGGAGACTGCTTTCTTCCCCCACTGTATTATTTTCACTTCCCCTTCTTGGAAGTGGGGATCATCAGCCTGAGGTTCTGCAAACTGGGCTCCACCTGAAGGTGGAGGCACTGCATAATAAGCATGACCTTGAGGACCAACCAGGCTCGGGCCAGGTGGGGGGTCTAAGGGAGTGCCGGCAGAGGCATCCTGGGCGCGATGGAACTGCATCATCGGGGGAACTCCTCGCCCCTGGGCACCATAGGGATGGGCGCCCAGGTGATGGAGACTGGGCTGGGCGCCCATAGGAAGTCCTCTGCCCTGGGCGCCCAGGGGATGGGCGCCCGGGTGAGGCGCTCCGTTTCGCGGAGCAGTCGGGCCCCGCGGGCGCGTCGCCTCCTGCTGTTGTATCCCACCGAACGGCACACCTCCTTGCCCTGCAAGCATAAGCTGGAGGATTTGCTGGTTTTGAGTCACCAGCTGCTGCATGGTCTCCATCATCTGCTGTGGAGAGGGAGTAGGAGCGGGAGTAATCGGGACAGGATTACCCGGTGGAGGACTGTTCTCTCCCTGTCTGGGAGAGTTTGGTTGAACGGTAGGGCCCGGACCCGTAGTTAGGCCAGGGTTGTCCTCTCGTCTTACAGACCTCGTGCTGATCACCATGATTCTAACAAGGGGTTTGAATTTTTTTTTTTCGTCCCCACAGACGGCGCCAAACTGATGATGCCAAAAAGGGTAAATTCGGACGCTTCGGACACCACCGGTCAGATAATTAATACTGTGCAGTAAATGAAGAGAGATGAGAGATTTATAGTGGTTCGGTCAAGCGTGACCTATGTCCACTTCAAAATGGTGATGTTTGATTAATGTAGAGAGTTACAGATATGAGAAAGTAGGGAAAAAATCATCCTTCCTTCAAGTGATGAGAGGGCTCTATTTATAACTCTTTCCCACCAGGTGGGGATGCGTTCAGTTCAACGTCTCTTTGGAGCCTCAGTCGTGTCCTTGAGGATCGAGCCAGGTGGAAGGCAGGTGAGATCCTCTCCGTGAGACTTGGTAAATGCAGGTGAGGGGAGGACTTCGTCGCGATGACTTGGAGCTTGAGGTGACGAGGCTTCGTTTAACGAAACCCGGATCTCAACGGAGCTATCCTGGCCTGACCCACGATCCTAGACGAACCGGGTCACTTGGACCTGACTCATTACCGCGATCCGGATTGGGCTTGACTCATCAATACTTTTGAATGAATCTGAAACATCAATTACAATATTAACTGTCGTAATAACTAAGTGGTAGTCCTGAAGAGATAATTGTAGAAGAACTCAGTGCTTGAGGAATTAAGAGTAACGCAGAGAAATCAGGCCTAAAGAGTTTTAGCATTAAAGAGTCATTTAAAGAGACGAGGAGTTTCGGTATGAAAGAGCTTTTATAAGGAAAAAAATTGGATATGAATCAACTGAAGGGGTCAAACAACCTTAGGCCTTCATCGAACAAGCCATTTTGGATGCACCCTGCAATTATAGAATTCCATGAGATTGCATCACACTGAGGCAAGAGATCAAACACCCGACGTGAATCGTCCACTCTAGTACACTTTGCATACGTATCAATCAAGCTGCTTCCAATGAAAACATCACTATTTAACCCATGTCTTATCGCATACCCGTGAATCTCCTTTCCCTTAGAAACATCCACGTACTCAGCAAATATAGGAAGAACGGTAGACAAAGTAAACGAATCAGGCTTCAAACCTGCCAATCCCATCTCCCTAACAATCATCAAAGCTTCTCTATGCATCCCATTCTGTGCATTTCCCGCAATTAAAGTATTCCAAGACACAATATCCCTCACTGGCATCCTCTCAAAAACTTTCCTCACACTCTCCATGCAAAACCCCTCTTCGCTGTCCCATCTCAAAGGGATCCCATCAACAATAATGCAAGAACAATCAGAAAATTCTATATTTGCATTTCTGTGTACAAAACCATCCACATCAAAATTATCGCAAGTCTCAGTATCTGCGGTCTGTTTTGAAGATGGACTTGAAGACTCTCTCTGCAAAAATTCATTACCTGAATCACTACTACTACTCAGATTATTAAGGGGTTCCTTGAACAACCTTCTTGCAGGAGTTTTTTCGTATACTTGGTGCGCATTCAGATTGGGACTCGTAGTCCCTTCTTCTCTACATTGCTGCAATTTACAATACATGTTCATCAGTGCATTGCCAGTGTAGAGATCAGAATCCAGACCCAAGCGAATAACGCACCCATGTACTGATTCCCCAAGCTTCAAATCCATCAAATAGGTGCAAGATTTAAGAACAGTTGGGAAGATATGGTGATCTGGGTATTTCCCAAACGCTCTCATTCCAATAAAGAAGCGATGGATTGGTGGAAAAGACCATGAGATGTGTAACATCTAATGATGGATTTCCAGTACAGGGTGGAAGGATCAACAATGGTGCTGAATGTGAGGCGGGCTTCTTGTAAAAGCCCCAGATTGGAGTAGATGGAGAGGATGGTGTTGATGAGAGAGGAGGAGGATGTGGTCTTGAGGATCGGTGCATGGAGCTGTTTGGCTTGAGATCTTGTTTTGATGGAGGAAGGGTTTTGTAGGAGGGTTTTGAGTAGGGTGTTTGGAGTAGCTGTAGACATATATCATTGATTTTGAATTTTTAGAGAGAAAAAGATGGCCTTTTCTTTTCTACTGGGAGCGGTATGTTTGAATGGAAGTAGCTGTTCATTTCAACTTTCAAGGAAGAAACCAACAGAATTTGAATGGAAGGTAAGGTAGGTAGTTTGATCACTTCTGGGAAGAGAGAGAAAGGGCTTGTTTGGATGAATCCATGCTTTATGGCTTTTCTCCTGTTTGTGTTTGTTTCATGAATATAAAGCTCTCTTTTTAACTATTTTTTCCAAGGAGAAATGATTTTCTCCACAGAAAGGGAAACCATGAGTTAATGCCTTAATGGGGATGGAACTTCACAGTGGGGCCCAACTATTAAAATTGGAAAGAACAGGATCTCCTGTTTGGTTCAAACAGGGTCAACCAGGGGGCGCCACATCAGGGGCGAAGGCGGATGCGGAAGAAAGAGAAACTGCGCGTGGCGCCTCCCCCTGTTTGGACCAAACAGGGGATCCGTTTCCAAATTGGAAATGTTGAAAAAAAAAAACCCTCAAGATTAGCACAGCACGGGAATGTTCACCAATAACTGAATGTATATTTATTGATTTATTAAAAAAAACCATCAGATTACACAAAATTAATCTTCAAATACTCGTGACAATGATTTGGCGATTATGATAGGGATAGAAATGAAGTTCTTGCGTAAAAGTGAGGAAATAAGTGGTTACATTTTGAAAGTGAAGAGTTATAAGTCAAAATCATAAGTCATAGTCAAAATCACCTAAAAAACCCTTCAGCTTAATATAGTATAATGGGTTATCCTCAAATTAGAAATCAATTGAAATTTGTCCCACCTATTGATTTACCATTTAATGGAAAAAAAATTTGATAATAAATATGCAAAGAATTGAGTTAATCACGTTTTTAAACAAGAGTCAATCCAACAGTGAAAAAAACTTTGATCGATGTAAAATGTGAGGATGCCCCATATCCAGGAGGGCATATATTTTTGAATGGTTCGGGTTTCAATAGGTGGGTCCCACCATGGTGTTCCACTCCTCCTAACTCTAAATTTCTCTAGGTTAAAGCCTTAGAGGATCTGGATTAAAGGACACTGATCTATAATTAGCTTGATCAGATTTGGAAGGAGCTGGGCGTGGAGCGGTTTGGATGTAGGGATGACCCTGGGCTGGGCTACCTAGGCCTGAAAGGAGCCTATCCTGGAATGGGCTGTGTTTCGGGCCAATGGACAGTAGTTGGGCCTAATTTTCTTTTTCAATAGCTAAATGGGCTGGACTGATAACTTTCGATGCTTAAAGGCGCAGCCTGGGCAAGCAATGGTCGACTGATAGAGGCAAAGTTAGAATTTATCCCAAGGGGGGTTGATAATATTTTCATATTTGTTGGTTTTTTACTTATTATTTATAAACAAATTTATTTTTTTAAATGTTTTTACTAATATTTAAAGAAAAGTCCGAAATTTGAAAATACTTTAATGTTTTTAAAGACATAATCTCTCTAAACTTTTAGAACAATTAAACTACAAAAATAATAGGGCTCACTATAATGAATCCAAATCGTTGAAACTAATCATTTACTCCTTGTTTAAGGACCGAGAGTTTTATCCCACTCTAATCAAAGTGTGACATATATTGGACTGATCACATATAAAGTCACTCACCTATGATTATAATATATGAAGTTGACTGAGTTCAATTGCCCAAATCAGAAGATCGCTTCTAATTGATTTTTGACTATCTTGAGATACGACCTAAAAGAAAATCCTAGCTCCATCACTGTTATTCGTCACCTTTAATTCAAGTCAGAATGAAAGTTTTTTTTTATTCAAATTTTGTCGATTTTTTATTTTACGAAGATTTTATATCCTAACTATTATTATTGAAAGTTGTCAAGTTGTGATGCATAATTTCTCTTTTCCGATATAAATCAAAATGTCTATTGACATTTATTAGGGCTACAGGCCTAGGCTTAGCACGGGCTTACTCTTCTAATAATAGTAAAATCATATATGATTTAATATTTTTAAATTATTAAAAAAAATCTTTGTGGTATTTATTGTACTCAAAATTTCTTCATTAGTTGAAGTTGCAGAATGCAGATCTGGTGTTTGTTGGTGTGATAGAATATTTTTCTTTTATTCTTTTCTAATATTTGCTTCATATTTGAGATTTTCAGCTTTTTATATATATATATATATATATTAAATTGCGACTAGAGTCTTAGGCAATGGTAAAGAAAGATGCAATTACATCATAATAGATTTACCCTTTTTCTAATAATAAAATAAAGCATGTGAGAAGGTATAGAATTTCAAATGAATTTAAGAATTATATGTTTAGAAACTTAAATTAGTTAAATCTACTTCTTCATAGCATCTTAATTTAGACAGAAGGTATCAACTAATTTAACTTAAATATATTTTTCTCACTTTTAATTGTAGAAATTACATGGGAAGAAAAAATACATGAAAATCTTTAATTTTAATTTTCAATTGTAGTTCTCTACAACACGTTTTTTTTTTTTCGCTTTTGAACGGATTTTAATATTTAAGATTTTAAGAATAACTCTAATATAATTTTTTTTATTTTGAATTTATTTTGTTTCCAATAATATCTCAAAGAAAGACAAAAGATTGAAATTACAACATTATTATCTACACCATTTGATCGATACATTTAATTATTTTATCCGGTTTGAGAATTTTTAAAACTTGAAGGATAAATTGTTTAGTTTTGCGCCCAAGCTCAGCGCGTCTTTTTTTTTTTTTTTTTTTTTGTGGTTGCTTTTTTGCCTAGTTTGTTTTTTCAAGCTCTTCTTTAAATGTAAGTCTATATTTTGTGTTTACACCTTTTTTTTTTCTTTAGAGAAGTTTATGAATATTCAAACAGGCCTTTTGACAATTGACACCCCTTTTCCTTTAGCCCTTTTTTGGACAACTTATTTTCTAAGGATATCTATCCTCAACGATTAGTTCTCTCTGCAATCTACCAAACTCTAGCTCTTCAACCTCTTCAAATCAACACCAAAGGAAAGCATCCGAACACTGGGTGTTGTTTTGATGTCCTTGTTAATTAAATAATTACATTGCCTCATTTTTTTTTTCAAGTAAAAAGAAGGAAAACAGGGAAAGTTTGTTGTTTTTTTTTTTCTTTTTATTTTATTTTATTACATGGGTATCTCCAAAGTCTTTGACCCAACGAGACTAATCCACTTAATGGCACAAACTAAAATCCACACAAACGCACACCGAACATATTTAGGGCAGTTTCGAACACAAGACTAGGGAGTAAACCCATGCCTTATGCTACTCTACGAACTCCAAGATGGGTGAAGTTGGGGCCCACCGTAAGATATATCAAATACATTTCACTTGATTAATATATCACACAAAACTGATTGGTTTTTATCCATAGGTAAGGCCACCTGTTTAAAATCTGAACTGCACATGAAAAAATGCCTCCAATTTATATAAGATTGATAAGATCTCAGTTCATATGTTTTGGACTGCTACAAGATATTTCAGAAGAATAGACTTGAATAAATCATTAAAAAATACATTTGCTTTATACATGATCAATCTTATGAAAGGCCCATCTGACCATCCAAGAGGGAATACATTGTAATGTACATAATCAATATAATGAAAAAAAAAAATTCTTTAAAACAATGGGAAAGAATTGAAGTGGAATACATTGTAATGTACATAATCAATATAAGTTTATATGGCATTTGGACATTTAAACAGTTCCTGACTTCATCAGCATCTTCCAGACTTTTAATTCGCCCCTTGCATCACCTGTGAATAATAGCCCCCCTGGGCTGGTCTGAATCATCCGTACATCCTCATTACAGAAAATTCTTCCCCTTTCATCAAATCTTTTACATAGGAAAAAGAAAGACAAGTTAATTAAAAAGCTTCACATGGAAAGATCATATTATGTAGATGGAAGAAGAAACTCACGTTGGGAGGTCATAAAGGCGGACAATGGAGTCATTGCACGCGCATACTATTGCAGGTTTATGTAGCTCATCCTCCATCCCACATAGTAAACGCACTTCCTGCATATACACACATTACTGTTAAAAACAGTTATGATATCACCAATCCACTTATAGCTAAGTGGTGAGGCATACTCTCCCCACATAAACAACTAGGGATCAATCACTGGCTTTTGTTGATTAAGGACATGGTGTGTAAGACTTTTATAAGAGAACAAAAATGATTTCATTGAAAATCGTAAAAAAAATTTGGACTTCAATGATGTCAAGAATTTTACACCCTACTATTGATTACACTTTACATTAAGCAGAACAGTAACATTAGTATTTTCTAGGAAAGTTTACATACAAAAGACCAGCCACTAGGTCCAAGTTTTGACAATACAGCTTGTTTTCATCAATGAAGCTTGTGTGTTTTTGAAGCATTAATTGTATAACAAAATGCATAGAAAAAAATAAAATAAACGTACATGTTTCACATGGTGTGTATAACAGACTTGTAAGTTGCCAGCCTCTGTTAACACCCACACCTACACAAGCAGTAAGAAATTAAATGAAAAGAAAAATAAACAGTTTAGCGCATGCAAAACTCTGGTAGGTACAAAAAGAAAATTTACCTTTATTGTTTGATCCAGAGAACACGTTAATAAAAACAGGTCCCAGCAGAGAATAGACATAACAGCTGAACTGTGGTCTGTTAGGGTTTGCAAGCACTGTGAAGTTCTAATGTCCCATACCTGAATGAAAATCAATGTGTTTTAAAAATAAAGATAAGCAGACATGTGAATTCAGAGAAATAACACAAGCACTTATAGGGGGAAAAAGAGAGACAAACATATAATGAGAATTGAGAAGCACCTGATAAGAAAAGCAATTCTAAGAACATCCATGTCAAAAGTATATACAAGTATATAATATAATGTATATCTGCAGTTTCTTCTTTGAAAGAAAATGTAGCCATTCATAATAAAGGATCCATAAAATCCAAAGGCAACGAACACATAGATAGGTACCATAATTCTTACTTTTGATCGTATCAAAATGTGATCATTGCAAGGTCACCAAGAGCAGTGGCGGATCCAAGATTTTCATTTGGATGGACTAAACTTTTGCTAGACTTTCCTTAACTTTTTTTACATTTTTGACATCTTTTGTGCTTAAATAAGTCACCCAATGTAACTCTCTCTCTCAAACTACAAGGGCATGGCATCATTCAAAACAAGTACACCATATGGGAATGATCCTATTAATGAGTCCCACTAAGGACCACCAAGCAGGAATGAATTTGGGCTGGTGCCAAGTACATTAATAGTGTAGTTCATAGTTGAGTTTGTTAGTGCTGGGTCAAAATATGAGGACCCCCACAAAATCATGTAATCATTTCCCTATATTATTAGATTATAGTAATAAGGAAATCCATTTTTAAAAGGCACATTCAATGCAATAGAGATTTTATCCATCTATAATAACTTACCTTTATTGTATGATCAGTGGAGCCGGAATAGAGCTTGCCGTATGATCTAGCAACTAACGTCACAACCGAAAGACTGTGCCCATTGAATCGAGCAGCTTGCTCAAAGAGGTTTCCAGCATTAAATTCCCAAGACAATATGGTTCCATCCTGCAAGAAAACAAAGGACTGAACATGAGTTTGTGATCATCGCAAATCTAGAAGTTGCATATGAGAAATAACAGACTAGATATAGCAATACAAGAAAAGCTAAAAGTTTTTATACAAAGTAAGAGTTTAATCATCTACTACAAAAACAAATTAAAACTTCAGTTAGCTAGTCAAATAAACATAAATCATGGATGAAGTGTAGAGAGAACCTCTATTCCGGCAAAAAGCATTCCGTCGACAAAATCAAGCGCATAAACTTGTCCAAGAGGACCAGAGAGGCTTAGATCAACAGCATTTGGGGGGTTGCAACTAAAAACCTGCAAGCGCAATTATAAGACAAAGTAAGCAAAACAGGAAATTGACCACTGCCCACAAGAAAATCAACTTGACTCTACATAGATGTGTCTATAAGACACCCATGATGCCACTAAAGAAGCAAGTTTAGAATCACCCAAATGAGTATATCAGAAATAAGTTCTACTGATCTATTCTTTGCTAGCTAATGTATTAATCGAACTCCCATTTACCTTGATGGCATTAGGGACTCCAATGAAAACCCAAGGGGCTGCACTTAGAATGCACCCGATTTTCCCTCCAAGATTAAGACTGCCAGCACACTACAAAGAAAGGCACTTCCACAATGAATAAACATGAACAAAAAATAAAAAGGAAAAAATTAGGAAATTCTAATCTATTTATTATATATGTAAAACGGTTGATGAAATAGACACAAATTAGAGAGGTTTCAATTAAGGACATCCTACCAAAATCACCTAGGCCATGGCCTTTCTCTCTTTAATAAAATGGCCAAAATGCCCTTAGCTTTTTCAAAATATATCCCCAACACTCGAATTGATCTCCAACAACAATATGAAGAAGCTGAAGAGGCAGCTCTTGGTGCCGTTTGAGTCCATTGTATGGGGGAAAGATTGGGATTTTGGGGATTTATTTGGAAAAGCCCAAATGTTTTCAACATTTTGTTCTGTTTTCAAAACTGCCCAAAACTTTGGCGTTATTTTGAGAATTTCCCTTAACTTTCTCTTGGAAATTCAGATAGGCAAAAAGAAAAGATTCATTCATCCCCACTTTTCTCCCCATCCAAACCAAGATGTTGGTCCAACACATCCTTTAGCAGAATGTTTTGAACAGTTGAAGAATGTAAAGTGAGGATGAGATCTCCTGGATGCTTTCCCATTAGCACTTCAAGTGCTAACACCCCAAACCTATAAACATCACACTTAGAACTGTCACTTCCATTGTGTATGCATGCTCTGAAATAAAATTTTTAGAATCATGTTTTGTGATCAACAACTGCACAAATCTCCTTGCATTGAGAATTCCTGTGATCTAGGGAAAAAGGCAAATGGATGAGATAAAGTTACATATTATGCATTTCACCTTCCTACTGGGGAGAGAGGTGGGATATGTCATTTGTGAAGAACAAACCATTCAAACACCTTTCACTTTCTGTGCTTTATGAAAACAATATGAGGGGAGAAAGTTGTGCAATAGAAGCTATGATGCACACCCTCTTTACAGCTCAATTCTCATAGATCAACTCTTCTAATCAAAACAAATTAGAGCCATACAGACTTGGTTGCCATTACATGAGAAAAGATATCAAAGTAGCACACTTAAATGCAATTGTAAAACAGATAACAACTCATCATAAGGTGATATGTGATGGGCTCAAGCATTTCTTTTCCATAACCCATATGGTTGGCATTGGGCTGGGCCGGCTGAGCATGGGGAGGTTCTTGACACCCTTGAGTAAGGGCTGCGCATATACTAGATTATATATTATGTAGATGTTCAACGAATAAATCGTAATATATTTATGTTCGATATCGTTTTATTTAATATAAACAGTTAATATGAACGTATATAAAGTATCAAATCTATTACTATCTAAACGATCTAGACCTACCATTTATTACTATACTTCAAATGAAGATGCATTGTAGATAAAAATGACTTTAACTCGGGTACCTAGAACTTTGACACATCATCTTACTCTAAAAAGATTTCCATAAAAGTAAAGGTAAATAATCTCTGAGCACAAAAAACAGAATTGGAAGTATTGGCAATTTTATAAGTTGTTATATCACTTATAACTGACACATTTGCTCTTTTGGTGGAGACAATATAAGTTTTTGTAACTTCTACAACAATATAAAAATTTACTTTATTTCTTTGTCACTGTGCGCTCATTTACAATTTTTTTCTCATGAGAAAGAAAACTAAAGCAATAAATTGGTAAATCCTTTCACTTCATCTCCATTTGAATAATATTTACTTTTTCATGATTCTTAAATCTTTTAAGTGTTAGGCAAAGTAGTAAAAACATTTTCTATTTCTAAGTTCTTTTCCTTTTTAATTATTGATAAGATTGTTATTGACATCTTCTTTTTATCCTCATTGAAACTTCTTAGAAGAAAGTTTTACTATCATGTATCTACCAGCAAAATTCATCTATATATGTTCTCTGTATCCTCATAATTTCTTAGAAATTTAACTAATTTTATTCATTTTATTTGTATAAATTTTAACTTAATTTTTATGCTTTGTTTGTATTTCTTTCTCGGCCCATGAATCACACAGATTCTTTTGGAAGTACTGATAGACTCAAATCTAAAGATCAAAATAGAGCTTGATAAAAATTAAAAAAAATGAGTTGAAAGAGTAATCATGCCGATACCTTTCCAGTATCACAGTCCCAAGCACGTACTACTCCATCTTTGCTGGCTGAAAACAGCTTATTGGACCCCTGAGGAAGAGTGATTCCACTAACAGCCTGCTAACAACAGTCAAATTTTCAAAGGGGCACAGTCAATCCGATAACCCAACAAAAGATACACTATGCAACAAAAGTGATAGGGATGGCAAGGGGTTGGGTCTCCTTCGGGTTAGACCAACCTGTACCCGACCAAACTGGCAATGATCTGCCCCATATCTGACCCAACAAGTTTAGCATGTGATACTGATACCAAACTCGCCTTGTGACGGGCTCAGGTGAGGTGAGGATGCATACAGACTGGTATATTTTATATTAAAAAGTTCGAGGAAAAGAAAAATCTTATAACCCTTAAAATTTTAACATATGACCTCCAAAACAACATCTCAATACCACTAATACTGTAGCAGTCTTATACATAAAATTTTCTAACATCAAAATAAAAGTAAAGCAAAGTAAACCCGAGTCAGGTCAAAATTTGGAAACCCAATCAACCCACTACCAAACCTGTCCCTAATAGGAGGGGGGTTCAGGGCGGGTCGACCCATTGCCATCTGTAAACAGAGAGAACACACCCACCTTTTCATGCCCCTTCAATGTAGCTAAACATACAAATGGCTGGCCAACAAACCAAGAATGCAGAAACTTGCAACTGTCACCCTGGTGGCATTTACCCACAAGCCAATTGGTGCAGACCTCCTTGTCCTGAGTCTCCTTGCAAGGATGCGTCAAAGAAGTGTCTTCATGGTTTGGACTAGGTCCAGAAGAATAACCGTTGCAGCTAGGATTAGGTGGATTTGGCTCAGCCTTATTACACAGAGCAACATCATGGTGACCATCTATAGGCTTAGGAGACTCAGTGTAAGGTTTTGGGTTAGGTTTGGATTTAGGATTGAGCCTGGGTGGATCACAGTTGGGGTTTCTTGGATTGGGTTTGGAAGAATTAAAAGGCTTTCTTTGGTTATGATGGTTATAATTAGGATTTTTCCAAACGAAAGCCTGAGTAGTTGGTCTCCTGTAATTGTTGTTGGTGCTGTTGTTGTTGTTGACAATTGGTAACTGGCGGTGGCATTGCTTCTTGGGAGGATGAGATTGAGAAGTGGTGTTGTCATGGGGCAATTGGGGATGAAGAAAGGGACAGCGATGGCGATAGCAGTGTCCTGATGATTGCCAATTGAAGCAAATCTTCTTCTGTGATTGAGATTGAGATTGAGATTGACCAGGACGACTATGGATTCTCTTGTATCCTTGCCTTTCTACTATAATTCCACCCATATCTCTTAAAATAACCCAACTCCTGAAAAAAACCAATCAATGAATCAAACAGTCCAGTTAGCGAAGTGAACGCTAATCTCATCAAGAAATGATCAATAAACCCAAGAAAACAAAGTAACCAAACAACAAATAGGTTGCATTGAAAAACCCTAGAATCAGCTAATCATCCCTATCTTTTGCCCAAACAGAGAAGAAATCATTACCAACACCAAGAAAGAAATACAATTCAAACAGAGAAATCACTGACATGGTCGAGAGATAGAGATTGAACTGCAAGAATTCCCTCAGAACCCTAACACTAGTTCATTAAAAAAAAACCCAATGTAGACGAATTCGACATGGACCTGTAGAGAGCCTTTCTTCTACTTGATTTCTTCGAACCCGAGACCGAAAGAGAGAGAGAGAGAGTAGAGAGCGCGCGAAAGCAAGAGAGAAACAAACGAGTGAGAGTGAGTGAGAGAATATGAAATGAAAAGGCAATGAGCCAATCCTAACATATATAGGGATATAAACGGTCGGTTCGGTCCGGGTCCACAGTGGACCCATAACTGGAACCGTTAATAATAATAATAAAAAAATGTAGCGAGGTGACAAATGGGTCGAATTGGGCTAATCGGGTCGAACCCATTTATTAAATGAGTTAGATGCTCCTAGGTCGGTTCGGTCCGGGTCCACGGTGGACCCAGAACCGGAACCGTTAATGAAGAAAATGTACCGAGGTGACAAATGGATCGAATTGGGCTAATCGGGTCGAACCCATTTATTAAATGAGTTAGATGCTCCTAATATGTATCCGACCTGTTTATTAAACGGGTTAGAAACCCCTAACCTATATATTATGATGGTCGGGCTCAATTAGTGGGTCGGGTTGGCTTTATCCAGCTATGCCCGAAACCAGTTTCTTGGTTCCTAGATTAGAACCGTTAATGAGAAGCTGGAACTGGAACTGTATATGGGACGGATTTAGGTCTGGGTCTGTGTCTAGGTAGAAAATGATATAGGAAAAAACCTAATTTTTAGGATACGTTCTAAAAAATTGAGATAATATGTCATGTCCTAGGTTCATTGGTCGGAACAAAGGTAGAATCGTACCTGGACCCGTCTAGGTTACGGGTCTAAAAAAGGACCCAGACTTGGACCCATTTACTCATCGGGGTCTAAATAAAGACTCAAATCTGGTTTTTAACGGATCAAAACCTTCGGATAATCGGAGAATCAGAGACACATTTACATCCCTAATCCTACCTAACCCGTTTAAATGCATGTTATGAATTACCACATTACATTTTTTTTTTTAACTCATCCTAACATACTATGGGTGTGAATCATGTACGATTTTTGTAAATAGCAATTCAGGGCCAGCATTCAATACAGGCGAGGTCTATCATCTGGAGGTCTTGGATTGATGAAATGTTCTGCTGCTAGGAAAAGCAGATTCATCAATAGTCCATCTCGGGATGTGGATTGCATAGCGGTAGAAATCCTGAGCTGAAGGAGCGGAACTGTGGCAATAACTCGGTGGTTGCCCCGAAGAGATGATTGTCTGTTCCTCCCCTCAGAGTGGATGAAAAGTTGCAAAATCAAGTATAATGCTAAGCATACTTTTGCATTTCACGAAAACCAAATAAAAGCTTAAAATAATGATACTTTTGAATGAATCTGAAACACCAATTACAATATTAACTGTCGTAATAACTTGGTGGTAGTCTTGAAGAGATACTTGTAGAAAAATTCAGTGCCTGAGGAATTAAGAGTAACGCAGAGAAATCAGGCCTAAAGAGTTTTAGTATTAAAGAGTCATTTAAAGAGATGAGGAGTTTTGGTATTAAAGAGCTTTTATAAGGAAAAAATTGGATATGAATCAAATGAAGGGGTCAAAAATAAATTCACACAATCAAAATCAAATTGAAAATCATAGTTGATTTCTCAATTGAAATTAGTTAGCTTCGTTATATATAATGGGCTGCAAATGGATCAGATCCAGCATAGCATTAGACCAGAGTATATTCAGTAGGATCCAGCAACCGATTCTAGGATCCATAACCAGTTCCGGAAGACTTGCAGGTCCACGTTTTCGACATAACAAATACACATACAATAAAAGTAAACTATGAATTATATATTTAGATCTGATCTATCCTCATAGAATTCTGGGTATTCAAAACTTGGGCCCTTGTCCTGGACCCCACACATCAGGCCTACACAACATATTGTGTCAAGTTGGGTCTAGGATGACCCATATTGCCATGGGTCAGCGCCCGATCAAGCCCGGCGGTGATCTTTATATGGTAGCTCTTAGTGATGGATAAAAGGCCCAAACAAATATATCTGCCACGGAGGCTAAACAACAACGACAGGTATACGAAGCCCTGTAAACCAATTATTTGGGCTTTGTGGAATGTGAGACTTTCCGAATAAAGGGCGAACAAAGGGCGAAATTGGGAGATTAGCAAGCTTATGCTAAGGGAGAGACAGGGCCTCTCTTAAAGAGGGAATATGCATCACTGTGTATTGCCACTGCATTTGAGAATGCAGCAAGGACAATCATGAATATAGCTAATATATTATCCTTCTCTGTTGCTTTTCCATGTGTGTCCCTGAAATGAAAAGAGTAAAAAAAAAAAAATGGTAAGGTAGTACAGCAAGCAACTATGAGAGTGAAAGATAATTTTGAAATATAGAATTGAAGCATTATGTATGAAAGGATCATGATGTTATTAGGAAGTGCGTACAACATGTGGGGGTAAAAACTGAACTCAATGTTAGATTGGGCTTGGGTCATAGTGGACCAACCCAACCCGCAAAGAGAGAGAATTAAATGAGTGCTCCATCATGCACTAACTCTATCCGTTATCAATTATCACCATGAAGAGGGAGCAATAACTCCAGCCGTTATCAGTTACAGTTGGCAATAAAAGAAACGAATGATCACTAATGGCTAACATGAAGAGAATTAATGGAGCCATGATGGCAGAAAAAGAGAGAAAAAATATATAAAAGAGAAAGAAAAAGGTATGCAAGTTCTGAACCAAAACTCTAATCAAAACGAGAACAAAGTTCCAGAGGCTAACTTAAGCATCGGAGAGTCCTCGATCGGACCACCCGATCGAGCTCTTATGATAGTTTGCTTCTGATACAGGTAAGAAGATCGATTCAGATCCGAGTAGAAGGAAAACAAACAGAGTTTTCACTCTGTTCAGGTCAAGAAGAAGGAAGTAAATCTCCGTTGCCGAGCTGACCTGCCCAGCCGACCTGCCCAGCCGACCAATCAAAATCAACACTTACAATTGGAAGATCTCCTCCGGACAACCAGAAGGGAAATCTCCATCGCCAAGCAGAGCCAATCTGCTCCGCCGCTGATCAATCGAAATCAGACCTTACAATTGGCACCGTCTGTGGGAAGCGAAAGAGGAAAATCATCCACTAACGCTTCTTCTTGCTGAGAAATATGGCGGATCAAGTGCTTGGTCTCGGATCAAAGCACCAATTTGGATGCTCTCAGTCTCAAATAGGGGCAACCCAAGACAAAGAGCGACAAAGACGCCCAGGAAAGGATCCTGTAGCCAACCACTCCGGTGGTCTAGATGTCGAATATGTACCATATACTGACAATGACCGGACCGTCCCCTTTCCAGGCAAGAAAGGACGGATCTAGTCAGAAGTTTACCGCGCTGATTCAAGCCGCGCCATAAATTCACCATCTATGGATAAATTGCAAAAGGGACCCCACCAAAAACAGGGTCATGAACACCAGGTACGAGCTCCACCACAGGATGCATATGCCCGCCTGGAGCAATCTTGCAGAGATGCTATTCGGGATCTGACACAGGGAATGAAGCAACAAAAGGAAAAGCTCAACTGTCTGCTGCTGAAATTGGAAGCAACAAAAGAGGACCAAGGACGTCCCCCGAACGCGGATGACGTTCGAAAAGGTCGGAAACTGCTTATAAAATCCGAAGAATAGAGCGCCGAAGTGGCACCGATGTGCGGGGGCCCAGAAGTCACCATTCTGAATCAAAAGCTTGGCGAATCAGAGCTAAGGCCAGAGTAGAAGATGAAGGGAATAGAACTTCAAGCTCCCGACTACGAAGACAAGAGGAAACCGAAGTCCGAACAAGATCTATTGAGGTTAGCGAAGCCCCGAGGATGAAAGCACCCCCATGAGCACTTACCGAGGAGGATGTACAAGCTCTCATAGAAAAGGCGTTAGCAAATCAGAAGTCCCCTCAGGAGAATCCAACCGGAGCAAGGTACCTGGGAAATGCACAAAATTTTGAATCTCCTTTCTCGGAGGAGATTGGAAAAGCGGATCCTCTTCGGCGATTCTCGATCCCTAAGTTGAGGATCTATGATGGAATCTCCGATCCCGCCAACCACATCCAGCATTACCAGCATTCCATGGCATTATGGATAGGGAATGAGCCACTGATGTGCAAGGTTTTCCCCTCGAGTTTGGGAGACCTGGCCTTGAAATGGTTCTCCCGCCTAGAGCCGAGATCGATCTATAGCTTTCGAGAGCTTACTAGATCTTTTGTTCCTCGTTTTGTAACAAATTCCGAGCAGCCCAAGGACATTGTGGCATTGCTGTCTCTTAAGAAGCAGAGCTCAGAGAGCTTGAAGGAGTTCAGCGCTCGTTATTGGCGTCTCTATAATGAGGTAGAAGGGAATAATGAACAAGTAGATGTGGCAACCTTCAAGCTCGGGCTGCCGAAGGAGAGTCAGCTTCGCCAATCATTGACAAAGCGATCCCCGACCACACAAGGAGAGCTGATGGAACGGATTGAAGAATTCATAAAGCTGGAAGAAGACTTGAACATACCCGAGCATAAATGTACTAGCTCGGCGGAGGATGGATTTTAAAAAAAGAGAAGGGAGATCTCCGTTGCCGAGCAGAGCTAGTCAGCTCGTCAGCTGAGAGGGAGATCTCCATTGCCGAGCAGAGCAGTTTAGTTCGGCTACTAAATCAGAGCTCCGACGTTCTGCTTGGACTCATCATGAGACCCCAGTCATGGCAAGCTAGGTTCGACCTGAGAAGGACCGTACATAGTCACCTCGGCCTTATGCACCTCCACCTTATGCTCCTTGGTCTTATATATTTCGGTCTTTATGCATCTCAACCTTGTTCACCTCAGCCTTATGCACCTCGACCTTATGCGCCTCGGTCTTATATATTTCGGTTTTATGCACCTCGGTCTTATTGATCCCAGTCTTATGTATCTCGATCCCGGCAATAATGCAGGAATATTGCCATATTATCATCACTTCGCAAAAATTCTTGTGCCAAGAATGAAGTCCCACTAAAATTATTGAGGATGCTCATAGATCCGGGAAGATCATCAGAAATTATGTTTGCCGAGTTGTTTGATAAGCTCGGCCTGAAACACTTATATTTAAGGCCAACCTCGATACCCCTGTTCCGGTTCAGTGGCCAAGCAACGCACCCGATGGCTTTTTATCCTTGTACCAAAGAATTCTATTTATTATCTTGTGTGGGATATTTTTTGAATTCGGCCAACCTGGCTCTGACCTTGGCAACAATGCCACCGAGCTCATCCTATCTTCGGTAAGAATACCAGCTAGGCATGTCTCTGTCTCGGCCTTCTCCAGCCTGGCAATAATGCCACCGAGCTCATCCTAACTTCGGTAAGAGTACCAGCTAGGCATGTCTCGGCCTCTTCCACCTCGGCCAGGTATCAGAATGCTTCCATCTAAGCAGCAATGCCATAATGTTAACCAAGACAGGCACTTATAGATCTTTGTACCAAAGAATTCATCAGCTTTTTATCACTTATAAGACCTTTGTGGTTTATGTTATTGTACCAAGAATGGAATCAGATTTTTAATCTTCTTTGTACCAAAGAATTTGGAAATTTTGTATCTTGCCTAATTATCTTACTACTATTCCTGTGCCAATGATAGAGGATCATGGTAGGGCATACCTTATCAGAAACAACCTCGCAAAAAATAAGGCTAAGGCCTGAAGGGCAGCTTAGGGCCCACTACTTCATACCGAAGGATAAAAACCTAACTGGGAAGAGCCCAAACTAGGTATGCTGGCCAAGGCCTAGCACTTAAAGGGTAGCTTAAGACCCACTACTTCGTACCGAAGGATAAAAACCTAACTGGGACGAGCCCAAACTAGGTACGCTGCACTGATCTCCTTTTTAACTAATAGCTTGGCATGACGATGCAAGCATTAGGCTAAAAAGTGAGTTCGGAAAGAACCGACAGTGGCGGCGGAAACAAGAGATCTCTTTCAAAGCCCCCCTTTCTTCTCGGAAAATGCAAAAGAAGAAAAGGGGCTTGGGGGGCAATTGTGGGGGTAAAAACTGAACTCAATGTTAGATTGGGCTTGGGTCATAGTGGACCAACCCAATCCGCCAAGAGAGAGAAGTAAATGAGTACTCCATCATGCACTAACTCCATCCGTTATCAATTATCACCATGAAGAGGGAGCAATAGGCCATTATCAGTTACAATTGGCAATAAAAGAAAGGAATGATCACTAATGGCTAACATGAAGAGAATTAATGGAGCCATGAATGGCAGAAAAAGAGAGAAAAAAGATATAAAAGAGAAAGAAGAGAAAGAAAAAAGGTATGCAAGTTCTGAACCAAAACTCTAATCAGAACGAGAACAAAGTTCCAGAGGCTAACTTAAGCATCGGAGAGTTCTCGATCGGACCACCCGATCGGGCTCTTATGATGGTTTGCTTCTGATACAGGTAAGAAGATCGATTCAGATCCGAGAAGAAGGAAAACAAACAGAGTTTTCACTCTGTTCAGGTCAAGAAGAAGGAAGTAAATCTCCGTTGCCGAGCTGACTTGCCGAGCTGACCTGCCCAGCCGACCTGCCCAGCCGACCAATCAAAATCAACACTTACAATTGGAAGATCTCCTCCGGACAACCAGAAGAGAAATCTCCATCGCCAAGCAGAGCCAATCTGCTCGGCCACTGATCAATCAAAATCAGACCTTACACAACACATAAATTGCAGTGAACCAAACATTGCAATTATAAATCAAGGATGAGCTGCTATTTCGGACTATGTGCAGTCTTTTTACATTTAGCCGTTTCTATGGCCTATCCACATATTGAAGTTTCATCTGGGATAAGGACATCCCTTAGACCTCTTTTCCATAGAGTAGAATCAATAAATTTCTTGGGTTTTTAGAATTAATAAAGCCTTATACGAGCTGGTCATTTTTATTAGAGACATCCGAACTCTGCTTGAGGAGATACCAGTCCCTTTTGACAATTGACACCCCTTTTCCTTTAGCCCTTTTTTTTGGACAACTTATATTCTAAGGATATCTATCCTCAACGATTAGTTCTCTCTACAATCTACCAAACTCTAGCTCTTCAACCTCTTCAAATCAACGCCAGAGGAAAGCATCCGAACACTGGGTGTTGTTTTGATGTCCTTGTTAATTAAATAATTACATTGCCTCATTTTTTTTTCAAGTAAAAAGAAGGAAAACAGGGAAAGTTTGTTGTTTTTATTTTATTTTATTTTATTTTATTACATGGGTATCTCCAAAGTCTTTGACCCAACGAGACTAATCCACTTAGTGGCACATGCTAAAATCCACACAAAAGCACACCGGACATATTTAGGGCAGTTTAGAACACAAGACTAGGGAGTAAACCCATGCCTTATGCTACTCTACGAACTCCTAGGTGGGTGAAGTTGGGGCCCACAATAAGATATATCAAATACATTTCACTTGATTAATATATCACACAAAACTGATTTGTTTTTATCCATAGGCAAGGCCACCTGTTTAAAATCTGAACCGCACATGAAAAAAGGCCTCCAATTTATATAACTTTTGATAAGATCTCAGTTCATATGTTTTGGACTGCTACAAGATATTTCAGAAGAATAGACTTGAAAAAATCATTAAAAAATACATTTGCTTTATACATGATCAATCTTATGAAAGGCCCATCTGACCATCCAAGAGGGAATACATTGTAATGTACATAATCAATATAATGAAAAAAAAATTCTTTAAAACAATGGGAAAGAATTTAAGTGGAATACATTGTAATGTACATAATCAATATAAGTTTATATTGCATTTGGACATTTAAACAGTTCCTGACTTCATCAGCATCTTCCAGACTTTTAATTCGCCCCTTGCATCACCTGTGAATAATAGCCCCCCTGGACTGGTCTGAATCATCCGTACATCCTCATTACAGAAAATTCTTCCCCTTTCATCAAATCTTTTACATAGGAAAAAAGAAAGACAAGTTAGTTAAAAAGCTTCACATGGAAAGATCATATTATGCAGATTGAAGAAGAAACTCACGTTGGGAGGTCATAAAGGCGGACAATGGAGTCATTGCACGCGCATACTATTGCAGGTTTATGTAGCTCATCCTCCATCCCACATAGTAAACGCACTTCCTGCATATACACACATTACTGTTAAAAACAGTTATGATATCACCAATCCACTTATAGCTAAGTGGTAGGGCATACCCTCCCCACATAAACAACTAGGGATCAATCACTGGCTTTTGTTGATTAAGGACATGGTGTGTAAGACTTTTATAAGAAAACAAAAATGATATCATTGAAAATCGTAAAAAAAATTTGGACTTCAATGATGTCAAGAATTTTACACCCTACTATTGATTACACTTTACATTAAGCAGAACTGTAACATTAGTATTTTCTAGGAAAGTTTACATACAAAAGACCAGCCACTAGGTCCAAGTTTTGACAATACAGCTTGTTTTCATCAATGAAGCTTGTGTGTTTTTGAAGCATTAATTGTATAACAAAATGCATAGAAAAAAAAAAAAAAACGTACATGTTTCACATGGTGTGTATAACAGACTTGTAAGTTGCCAGCCTCTGTTAACACCCACACCTACACAAGCAGTAAGAAATTAAATGAAAAGAAAAATAAACAGTTTAGCGCATGCAAAACTCTGGTAGGTACAAAAAGAAAATTTACCTTTATTGTTTGATCCAGAGAACACGTTAATAAAAACAGGTCCCAGCAGAGAATAGACATAACAGCTGAACTGTGGTCTGTTAGGGTTTGCAAGCACTGTGAAGTTCTAATGTCCCATACCTGAATGAAAATCAATGTGTTTTAAAAATAAAGATAAGCAGACATGTGAATTCAGAGAAATAACACAAGCACTTATACGGGGAAAATGAGAGACAAACATATCACAAGAAGCACCTGATAAGAAAAGCAATTCTAAGAACTACCATGTCAAAAGTATATACAAGTATATAATATAATGTATATCTGCAGTTTCTTCTTTGAAAGAAAATGTAGCCATTCATAATAAAGGATCCACAAAATCCAAAGACAAGGAATACGTGGATGGGTACCATAATTCTTACTTTTGATCATATCAAAATGTGATCATTGGCAAGGTCCACCAAGACTCCAAGAGGGTTTAGTACAAGGACTAAAATTCAGGTGCAGTAGGGAAGAGACAGTAAATGCCAGTCCGTGCTTGTCCATGCATCCGTGCCAGTCTCAAAATATTAAAAAAAAAAAAACGACAAATAAAAAATTAGAAATATGAAATAAGCTAAAAAGGTTTAAGTTTGTACCTTATCTCAATAATTAAGATGTTTAGGTTTTTCATATGCTCATAGCTTCAGGTATATTGAAATTAAATACATGTTTTTGGGTAAAATCTAAATCCTTGTGTGCTTGTCTTGGACGTGGTATCTTGAGAACTTAACTTTGAACCAAACGGTTTAGCTAAAAGCGGGGAGGATAGGCCGATATTTTATTAGCTTCTTCTTTGTCAGTTCAGATTTTAGGGGCTTCCAAGTGGAACAGGGTCTGAGGGTTTGCATTCTTTCTTTCTTTTTTAACACTATCCAAACCATGAACAGAATGTAAATTAGCATTTATTCAAAAAGGTAAAAATCACTCATATGTACTTGTTAACAGTAAATTATTTTTATGGATGAATTTGAACCATTACAAGACAAAGCAATCAAAACTACTCAAAAAGAAGAAGAGAAAAGAAGAAAAAGCAAAATGCTTGAAATCACAAACTACTCCAAATTGCAACTTTCAATAGTAATAGTGTAGTAAGAAAAAGAAAACAATTCACCTTTATTGTATGATCTGTGGAGCCGGAATAGAGCTTGCCGTATGATCTAGCAACTAATGTCACAACCGAAAGATTGTGCCCATTGAAGCGAGAAGCTTGCTCAAAGAGGTTTCCAGCATTAAATTTCCAAGACAATATGGCTCCATCCTGCAGGAAAACAAAGGACTGAATATGAGTTTGTGCTCAACCCAAATCAAGAAGTTGCATGTGAGAAATAACAGACTAGATATAGCAATATAATAAAAGCTAAAAGTTTTTATACAAAGTAAGGGTTTAAGCATCTACTAAAAAAACAAATTAAAACTTCAGTTAGCCGGTCAAATAAACATGAATCATGGATGAAGTGTAGAGAGAACCTCTATTCCGGCGAAAAGCATTCCGTCAACAAAATCAAGCGCATAAACTTGTCCAACAGGACCAGAGAGGCTTAGATCAACAGCATTTTGGGGGTTGCAACTAAAAACCTGCAAGCACAATCATTAGACGAAGTAAGCAAAACAGGAAATTGACCACTGCCCCCAAGAAAATCAACTTGACTCTAAATAGATGTGTCTATAAGACACCCATGATGCCACTAAGGAAGCAAATTTAGAATCACCCAAATGAGTATATCAGAAATAAGTTCTACTGATCTATTCCTTGCTAGCTAATTTATCAATCAAACTCCCATTTACCTTGATGGCATTAGGGACACCGATGAAAACCCAAGGGGTTGCACTTAGAATGCATCCGATTTTGCCTCCAAGATTAAGACTGCCAGCACACTACAAAAGGAAGGCACTTCCACAATGAATAAACATGAACAAAAACATAAAAAAGGCAAAAATTAGTGAATTCTAATCTATTTATTATATGGGGAGCTCTATTGGCACCACGATTTTTGCTCTTCCCACAGTGAAAAAAAAAACAAAAACCTTTCCTAAACTACCCCTCCCCCTTTCTCCCTCCTCCCTCTCCTCCCTCCTCCTCCTCCCTCATCTTCCCTTCCTCTCCCAGCCTCCCCACTCCCCCCCCCCCCAGTCGCCGGCGGGGAGGGAGCCTCGGCCGGCAGCCGGCGGCGGAAGCCCCGGCCGGCTGGCATCCCTCCCCCTCTTTCTTCCTCTCTCCCTCTTCTTTCCCTCTTCTCCCTCTCTCCCTCCCTCTCCTTCCCTCCCCCTCCCCCTCCCAGTCGTCGGCGGCAGCCCGATCTCCCTCTCCGCCGGCGACTGGGAGGGGGAGGGGAGGGAGAAGAAGAGTAGGGGAGGGAAGGAGAGGGAGAGGGAGAAGAGGGAAAGAAGAGGAGAGAGGAAGAAAGAGGGAGAGGGGGAGGGGGAGGGGGAGGGAGGCCAACCGGCTGGGGCTTTCGCCGCCGGCTGCGGGGCGGGGCTCCCTCCCCGCCGGCGACTGGGGGGGGGGAGGGGGATGAGGGTGGAGGGTGGGAGAGGGAGGAAGGAGGGAGGAGGAGGAAGGGTAGTTTAGGGAAAAAAAAAATTTTGTCTTCTAGTGCGGTGAGGAGAGAAAAATTCGTGGTGCCAATAGCACCACTCTTATTATATATGTAAAACGGTTAATGAAATAGACACCATATTAGAGAGGTTTTCAATTAAGGACATCCTACCAAAATCACCTAGGCCACGGCCTCTCTCTCTTTAATAAAATGGCCAAAATGCCCTTAGCCTTTTCAAAATATATCGCCAACACTCAAATTGATCTCCAACAACAATATGAAGAAGCCGAAGAGGCAGCTCTTGGCGTCGTTTGAGTCCATTGTATGGGGGAAAGATTGGGATTTTGGGGATTTATTTTGGAAAAAGGCCCAAATGTTTTCAAAATTTTGTTCTGTTTTGAAAACTGCTCAAAACTTTGGCGTTATTTTGAGAATTTCCCTTAATTTTCTCTTGGAAATTCAAATAGACCAAAAGAGAAGATTCATTCATCCCCACTTTTCTCCCCATCCAAACCAAGATGTTGGTCCAACACATCCTTTAGCAGAATGTTTTGAACAGTTGAAGAATGTAAAGTGAGGATGAGATCTCCTGGATGCTTTCCCATTAGCACTTCAAGTGCTAACACCCCAAACCTATAAACATCACACTTCTCTGTCACTTCCATTGTGTATGCATGCTCTGAAATAAAATTTTTAGAATCATGTTTTGTGATCAACAACTGCACAAATCTCCTTGCATTGAGAATTCCTGTGATCTAGGGAAAAAGGCAAATGGATGAGATAAAGTTACTTAGTTACATATTATGCATTTCACCTTCCTACTGGGGAGAGAGGTGGGATATGTCATTTGTGAAGAACAAACCATTCAAACACCTTTCACTTTCTGTGCTTTATGAAAACAATATGAGTGGAAAAAGTTGTGCAATAGAAGCTATGATGCACACCCTCTTTACAGCTCAACTTTCATAGATCAACTCTTCTAATCAAAACAAATTAGAGCCATACAGACTTGGTTGCCATTACATGAGAAAAGATATCAAAGTAGCACACTTAAATGCAATTGTAAAACAGATAACAACTCATCATAAGGTGATATGTGATGGGCTCAAGCATTTCTTTTCCATAACCCATATGGCTGGCATTGGGCTGGACTGGCCAGAAGGGCGTTTTCGGCTGAGCATGGGGAAGTTCTTGACACCCTTGAGTTAGGGCTGCGCATATACTAGATTATATATTATGTAGATGTTTAACGAATAAATCACAATATATTTATGTTCGATATCGTTTTATTTAATATAAACAGTTAATATGAACGTATATAAAGTATCAAATCTATTACTGTCTAAACGATCTAGACCTACCATTTATTACTATACTTCAAATGAAGATGCATTGTAGATAAAAATGACTTTAATTCGGGTACCTAGAACTGTGACACATCGTCTTACTCTAAAAAGATTTCCATAAAAGTAAAGGTAAATAATCTCTTAGCACAAAAAACAGAATTGGAAGTATTGGCAATTTTATAAGTTGTTATATCACTTATAACTGACACATTTGCTCTTTTGGTGGAGATAATATAAGTTTTTGTAACTTCTACAACAATATAAAAATTTACTTTATTTTTGTCACTGTGCGCTCATTTACAATTTTTTTTCTCATGAGAAAGAAAACTAAAGCAATAACTTGGTAAATCCTTTCACTTCATCTCCATTTGAATAATATTTACTTTTTTATGATTCTTAAATCTTTTAAGTGTTAGGCAAAGTAGTAAAAATATTTTCTATTTCTAAGTTCTTTTCCTTTTTAATTATTGATAAGATTGTTATTGACATCTTCTTTTTATCCTCATTGAAACTTCTTAGAAGAAAGTTTGACTATCTACCAGCAAAATTCATCTATGTCTCTGTATCCTCATAATTTCTTAGAAATTTAACTAATTTTCTTCATTTTATTTGTATAAATTTTATCTTTTAAATTTTATGTTTTGTTTGTATTTCTTTCTCCGCCCATGAATCACACAGATTCTTTTGGAAGTACTGATAGACTCAAATCTAAAGATCAAAATAGAGCTTGATAAAAATTAAAAAAATGAGTTGTAAGAGTAATCATACAGATACCTTTCCAGTATCACAGTCCCAAGCACGCACTATTCCATCTTCGCTGGCTGAAAACAGCTTATTGGACCCCTGAGGAAGAGTGATTCCACTAACAGCCTGCTAACAACAGTCAAATTTTCAAAGGGGCACAGTCAATCTGATAACCCAACAAAAGTCGATACACTACGTAATAAAAGTGATAGGGATGGCAAGGGGTCGGGTCACCTTCCTGTTAGACTGACCTGTACCCAACCAAACTGACAATGATCTGACCCAACAGATTTAGTATGTGATATCAAACTCACCTTGTGACGGGCATAGGTAGATCAGGATGAGTACTGACTAGTAGATTTTATATTAAAAAGTTCGAGGAAAAAAAAGTCTTATAACCCTTAACATTTGAACATATGACCTCCAAAAGAACATCTCAATACCACTAATACATAGAATTTACTAACATCTTAATAAAAGTAAAGCAAAGTAAATCCGAGTCAGGTCAAAATTTGGAAACCCAATCAACCCACTATCAAACCTGTCCCTAATAGGAGGGGGGTTCAGGGCGGGTCGACCCATTGCCATCTGTAAACAGAGAGAACAAACCTACCTTTTCATGCCCCTTCAATGTAGCTAAACATACAAATGGCTGGCCAACAAACCAAGAATGCAGAAACTTGCAACTGTCACCCTGGTGGCATTTACCCACAAGCCAATTGGTGCAGACCTCCTTGTCCTGAGTCTCCTTGCAAGGATGCGTCAAAGAAGTGTCTTCATGGTTTGGACTAGGTCCAGAAGAATAACCGTTGCAGCTAGGATTAGGTGGATGTGGCTCAGCCTTATTACACAGAGCAACATCATGGTGACCATCTATAGGCTTAGGAGACTCAGTGTAAGGTTTTGGGTTAGGTTTGGATTTAGGATTGAGCCTGGGTGGATCACAGTTGGGGTTTCTTGGATTGGGTTTGGAAGAATTAAAAGGCTTTCTTTGGTTATGATGGTTATAATTAGGATTTTTCCAAACGAAAGCCTGAGTAGTTGGTCTCCTGTGATTGTTGTTGGTGCTGTTGTTGTTGTTGACAATTGGTAACTGGCGGTGGCATTGCTTCTTGGGAGGATGAGATTGAGAAGTGGTGTTGTCATGGGGCAATTGGGGATGAAGAAAGGGACAGCGATGGCGATAGCAGTGTCCTGATGATTGCCAATTGAAGCAAATCTTCTTCTGTGATTGAGATTGAGATTGAGATTGACCAGGACGACTATGGATTCTCTTGTATCCTTGCCTTTCTACTATAATTCCACCCATATCTCTTAAAATAACCCAACTCCTGAAAAAAACCAATCAATGAATGAAACAGTCCAGTTAGCGAAGTGAACACTAATCTCATCAAGAAATGATCAATAAACCCAAGAAAACAAAGTAAACAAACAACACAAAGTTGCATTGAAAAACCCTAGAATCAGCTAATCATCCCTATCTTTTGCCCAAACAGAGAAGAAATCATTACCAACACCAAGAAAGAAATACAATTCAAACAGAGAAATCACTGACATGGTCGACAAATAGAGATTGAACTGCAAGAATTCCTTCAGAACCCTAACACTAGTTCATTAAAAAGAAAACCCAATGTAGATGAATTCGACATGGACCTGTAGAGAGCCTTTCTTCTACTTGATTTCTTCGAACCCGAGACCGAAAGAGAGAGAGAGAGAGAGAGAGAGAGAGTAGAGAGCGCGCGAAAGCAAGAGAGAAACAAACGAGTGAGAGTGAGAGTGAGAGAATATGAAATGAAAAGGCAATGAGCCAATCCTAACTTATATAGGGATATAAACGGTCGGTTCGGTCCGGGTCCACAGTGGACCCACAATTGGAACCCATTTATTAAATGAGTGCGATGTTCCTAGGTCGGTTCGGTTCGGACCCAGAACCGGAACCGTTAATGAAGAAAATGTACCGAGGTGACAAATGGATCGAATTGGGCTAATCGGGTCGAACCCATTTATTAAATGAGTTAGATGCTCCTAATATGTATCCGACCTATTTATTAAACGGGTTAGAAACCCCTAACCTATATATTATGCTGGTCGGGCTTGATTGGTGGGTCGGGTTGGCTTTATCCAGCTATGCCCGAAACCGATTTCTTGGTTCCAGAATTAGAACCATTAATGAGAAGATGGAACTGAAACTATATATGGGACGGGTTTAGGTCTGGGTCTGTGTCTAGGTAGAAAATGATATAAGAAAAAACCTAATTTTTAGGATACATTCTAAAAAATTGAGGTAATATGTCATGTCCTGAGTTCATAGGTCGGAACAAAGTTAGAATCGTACATGGACCTATCTAGGTTACGGGTCTAAAAAAGGACCCAGACTTGGACCCGTTTACTTATCGGGGCCTAAATAAGGACTCAAATCCAGTTTTTAACGTATCAAAACATCCGAACAATCGGAGAATCGGAGACACATTTACATCCCTAATCCTACCTAACCCGTTTAAATGCAGGTTATGAATTACCACATTACATTTTTTTTTTTAACTCATCCTAACATACTATGGGTGTGAATCATGTACGATTTTTGTAAATAGCAATTCAGGGCCAGCATTCAATACAGGCGAGGTCTATCATCTGGAGGTCTTGGATTGATGAAATGTTCTGCTGCTAGGAAAAGCAGATACATCAATAGTCCATCTCGGGATGTGGATTGCATAGCGGTAGAAATCCTGAGCTGAAGGAGCGGAACTGTGGTAATAACTCGGTTGTTGTCCTGAAGAGATGCTTGTCTGTTCCTCCCTTTAGAGTGGATGAAAAATTGCAAAATCAAGTATAATGCTAAGTATACTTTTGCATTTTACGAAAACCAAATAAAAGCTTAAAATAATGATACTTTTGAATGAATCTGAAACACCAATTACAATATTAACTGTCGTAATAACTAGGTGGTAGTCCTCAGGAGATACTTGTAGAATGAGGAATTAAGAGTAACGCAGAGAAATCAGGCCTAAAGAGTTTTAACATTAAAGAGTCATTTAAAGAGGTGAGGAGTTTTGGTATTAAAGAGCTTTTATAAGGAAAAAATTGGGTATGAATCAACTGAAGGGGTCAAAAACAAATTCACACAATCAAAATCAAATTGAGAATCATGGTTGATTTCTCAATTGAAATTAGTTAGCTTCGTTATATATAATGGGCTGCAAATGGATCAGATCCAGCACAACATTAGGCCAGAGTATATTCAGTAGGATCCAGCAACCGATTCTAGGATCCATAACCAGTTCCGAAGACTTGCAGGTCCACGTTTTCGACATAACAAATACACATACAATAAAAGTAAACTATGATATTGGATTATTCTATTATATATTTAGGTCTGATCTATCCTCATAGAATTCTGGGTATTCAAAACTTGGGCCCTTGTCCTGGACCCCACACATCAGGCCTACACACCATATTGTGTCAAGTTGGGTCTAGGATGACCCATATTGCCATGGGTCAACGCCCGATCAAGCCCGGCGGTGATCTTTATATGGTAGCTCTTAGTGATAGATGAAAGGCCCAAACAAATATATCTGCCACGGAGGCTAAACAACAACGACAGGTATACGAAGCCCTGTAAAACCAATTATTTGGGCTTTGTGGAATGTGAGACTTTCCGAATAAAGGGCGTACAAAGGGCGAAATTGGGAGATTAGCAAGCTTATGCTAAGGGAGAGACAGGGCCTCTTAAAGAGGGAATATGCATCACTGTGTATTGCCACTGCATTTGAGAATGCAGCAAGGACAATCATGAATATAGCTAATATATTATCCTTCTCTGTTGCTTTTCCATGTGTGTCCCTGAAATGAAAAGAGTAAAAAAAAAATGGTAAGGTAGTACAGCAAGCAACTATGAGAGTGAAAGAGAATTTTGAAATATAGAATTGAAGCATTATTTATGAAAGGATCATGATGTTAGGAAGTGCGTACAACACATAAATTGCAGTGAACCAAACATTGCAATTATAAATCAAGGATGTGCTGCTATTTCGGACTATATGCAGTCTTTTTACATTTAGCCGTTTCTATGGCCTATCCACATATTGAAGTTTCATCTGGGATAAGGGCATCCCTTAGACCTCTTTTCCATAGAGTAGAATCAATAAATTACTTGGGTTTTTAGAATTAATAAAGCCTT
Source organism: Litsea cubeba (assembly GCA_012931725.1). Taxonomy (NCBI): domain Eukaryota; kingdom Viridiplantae; phylum Streptophyta; class Magnoliopsida; order Laurales; family Lauraceae; genus Litsea; species Litsea cubeba. Next base: position 8,743,319 of record CM022948.1, read on the forward strand.
ATACGAGCTGGTCATTTTTATTAGAGACAATTGGAGACATCCGAACTCTGCTTAAGGAGATACCAGTCCCAAAATTGAGGAACTGCCGGTTTCTTCTACACAAAAAGACACCACCCGTCTAGGATTGCAAATGGAATGGTTCCAAGTCGGAACACATTGTATTTGAATCCAGACTCATTTCTAGATAATGGTTTCGGTTCTGAATCCGGTTCTGACTAGGAACCTATTTTGTTGGTTCCAAACCTAGTTCGGATAAGAAAAGTCGGATTCGGTTCCAAAATCGGGTTCTCTCATAGGACCGAAATCTAGTTTCAAAATCGGTTCTAATTTCCCTTTATTTTTTATTTTTTCTTAAAATAAACATATAATTCAACTTATAATTGAGCATTAAGGCTGCTATCTCTAGGCTTGTACATAAAAATGTTCCAAAAAATGTTGATCTACAGTTTACAACATATAAGACTCATATGTCGAGTCCCGAGTCTATGGGTCGGAACCTAAATGGACCAAGAAACGGATTCATTTATCAATCGGAACCTAAATTGGGTTTAGGACCCAGACTCATTTATGAATTAGAACCTAAAATAGATTTCAGGAACGGTTTTTTTACGGGTCGGAACTTCCGGATAATCGGATACCCGTTTACAACCCTACACACCCATACCAAATACACACACAAACATCACTAGTCCCGGGAAAGAATACATGAATCTGTGGCAGCAAATATGCAGCTGTGGTGCTTGTCTACACAAGTGAAACAGGCAAGTTGATAATCAGTTTCCAAAATGTGTATAAGAATTAAGTCTCCAACTCCTCTGCATATGTACACCCAAAATGCAGAAGGTTCTGGTGGATGCAGCTGTCCCAGCCAAGGAAATGGTATGTAACTTTTCAAAAAACAAAGAAAATCTGAAGATCATCAACTTAAATGGGGAAACTTGAATTAACATCAGCGATCAGCATGTAATTACTGACATGCATGAATGGATTGACCACTGTTTAATTAATTAACCATTCAGAAAATGAAGAAGAAGAAGAATGATGGCTTCTTAGCTCATTCTTTACTGCTGTGCTGATGGTTGTATTTGTCCATTGTAGAGTGCCAATCAAATATTAGAATCTTCCAATGGAAGAGCTACTATCTGAGGGTGTGGGGTACAATACTCTTGTACCTCTTTTTGTAGCTCCACTTTTGTAATCTCCTTTTCTTTTAATGAATGTTTTATGTTACTGTCTCATAAAAAATAAAAAATAAAAGGTTCGGGTTTCAATATGTGGGCCACACTGTGGAGTTCGACTTCTTTCGGCCAGGATTTCTCTAGGTTAAAGCCTCGCTTGTTCTATAATTAGCTTGATCAGATTTGGAATGAGAGGGTGGTTTGGATCTAGGGATGATCGTGGGCTGGGCCACCTGGGCCCGAAAGGACCCTGTCCTGAAATGGGCTGGACTCGAGCCGTATTTTAGGCCAATGGGCAATACTTGGGCCTGATTTTCTTGCTCAATAACTAAATGGGCTGTACTCATAACTTTCGATGCTTAAAGGTGCAGCCTGACCTGATGCATTTAGCAGAAAGAGTGTCATATGTGCTTTGCAAATGGGTTCGATAGGCAAGGGCCTACCTTTCAAGTCCATGGGTTCGATCTAAGCCTAAATATTAGCTCGGATATATAAATGGGCTATTATTCTTGGACAAGCTTTCACCTGGCCCAATCAAGCCATGGTCACCACTATTTGGATTGGATAAAAGTGGGGAGTAGAAAAACTTTTTCCTTGAAAAACCTATTTTCTCCTTCGAAGTTTTCTTGGAAAACTAATTCTCCTTTTCACTACAAATTTTTTTCTCAAAAGTACAAAAAATTATTTGTTTCCTCAAAAGGGGTGATCTCTAGTGAAATTGAAGTCCATTTTTTTCCCTTGCCACTGGAGTGTCTCAAGTTTCACAAATTGGATCTTTTTTTATTATTAAAGTGACATGTGATTATTTGATAATTATGGTTTTTATTTATATAATGGCTTCAAAATAGTTTTGTCATACCTTGCTTCATCTATTTAACTTCGAATTCAATGGAAATCCACTACTTGAACAAAAGTGGTGAAAATGACTTATAAGAAATCTCTCCTCATATTTTGATCTTGGAGAGATTCACCATTTGCTTTTTATGATCCAAAAAACTGTGATTTAGGGCATATTTTTGTGTCTGCCTTTGTTTCCATAGAAAAGGCATTAAAAATCTGGTAGCCTTTTCCCCTATAAAAATTTTCCAAGTTTGATACAGCCACTTTTCTACGAGGAAAAGTATAAAAGGAGTTACATTTTCCGCGATTCCTTGGAACTACTTTTCTATGGGGATTCAGGAAAAATAAAATCTTCCTCAGAAGAGGAAAAATTCTTAGACATACACAAACGTCTCTAGCAAAGCAATTACAAATTCTTTTTGCCTATCCCCTTAATTAATTCGAATGCCAAGTGGCCCCATCAGTATGTTATGTATGGCAATTTCATTTATTTTTAGGTTTTATAAAAAAATTAATCCTCCATGTAGGATATTTTTTTCGCTAATGTAGGGTTCCCAACTTTTTGAGATGGACTAATCCCTACGGGCAGAGAAGCCGAGTAAAACCACTGTAACCCTCAGGCCATAGCACAAGTGGACTCAGAGGGGTAAAACCATTGTCCTGACCACTCGGCCAAACCCTTGGGTTCCATATTGGTTATGTGGGCAATACTTTTTAGCAACCTTTATTTTCCTGTGCCTTTACATTTTGAAAGATTTTAAAACTCGAAGGCTTCACATTTCATAATTTTAGTTTTAACTTGTAAGTGTGGGCCGCAGAACATTTTCTTTGTTGTGGCAAAAAAAAACTTAAAACGCTAGGCTTAACTCTAAGCCCACTTGAAGTTAGAGTTAATTCTTATTTGTTTTTTTAGTTGATTTGAGTTAAAAGTGCTGTTAATCCTTATAACTTCATACTAGCAACAAAGGCCCGTGCTTAGCCCGGGCCAAAAAATGAGAATATAATTAAAATTAAAGTAAGAGAATAGATATTATTTAAAAATAAATAAGTAATTAGATTGAAAAGTGAGCTCCTCCTTATGTACATATATAACTTAGACTAAAATAGTGTGGCTTTGCAAAACTCAAAACATCAAATTTCTACTCTTAATTCCAAACAAGATTTATTTGAAAAATTGCATGTTTCTGTATGTACTATTCAATTTTTGTTTTTATGTGTTGTCCAATGATTCATTCCCTTACCCTATCTACTTAGTGTCCGCTGGCAATCTTGTAGCAGTGGGGCTCATAAGTTAGTTGATGGCCTGCCAATATACTTGTAGTCCTGAAGAGATACTTGTAGAAGAACTCAGTGCTCGAGGAATTAAGAGTAACGCAGAGAAATCAGGCCTAAAGAGTTTTAGCATTAAAGAGTCATTTAAAGAGATGAGGAGTTTTGGTATTAAAGAGCTTTTATAAGGAAAAAATTGGATATGAATCAACTGAAGGGGTCAAACAACCTTAGGCCTTCATCGAACAAGCCATTTTGGATGCACCCTGCCATTATAGAATTCCATGAGATTGCATCACGCTGAGGCAAGAGATCAAACACCTGACGTGAATCGTCCACTCTAGTGCACTTTGCATACATATCAATCAAGCTGCTTCCAATGAAAACATCACTATTTAACCCATGTCTTATCGCATACCCGTGAATCTCCTTTCCCTTAGAAACATCCACGTACTCAGCAAATATAGGAAGAACGGTAGACAAAGTAAACGAATCAGGCTTCAAACCTGCCAATCCATCTCCCTAACAATCATCAAAGCTTCTCTATGCATCCCATTCTGTGCATTTCCCGCAATTAAAGTATTCCAAGACACAATATCCCTCACTGGCATCCTCTCAAAAACTTTCCTCACACTCTCCATGCAAAACCCCTCTTCGCTGTCCCATCTCAAAGGGATCCCATCAACAATAATGCAAGAACAATCAGAAAAATTCTATATTTGCATTTCTGTGTACAAAACCATCCACTCTGTGATCAAAATTATTGCAAGTCTCAGTATCTGCGGTCTGTTTTGAAGATGGACTTGAAGACTCTCTCTGCAAAAATTCATTACCTGAATCACTACTACTACTCAGATTATTAAGGGATTCCTTGAACAACCTTCTTGCAGGAGTTTTTTCGTATACTTGGTGTGCATTCAGATTGGGAATCTTAGTCCCTTCTTCTCTACCTTGCTGCAATTTACAATACATGTTCATCAGTGCATTGCCAGTGTAGAGATCAGAATCCAGACCCAAGCGAATAACGCACCCATGGACTGATTTCCCAAGCTTCAAATCCATCAAACAGGTGCAAGATTTAAGAACAGTTGGGAAGATATGGTGATCTGGGTATTTCCCAAACGCTCTCATTCCAATAAAAGAAGCGATGGATTGGTGGAAAAGACCATGAGATGTGTAACATCTAATGATGGATTTCCAGGACAGGGTGGAAGGATCAACAATGGTGCTGAATGTGAGGCGGGCTTCTTGTAAAAGCCCCAGATTGGAGTAGATGGAGAGGATGGTGTTGATGAGAGAGGAGGAGGATGTGGTCTTGAGGATCTGTGCATGGAGCTGTTTGGCTTGAGATCTTGTTTTGATGGAGGAAGGGTTTTGTAGGAGGGGTTTGAGTAGGGCGTTTGGAGTAGCTGTAGACATATATCATTGATTTTGAATTTTTAGAGAGAAAAAGATGGCCTTTTCTTTTCTATTGGGAGTGGTATGTTTGAATGGAAGTAGCTATTCATTTCAACTTTCAAGGAAGAAACACACAGAATTTGAATGGAAGGTAAGGTAGGTAGTTTGATCTCTTCTGGAAGAGAGAGAAAGGGCTTGTTTGGATAAATCCATGCTTTTTCTCCTGTTTGTGTATGTTTCATGAATATAAGGCTCTCTTTTTAACTATTTTTTACAAGGAGAAATGATTTTCTCCACAGAAAGGGAAACCATGAGTTAATGGGGGTGGAACTTCACAGTGGAGTCCAATTATTAAAATCGAGAGGAATTGGACCCCTTGTTTGGTCCCAACGGGGTCAATCAGGGGGCGGAAGAAAGAGAAATTTCTCTTTCTTATGCCCCCGCCACCGCCCTCACGCGTGGCTCCCCCGATTGGTCTAAATGGGGATCCGTTTCCAAATCGAAAATGTTGAAAAAAAAACCCCTCAAGATAGACTAGCACAGCAACCCGTGCTTAGCACGGGAATGTTCACCAATAACTGAATGTATATTTATTGATTTATTAAAAAAAACCCTCATATTACACAAAATTAATCTTCAAATACTCATGACAATAATTTGGCGATTATAATAGGGATAGAAATGAAGTTCTTACGTAAAAGTGAGGAAATAAGTGGTTACATTTTGAAAGTGAAGAGTTATAACTCTCAGTCAAAATCATAAGCCATAGTCAAAATCACTTCAAAAACCCTTCAGCTTAATATAGTATATAATGGGTTATCCTTAAATTAAAAATCAATTGAAATTCGTCCCACCTATTGATTTACCATTTAATGGAAAAAAATGTGATAATAAACATGCAAAGAATTGAGTTAATCACCTTTTTAAACAAGAGTCAATCCAACACTGAAAAAAAACTTTGATCGATGTAAACTGTGAGGATGCCCCACATCCAGGAGGGCATATATTTTTGAATGGTTCGGGTTTCAATAGGTGGGTCCCACCATGGTGTTCCACTCCTCTTAACTCTAAGTTTCTCTAGGTTAAAGCCTTAGAGGATCTGGATTAAAGGACACTGATCTATAATTAGCTTGATCAGATTTGGAAGGAGCTGGGCGTGGAGCGGTTTGGATGTAGGGATGACCCTGGGCTGGGCTACCTGGGCCTGAAAGGAGCCTGTCCTGGAATGGGCTGTGTTTTAGGCCTATGGACAGTAGTTGGGCCTAATTTTCTTTCTCAATAGCTAAATGGGCTGGACTGATAACTTTCCATGCTTAAAGGCGCAGCCTGGGCAAGCAATGGTCGACTAATAGAGGCGAAGTTAGAATTTATCCCAAGGGGGATTGATAATATTTTCATATTTGTTGGTTTTTTACTTATTATTTATAAACAAATTTATTTTTTAAATGTTTTTTACTAATATTTAAAGAAAAGTCCTAAATTTAAAAATACTTTAATGTTTTTAAAGACATAATCTCTCTAAACTTTTCGAACAATTAAACTACAAAAATAATAGGGCTCACTATAATGAATCCAAACTGTTGAAACTAATCATTTACTCCTTGTTTTAGGACCAAGAGTTTTATCCCACTCTAATCAAAGTGTGACATATATTGAACTGTTCACATATAAAGTCACTCACCTATGATTATAATATATGAAGCTGACTGAGTTCAATTGCCCAAATTCAGAAGACTGATTCTAATTGATTTTTGACTATCTTGAGATACGACCTAAAAGAAAATCCTAGCTCCATCACTGTTATTCGTCACCTTTGATCAATTCTCTTTTAAAATTTAAATCAAGTCAGAATGAAAGTTTTTTTTTTATTCAAATTTTGTCGGTTTTTTATTTTACGAAGATTTTATATCCTAGCTATTATTATTGAAAGTTGTCAAGTTGTGATGCATAATTTCTCTTTTCCGATATAAATCAAAATGTCTATTGACATTTATTAGGGCCTACAGGCCTAGCCTTAGCACGGGCTTACTCTTCTAATAATAGTAAAATCATATATGATTTAATATTTTTAAATTATTAAAAAAAATCTTGTGGTATTTATTGTACTCAAAGGTGTTTTCTTTTCATTCAAATTTCTTCATTAGTTGAAGTTGAAGATCTGGTGTTTGTTGGTGTGATAGAATATTTTCTTTTTTCTTTTTATTCTTTTCTAATATTTGGTTCATATTTGAGATTTTCAGCCTTTTTTTTATATATATATTAAATTGCGACTGGAGTCTTAGGCAATGGTAAAGAAAGATGCAATTACATCATAATAGATTTACCCTTTTCCTAATAATAAATTAAAGCATGTGAGAAGGTATAGAATTTCAAATGAATTTAAGAATTATATGTTTAGAAACTTAAATTAGTTAAATCTACTTCTTCATAGCATCTTAATTTAGACGAGAAGGTATCAACTAATTTAGCTTAAATATATTTTTCTCACTTTTCATTGTAGAAATTACATGGGAAGAAAAAATACAAGAAAATCTTTAATTTTAATTTTCAATTGTAGTTCCCTACAACACGTTTTTTTTCCGCTTTTGAACGGATTTTAATATTTAAGATTTTAAGAATAACTCTAATATAATTTTGTTTATTTTGAACTTATTTTGTTTCCAATAATATCTCAAAGAAAGACAAAAGATTGAAATTACAACATTATTATCTACACCATTTGATCCATACATTTAATTATTTTATCCGGTTTGAGAATTTTTAAAACTTGAAAGATAAATTGTTTAGTTTTGTGCCCAAGCTCAGCGCGTCTTTTTTTTTTTTTTGTGCTTGCTTTTTTGCCTAGTTTGTTTTTTCAAGCTCTTCTTTAAATGTAAGTCTATATTTTGTGTTTACACCTTTTTTTTTTTTTTTAGAGAAGTTTATGAATATTCAAACAGGCCTTTTGACAATTGACACCCCTTTTCCTTTAGCCCTTTTTTGGACAACTTATTTTCTAAGGATATCTATCCTCAACGATTAGTTCTCTCTGCAATCTACCAAACTCTAGCTCTTCAACCTCTTCAAATCAACACCAGAGGAAAGCATCCGAACACTTGGTGTTGTTTTGATGTCCTTGTTAATTAAATAATTACATTGCCTCATTTTTTTTTCCAAGTAAAAAGAATGAAAACAGGGAAAGTTTGTTGTTTTTTTTTTTCTTTTTATTTTATTTTATTACATGGGTATCTCCAAGGTCTTTGACCCAACGAAACTAATCCACTTAATGGCACATATTAAAATCTACACAAACGCACACCGGACATAATTAGGGTAGTTTCGAACACAAGACTAGGGAGTAAACCCATGCCTTATGCTACTCTACGAACTCCTAGGTTTGTGAAGTTGGGGCCCACAATAAGATACATCAAATACATTTCACTTGATTAATATATCACACAAAACTGATTTGTTTTTATCCATAGGCAAGGCCACCTGTTTAAAATGTGAACCGCACATGAAAAAATGCCTCCAATTTATATAAGATTTGATAAGATCTCAGTTCATATGTTTTGGACTGCTACAAGATATATCAGAAGAATAGACTTGAATAAATCATTAAAAAAAAACATTTGCTTTATACATGATCAATCTTATGAAAGGCCCATATGTGACAAGAGAGAGACCATCCAAGAGGGAATACATTGTAATGTACATAATCAATATAATGGAAAAATTTTTTGTTTAAAACAATGGGAAAGAATTGAAGTGGAATACATTGTAATGTACATAATCAATATAAGTTTATATGGCATTTGGACATTCAAGCAGTTCCTGACTTCATTAGCATCTTCCAGACTTTTAATTCGCCCCTTGCATCACCTGTGAATAATAGCCCCCCTGGACTGGTCTGAATCATCCGTACATCCTCATTACAGAAAATTCTTCCCCTTTCATCAAATCTTTTACATAGGAAAAAAGAAGACAAGTTAATTAAAAAGCTTCACATGGAAAGATCATATTATGTAGATGGAAGAAGAAACTCACGTTGGGAGGTCATAAAGGCAGACAATGGAGTCATTGCATGCGCATACTATTGCAGGTTTATGTAGCTCATCCTCCATCCCACATAGTAAACGCACTTCCTGCATATACACACATTACTGTTAAAAACAGTTATGGTATCACCAATCCACTTATAGCTAAGTGGTGAGGCATACTATCCCCACATAAACAACTAGAGATCAATCACTGGCTTTTTTTTATGAAGGACATGGTGTGTAAGACTTTTATAAGAGAACAAAAATGATTTCATTGAAAATCGTAAAAAAAATTTGGACTTCAATGATGTCAAGAATTTTACACCCTACTATTGATTACACTTTACATTAAGCAGAACTGTAACATCAGTATTTTCTAGGAAAGTTTACATACAAAAGACCAGCCACTAGGTCCAAGTTTTGACAATACAGCTTGTTTTCATCAATGAAGCTTGTGTGTTTTTGAAGCATTAATTGTATAACAAAATGCATAGAAAAAAAAAAAAAAAAACGTACATGTTTCACATGGTGTGTATAACAGACTTGTAAGTTGCCAGCCTCTGTTAACACCCACACCTACACAAGCAGTAAGAAATTAAATGAAAAGAAAAATAAACAGTTTAGCGCATGCAAAACTCTGGTAGGTACAAAAAGAAAATTTACCTTTATTGTTTGATCCAGAGAACACGTTAATAAAAACAGGTCCCAGCAGAGAATAGACATAACAGCTGAACTGTGGTCTGTTAGGGTTTGCAAGCACTGTGAAGTTCTAATGTCCCATACCTGAATGAAAATCAATGTGTTTTAAAAATAAAGATAAGCAGACATGTGAATTCAGAGAAATAACACAAGCACTTATACGGGGAAAATGAGAGACAAACATATCACAAGAAGCACCTGATAAGAAAAGCAATTCTAAGAATACTACCATGTCAAAAGTATATACAAGTATATAATATAATGTATATCTGCAGTTTCTTCTTTGAAAGAAAATGTAGCCATTCATAATAAAGGATCCATAAAATCCAAAGACAACGAACACATAGATAGGTACCATAATTCTTACTTTTGATCGTATCAAAATGTGATCATTGCAAGGTCACCAAGAGCAGTGGCGGATCCAAGATTTTCATTTGGATGGGCTAAACTTTTGCTAGACTTTCCTTAACTTTTTTTACATTTTTGACACCTTTTGTGCTTAAATAAGTCACCCAATGTAACTCTCTCTCTCAAACTACAAAGGCATTACATCATTCAAAACAAGTACACCATATGGGAATGATCCTATTAATGAGTCCCACTAAGGACCACCAAGCAGGAATGAATTTGGGCTGGTGCCAAGTACATTAATAGTGTAGTTCATAGTTGAGTTTGTTAGTGCTGGGTCAAAATATGAGGACCCCCACAAAATCATGTAATCATTTCCCTATATTATTAGATTATAGTAATAAGGAAATCCATTTTTAAAAGGTACCTTCAATGCAATAGAGATTTTATCCGTCTATAATAACTTACCTTTATTGTATGATCAGTGGAGCCGGAATAGAGCTTGCCGTACGATCTAGCAACTAACGTCACAACCGAAAGACTGTGCCCATTGAATCGAGCAGCTTGCTCAAAGAGGTTTCCAGCATTAAATTTCCAAGACAATATGGTTCCATCCTGCAAGAAAACAAAGGACTGAACATGAGTTTGTGCTCATCGCAAATCTAGAAGTTGCATATGAGAAATAACAGACAAGATCATCTACTACAAAAACAAATTAAAACTTCAGTTAGCTAGTCAAATAAACATAAATCATGGATGAAGTGTAGAGAGAACCTCTATTCCGGCAAAAAGCATTCCGTCGACAAAATCAAGCACATAAACTTGTCCAACAGGACCAGAGAGGCTTAGATCAACAGCATTTGAGGGGTTGCAACTAAAAACCTGCAAGCGCAATCATTAGACAAAGTAAGCAAAACAGGAAATTGACCACTGCCCCCAAGAAAATCAACTTGACTCTAAATAGATGTGTCTATAAGAAACCCATGATGCCACTAAAGAAGCAAGTTTAGAATCACCCAAATGAGTATATCAGAAATAAGTTCTACTGATCTATTCTTTGCTAGCTAATTTATTAATCGAGCTCCCATTTACCTTGATGGCATTAGGGACTCCAATGAAAACCCAAGGGGCTGCACTTAGAATGCACCCGATTTTCCCTCCAAGATTAAGACTGCCAGCACACTACAAAGAAAGGCACTTCCACAATGAATAAACATGAACAAAAACATAAAAAGGAAAAAATTAGGAAATTCTAATCTATTTATTATATATGTAAAACGGTTGATGAAATAGACACAAATTAGAGAGGTTTTCAATTAAGGACATCCTACCAAAATCACCTAGGCCATGGCCTTTCTCTCTTTAATAAAATGGCCAAAATGCCCTTAGCTTTTTCAAAATATATCCCCAACACTCGAATTGATCTCCAACAACAATATGAAGAAGCTGAAGAGGCAGCTCTTGGTGTCGTTTGAGTCCATTGTATGGGGGAAAGATTGGGATTTTGGGGATTTATTTTGGAAAATCCCAAATGTTTTCAACATTTTGTTCTGTTTTGAAAACTGCCCAAAACTTTGGCGTTATTTTGAGAATTTCCCTCAACTTTCTCTTGGAAATTCAAATAGGCAAAAAGAGAAGATTCATTCATCCCCACTTTTCTCCCCATCCAAACCAAGATGTTGGTCCAACACATCCTTTAGCAGAATGTTTTGAACAGTTGAAGAATGTAAAGTGAGGATGAGATCTCCTGGATGCTTTCCCATTAGCACTTCAAGTGCTAACACCCCAAACCTATAAACATCACACTTAGAACTGTCACTTCCATTGTGTATGCATGCTCTGAAATAAAATTTTTAGAATCATGTTTTGTGATCAACAACTGCACAAATCTCCTTGCATTGAGAATTCCTGTGATCTAGGGAAAAAGGCAAATGGATGAGATAAAGTCACATATTATGCATTTCACCTTCCTATTGGGGAGAGAGGTGGGATATGTCATTTGTGAAGAACAAACCATTCAAACACCTTTCACTTTCTGTGCTTTATGAAAACAATATGAGGGGAGAAAGTTGTGCAATAGAAGCTATGATGCAAACCCTCTTTACAGCTCAACTTTCATAGATCAACTCTTCTAATCAAAACAAATTAGAGCCATACAGACTTGGTTGCCATTACATGAGAAAAGATATCAAAGTAGCACACTTAAATGCAATTGTAAAACAGATAACAACTCATCATAAGGTGATATGTGATGGGCTCAAGCATTTCTTTTCCATAACCCATATGGTTGGCATTGGGCTGGACTGGCCAGAAGGGCCTTTTCGGCTGAGCATGGGGAGGTTCTTGACACCCTTGAGTAAGGGCTGCGCATATACTAGATTATATATTATGTAGATGTTCAACGAATAAATCGCAATATATTTATGTTCGATATCGTTTTATTTAATATAAACAGTTAATATGAACGTATATAAAGTATCAAATCTATTACTATCTAAACGATCTAGACCTACCATTTATTACTATACTTCAAATGAGGATGCATTGTAGATAAAAATGACTTTAATTCAGGTACCTAGAACTTTGACACATCATCTTACTCTAAAAAGATTTCCATAAAAGTAAAGGTAAATAATCTCTGAGCACAAAAAACAGAATTGGAAGTATTGGCAATTTTATAAGTTGTTATATCACTTATAACTGACACATTTGCTCTTTTGGTGGAGACAATATAAGTTTTTTGTAACTTCTACAACAATATAAAATTTTACTTTATTTCTTTGTCACTGTGCGCTCATTTACAAATTTTTTTTCTCATGAGAAAGAAAACTAAAGCAATAAATTGGTAAATCCTCTCACTTCATCTCCATTTGAATAATATTTACTTTTTCATGATTCTTAAATCTTTTAAGTGTTAGGCAAAGTAGTAAAAATATTTTCTATTTCTAAGTTCTTTTCCTTTTTAATTATTGATAAGATTGTTATTGACATCTTCTTTTTATCCTCATTGAAACTTCTTAGAAGAAAGTTTTACTATCATGTATCTACCAGCAAAATTCATCTATATATGTTCTCTGTATCCTCATAATTTCTTAGAAATTTAACTAATTTTATTCATTTTATTTGTATAAATTTTAACTTAATTTTTATGTTTTGTTTGTATTTCTTTCTCGGCCCATGAATCACACAGATTCTTTTGGAAGTACTGATAGACTCAAATCTAAAGATCAAAATAGAGCTTGATAAAAATTAAAAAAATGAGTTGAAAGAGTAATCATGCAGATACCTTTCCAGTATCACAGTCCCAAGCACGCACTACATCTTTGCTGGCTGAAAACAGCTTATTGGACCCCTGAGGAAGAGTGATTCCACTAACAGCCTGCTAACAACAGTCAAATTTTCAAAGGGGCACAGTCAATCCGATAACCCAACAAAAGATACACTATGCAATAAAAGTGATAGGGATGGCAAGGGGTTGGGTCTCCTTCGGGTTAGACCAACCTGTACCCGACAAAACTGGCAATGATCAGCCCCATATCTGACCCAACAAGTTTAGCATGTGATACTGATACCAAACTCGCCTTGTGACGGGCTCAGGTGAGGTGAGGATGCATACGGACTGGTATAATTTATATTAAAAAGTTCGAGGAAAAGAAAAATCTTATAACCCTTAAAATTTGAACATATGACCTCCAAAACATCTCAATACCATTAATACTGCAGCAGTCTTATACATAGAATTTACTAACATCTAAATAAAAGTAAAGCAAAGTAAATCCGAGTCAAGTCAAAATTTGGAAACCCAATCAAACCACTACCAAACCTGTCCCTAATAGGAGGGTGGTTCAGGGTGGGTCGACCCATTGCCATCTGTAAACAGAGAGAACACACCCACCTTTTCATGTCCCTTCAATGTAGCTAAACATACAAATGGCTGGCCAACAAACCAAGAATGCAGAAACTTGCAACTGTCACCCTGGTGGCATTTACCCACAAGCCAATTGGTGCAGACCTCCTTGTCCTGAGTCTCCTTGCAAGGATGCGTCAAAGAAGTGTCTTCATGGTTTGGACTACGCCCAGAAGAATAACCGTTGCAGCTAGGATTAGGTGGATTTGGCTCAGCCTTATTACACAGAGCAACATCATGGTGATCATCTATAGGCTTGGGAGACTCAGTGTAAGGTTTTGGGTTAGGTTTAGATTTAGGATTGAGCTTGGGTGGATCACAGTTGGGGTTTCTTGGATTGGGTTTGGAAGAATTAAAAGGCTTTCTTTGGTTATGATGGTTATAATTAGGATTTTTCCAAACGAAAGCCCGAGGAGTTGGTCTCCCGTGATTGTTGTTGGTGCTGTTGTTGTTGTTGACAATTGGTAACTGGCGGTGGCATTGCTTCTTGGGAGGATGAGATTGAGAAGTGGTGTTGTCATGGGGCAATTGGGGATGAAGAAAGGGACAGCGATGGCGATAGCAGTGTCCTGATGATTGCCAATTGAAGCAAATATTCTTCTGTGATTGAGATTGAGATTGAGATTGACCAGGACGACTATGGATTCTCTTGTATCCTTGCCTTTCTACTATAATTCCACCCATATCTCTTAAAATAACCCAACTCCTGAAAAAAACCAATCAATGAATCAAACAGTCCAGTTAGCGAAGTGAACACTAATCTCATCAAGAAATGATCAATAAACCCAAGAAAACAAAGTAAACAAACAACACAAAGTTGCATTGAAAAACCCTAGAATCAGCTAATCATCCCTATCTTTTGCCCAAACAGAGAAGAAATCATTACCAACACCAAGAAAGAAATACAATTCAAACAGAGAAATCACTGACATGGTCGACAAATAGAGATTGAACTGCAAGAATTCCCTCAGAACCCTAACACTAGTTCATTAAAAAGAAAACCCAATGTAGATGAATTCGACATGGACCTGTAGAGAGCCTTTCTTCTACTTGATTTCTTCGAACCCCAGACCGAAAGAGAGAGAGTAGAGAGCGCGCGAAAGCAAGAGAGAAACAAACGAGTGAGAGTGAGAGAATATGAAATGAAAAGGCAATGAGCCAATCCTAACTTATATAGGGATATAAACGGTCGGTTCGGTCCGGGTCCACAGTGGACCCATAACTGGAACCCATTTATTAAATGAGTGCGATGTTCCTAGGTCGGTTCGGTTCGGACCCAGAATCGGAACCGTTAATGAAGAAAATGTACCGAGGTGACAAATGGATCGAATTGGGCTAATTGGGTCGAACCCATTTATTAAATGAGTTAGATGCTCCTAATATGTATCCGACCTATTTATTAAACGGGTTAGAAACCCCTAACCTATATATTATGCTGGTCGGGCTTGATTGGTGGGTCGGGTTGGCTTTATCCAGCTATGCCCGAAACCGATTTCTTGGTTCCAGAATTAGAACCATTAATGAGAAGATGGAACTGAAACTGTATATGGGACGGGTTTAGGTCTGGGTCTGTGTCTAGGTAGAAAATGATATAGGAAAAAACCTAATTTTTAGGATACATTCTAAAAAATTGAGGTAATATGTCATGTCCTGGGTTCATAGGTAGGAACAAAGTTAGAATCGTACCTGGACCTATCTAGGTTACGGGTCTAAAAAAGGACCCAGACTTGGACCCGTTTACTTATCGGGGCCTAAATAAGGACTCAAATCCGGTTTTTAACGGATCAAAACCTCCGAACAATCGGAGAATCGGAGACACATTTACATCCCTAATCCTACCTAACCCGTTTAAATGCAGGTTATGAATTACCACATTACATTTTTTTTTTTTAACTCATCCTAACATACTATGGGTGTGAATCATGTACGATTTTTGTAAATAGCAATTCAGGCGAGGTCTATCATCTGGAGGTCTTGGATTGATGAAATGTTCTGCTGCTAGGAAAAGCAGATACATCACTAGTCCATCTCGGGATGTGGATTGCATAGCGGTAGAAATCCTGAGCTGAAGGAGCGGAACTGTGGTAATAACTCGGTGGTAGTCCTGAAGAGATGCTTGTCTGTTCCTCCCTTTAGAGTGGATGAAAAATTGCAAAATCAAGTATAATGCTAAGTATACTTTTGCATTTTACGAAAACCAAATAAAAGCTTAAAATAATGATACTTTTGAATGAATCTGAAACACCAATTACAATATTAACTGTCGTAATAACTAGGTGGTAGTCCTGAAGAGATACTTGTAGAAAAACTCAGTGCTTGAGGAATTAAGAGTAACGCAGAGAAATCAGGCCTAAAGAGTTTTAACATTAAAGAGTCATTTAAAGAGGTGAGGAGTTTTGGTATTAAAGAGCTTTTATAAGGAAAAAATTGGGTATGAATCAACTGAAGGGGTCAAAAACAAATTCACACAATCAAAATCAAATTGAGAATCATGGTTGATTTCTCAATTGAAATTAGTTAGCTTCGTTATATATAATGGGCTGCAAATGGATCAGATCCAGCACAACATTAGGCCAGAGTATATTCAGTAGGATCCAGCAACCGATTCTAGGATCCATAACCAGTTCCGAAGACTTGCAGGTCCACGTTTTCGACATAACAAATACACATACAATAAAAGTAAACTATGATATTGGATTATTCTATTATATATTTAGGTCTGATATATCCTCATAGAATTCTGGGTATTCAAAACTTGGGCCCTTGTCTTGGACCCCACACATCAGGCCTACACAACATATTGTGTCAAGTTGGGTCTAGGATGACCCATATTGCCATGGGTCAGCGCCCGATCAAGCCCGGCGGTGATCTTTATATGGTAGCTCTTAGTGATAGATGAAAGGCCCAAACAAATATATCTGCCACGGAGGCTAAACAACAACGACAGGTATACGAAGCCCTGTAAAACCAATTATTTGGGCTTTGTGGAATGTGAGACTTTCCGAATAAAGGGCGTACAAAGGGCGAAATTGGGAGATTAGCAAGCTTATGCTAAGGGAGAGACAGGGCCTCTTAAAGAGGGAATATGCATCACTGTGTATTGCCACTGCATTTGAGAATGCAGCAAGGACAATCATGAATATAGCTAATATATTATCCTTCTCTGTTGCTTTTCCATGTGTGTCCCTGAAATGAAAAGAGTAAAAAAAAAAATGGTAAGGTAGTACAGCAAGCAACTATGAGAGTGAAAGAGAATTTTGAAATATAGAATTGAAGCATTATTTATGAAAGGATCATGATGTTAGGAAGTGCGTACAACACATAAATTGCAGTGAACCAAACATTGCAATTATAAATCAAGGATGTGCTGCTATTTCGGACTATATGCAATCTTTTTACATTTAGCCGTTTCTATGGCCTATCCACATATTGAAGTTTCATCTGGGATAAGGGCATCCCTTAGACCTCTTTTCCATAGAGTAGAATCAATAAATTACTTGGGTTTTTAGAATTAATAAAGCCTTATACGAGCTGGTCATTTTTATTAGAGACAATTGGAGACATCCGAACTCTGCTTAAGGAGATACCAGTCCCAAAATTGAGGAACTGCCGGTTTCTTCTACACTAAAAGACACCACCCGTCTAGGATTGCAAATGGAACGGTTCCAAGTCGGAACACACTGGATTTGAATCCAGACTCATTTCTAGATAATGGTTTCGGTTCTGAATCCGGTTCTGACTAGGAACCTATTTTGTTGGTTCCAAACCTAGTTCGGATAAGAAAAGTCGGATTCGGTTCCAAAATCGGGTTCTCTCATAGGACCGAAATCTAGTTTCAAAATCGGTTCTAATTTCCCTTTATTTTTTATTTTTTCTTAAAATAAACATATAATTCAACTTATAATTGAGCATTAAGGCTGCTATCTCTAGGCTTGTACATAAAAATGTTCCAAAAAATGTTGATCTACAGTTTACAACATATAAGACTCATATGTCGAGTCCCGAGTCTATGGGTCGGAACCTAAATGGACCAAGAAACGGATTCATTTATCAATCGGAACCTAAATTGGGTTTAGGACCCAGACTCATTTATGAATTAGAACCTAAAATAGATTTCAGGAACGGTTTTTTACGGGTCGGAACTTCCGGATAATCGGATACCCGTTTACAACCCTACACACCCATACCAAATACACACACAAACATCACTAGTCCCGGGAAAGAATACATGAATCTGTGGCAACAAATATGCAGCTGTGGTGCTTGTCTACACAAGTGAAACAGGCAAGTTGATAATCAGTTTCCAAAATGTGTATAAGAATTAAGTCTCCAACTCCTCTGCATATGTACACCCAAAATGCAGAAGGTTCTGGTGGATGCAGCTGTCCCAGCCAAGGAAATGGTATGAAACTTTTCAAAAAACAAAGAAAATCTGAAGATCATCAACTTAAATGGGGAAACTTGAATTAACATCAGCGATCAGCATGTAATTACTGACATGCATGAATGGATTGACCACTGTTTAATTAATTAACCATTCAGAAAATGAAGAAGAAGAAGAATGATGGCTTCTTAGCTCATTCTTTACTGCTGTGCTGATGGTTGTATTTGTCCATTGTAGAGTGCCAATCAAATATTAGAATCTTCCAATGGAAGAGCTACTATCTGAGGGTGTGGGGTACAATACTCTTGTACCTCTTTTTGTAGCTCCACTTTTGTAATCTCCTTTTCTTTTAATGAATGTTTTATGTTACTGTCTCATAAAAAATAAAAAATAAAAGGTTCGGGTTTCAATATGTGGGCCACACTGTGGAGTTCGACTTCTTTCGGTCAGGATTTCTCTAGGTTAAAGCCTCGCTTGTTCTATAATTAGCTTGATCAGATTTGGAATGAGAGGGTGGTTTGGATCTAGGGATGATCGTGGGCTGGGCCACCTGGGCCCGAAAGGACCCTGTCCTGAAATGGGCTGGACTCGAGCCGTATTTTAGGCCAATGGGCAATACTTGGGCCTGATTTTCTTGCTCAATAACTAAATGGGCTGTACTCATAACTTTCGATGCTTAAAGGTGCAGCCTGACCTGATGCATTTAGCAGAAAGAGTGTCATATGTGCTTTGCAAATGGGTTCGATAGGCAAGGGCCTACCTTTCAAGTCCATGGGTTCGATCTAAGCCTAAATATTAGCTCGGATATATAAATGGGCTATTATTCTTGGACAAGCTTTCACCTGGCCCAATCAAGCCATGGTCACCACTATTTGGATTGGATAAAAGTGGGGAGTAGAAAAACTTTTTCCTTGAAAAACCTATTTTCTCCTTCGAAGTTTTCTTGGAAAACTAATTCTCCTTTTCACTACAAATTTTTTTCTCAAAAGTACAAAAAATTATTCGTTTCCTCAAAAGGGGTGATCTCTAGTGAAATTGAAGTCCATTTTTTTCCCTTGCCACTGGAGTGTCTCAAGTTTCACAAATTGGATCTTTTTTTATTATTAAAGTGACATGTGATTATTTGATAATTATGGTTTCTTTTTATATAATGGCTTCAAAATAGTTTTGTCATACCTTGCTTCATCTATTTAACTTCGAATTCAATGGAAATCCACTACTTGAACAAAAGTGGTGAAAATGACTTATAAGAAATCTCTCCTCATATTTTGATCTTGGAGAGATTCACCATTTGCTTTTTATGATCCAAAAAACTGTGATTTAGGGCATATTTTTGTGTCTGCCTTTGTTTCCATAGAAAAGGCATTAAAAATATGGTAGCCTTTTCCCCTATAAAAATTTTCCAAGTTTGATACAGCCACTTTTCTACGAGGAAAAGTGTAAAAGGAGTTACATTTTCCGCGATTCCTTGGAACTACTTTTCTATGGGGATTCAGGAAAAATAAAATCTTCCTCAGAAGAGGAAAAATTCTTAGACATACACAAACGTCTCTAGCAAAGCAATTACAAATTCTTTTTGCCTATCCCCTTAATTAATTCGAATGCCAAGTGGCCCCATCAGTATGTTATGTATGGCAATTTCATTTATTTTTAGGTTTTATAAAAAAATTAATCCTCCATGTAGGATATTTTTTTCGCTAATGTAGGGTTCCCAACTTTTTGAGATGGACTAATCCCTACGGGCAGAGAAGCCGAGTAAAACCACTGTAACCCTCAGGCCATAGCACAAGTGGACTCAGAGAGGTCCAAAAGTGGTAAAAACCATTGTCCTGACCACTCGGCCAAACCCTTGGGTTCCATATTGGTTATGTGGGCAATACTTTTTAGCAACCTTTATTTTCCTGTGCCTTTACATTTTGAAAGATTTTAAAACTCGAAGGCTTCACATTTCATAATTTTAGTTTTAACTTGTAAGTGTGGGCCGCAGAACATTTTCTTTGTTGTGGCAAAAAAAACTTAAAACGCTAGGCTTAACTCTAAGCCCACTTGAAGTTAGAGTTAATTCTTATTTGTTTTTTTAGTTGATTTGAGTTAAAAGTGCTGTTAATCCTTATAACTTCATACTAGCAACAAAGGCCCGTGCTTAGCCCGGGCCAAAAAATGAGAATATAATTAAAATTAAAGTAAGAGAATAGATATTATTTAAAAAATAAATAAGTAATTAGATTGAAAAGTGAGCTCCTCCTTATGTACATATATAACTTAGACTAAAATAGTGTGGCTTTGCAAAACTCAAAACATCAAATTTCTACTCTTAATTCCAAACAAAATTTATTTGAAAAATTGCATGTTTCTGTATGTGCTATTCAATTTTTGTTTTTATGTGTTGTCCAATGATTCATTCCCTTACCCTATCTACTTAGTGTCCGCTGGCAATCTTGTAGCAGTGGGGCTCATAAGGTAGTTGATGGCCTGCCAATATACTTGTAGTCCTGAAGAGATACTTGTAGAAGAACTCAGTGCTCGAGGAATTAAGAGTAACGCAGAGAAATCAGGCCTAAAGAGTTTTAGCATTAAAGAGTCATTTAAAGAGATGAGGAGTTTTGGTATTAAAGAGCTTTTATAAGGAAAAAATTGGATATGAATCAACTGAAGGGGTCAAACAACCTTAGGCCTTCATCGAACAAGCCATTTTGGATGCACCCTGCAATTATAGAATTCCATGAGATTGCATCACACTGAGGCAAGAGATCAAACACCCGACGTGAATCGTCCACTCTAGTGCACTTTGCATACATATCAATCAAGCTGCTTCCAATGAAAACATCACTATTTAACCCATGTCTTATCGCATACCCGTGAATCTCTTTTCCCTTAGAAACATCCATGTACTCAGCAAATATAGGAAGAACGGTAGACAAAGTAAACGAATCAGGCTTCAAACCTGCCAATCCCATCTCCCTAACAATCATCAAAGCTTCTCTATGCATCCCATTCTGTGCATTTCCCGCAATTAAAGTATTCCAAGACACAATATCCCTCACTGGCATCCTCTCAAAAACTTTCCTCACACTCTCCATGCAAAACCCCTCTTCGCTGTCCCATC
Source organism: Litsea cubeba (assembly GCA_012931725.1). Classification (NCBI taxonomy): domain Eukaryota; kingdom Viridiplantae; phylum Streptophyta; class Magnoliopsida; order Laurales; family Lauraceae; genus Litsea; species Litsea cubeba. The sequence goes on from CM022948.1 coordinate 8,764,467, forward strand.
TCAAAGGGATCCCATCAACAATAATGCAAGAACAATCAGAAAATTCTATATTTGCATTTCTGTGTACAAAACCATCCACTCTGTGATCAAAATTATTGCAAGTCTCAGTATCTGCGGTCTGTTTTGAAGATGGACTTGAAGACTCTCTCTGCAAAAATTCATTACCTGAATCACTACTACTACTCAGATTATTAAGGGATTCCTTGAACAACCTTCTTGCAGGAGTTTTTTCGTATACTTGGTGCGCATTCAGATTGGGACTCTTAGTCCCTTCTTCTCTACATTGCTGCAATTTACAATACATGTTCATCAGTGCATTGCCAGTGTTGTAATATCCTGAGTACTTGGGCCTAGGATTGGTCTGGCCCAGGTAGCATTTTAATTATAGCTTGGCCCAAGTTGTAATGATATTTGAGCCCAAGTTATAATTCAAATAGAAGTCTAGACTTTTAGTATGACTTAGAAAGTATCCCACGTGAGAGAGAATTGGGAAAGAAGAGAGTTGTAAAACAACTCTAAAAGGGAAGTTTGAAAGTGATTGGAATTCCCATCTCTCCCTTTATATATGAGAACCAACGACCCTTTGTGTTATACTTATATTCATTGAGGAAGAGTTTGAGAGTCTTGTGGATTGCAATGAAGGAGAAAGCTGTTGATGTCAAAGGAGACAATTGTGTATCAAAGGTGAGTGGATCTTCCTAAATACCTTGATGTTTTAATTAGAAGATTGACGTTGGTGCATGAATCTGTTGAATTGAAATTCTGTAGTACAGTAATGGTTCCTGTATCTATGGGTTACACTCAAACTCTTGGTCTTGGGTCTGATATCATCTCGACTGTGAAGAGTATAATGCTAGAGATTTGATAACTCTTGTTTCTTCTTGAATTGTTGAATTTTGTGCAATATACAGAACCAGAGGCCTGTCGACAATGATACAGAGTGATATAAAGGAGTTGTGGGACCATCTATTGATCTGATTAGTGATCAAGACCCCACATCTGTGAGAGGAGTGGTGGTCGACCACTGTGTAGATGGGCATCTAAGATTTGAATCAGTGGGACCCACTGATCATTGTGTTCAAGGGATTTCAGACGTCAAAATTGTAAAAGTTACTGTATTGATAGTTTGTAGTTGTGGGACCCACCACATGATCTGATCAAGGATCTAGACCCCACATCTGTGAGAAGAGTTGTGGTCGACCATTGTGTAGGTGGGCATCTGATGTTTGAATCAATGGGACCCACAGATCAATAAGTGCAAAATCAGCCAGGCGTGATTTGGGAGTTGAAACAGTAGGTTACGTTTTTGGTTTGTGGACCCTAGAGGATGGTCCAATGATGAATCAGAGTCATTAGGGAGATACATCAGGCTTGGGCGACCAAGACCTAGTTGTATGATCATGGATGAGAACTAGTGGGACCCACTGTCCAATAGTTACAAAGAAGTTAGCCGTGACTTTGTACAGAACTATCAGAATTTAGTTTCTGATTTGTGGGCCATAGTATGTGATCTGATGATGGATCAGATTCAATAGACTAAAGAGCTACTCTGGGGCGACAGTGTCTTAGAAGTCTGATTTTGGTTCTACCAAGTGGGACCCACTGGATCTTATTAAGAAGTTCAGGTGTGATTTATTCTTGTATATGTTCTGTACAGGTAAATAAACTTGAGAAGGGAAGTCTAATTGTGGAAATAGACTTGGAATGGGTAGAAATAATTAATTAAATTCCTTACTTAATTGAAAATTAAGTTTTCTAATCAATGTTTAGTTAACTAAGATTAACTAAATAGAATATGATTGAGTATTATGATGTAAAGTTGTATTATACATAGTGTGGGCCCACTATATCACTATAAACAAATTTTGATAAGAAGTGGGGCAACAACCAGTGAAGTGTGTGTGGATTGGGTCCACACTAATGTTGTGTAAACTATTAATAATGGAATTTAATTACTGTATGATTATGAGATATGATGCAATTGGGTTTCATATGTTGGACTTGTGTCCGGATGATAGATGGCTTCGGGCCATGATTGCCGTTATAGCGGCGGGTCCTTAATGGACGTGATGAGCCACTTTTATGGCTGGTCCTTAGTGGACGTGTCTGATGAGACAGGGTCATGGTGACCGGTATACATGTATACGATGAGGCCTTTGAGGAGTGGTGTTGTGCATGGGCACGGATTGTGTGTGAAAGAATCTAAATAATATTTGATTATTGATTTAGACTTGTTAAATCATGTGAAGTTATATTTATATGACTTGTGTAATTTAGGAATATTCATTCACCAGTAGTACTGATGTTGTGTTACCCCCTTCAGGTAATCAAGCTGCGGGCGGGACAGAGCGGAACGATGATCAGCACGTGAATTTCAATATGCGTGGCTGACAAGAGTGCACGAGAAAAGATAATTTAGTAGATAAAGGGATTAGCCTGGTTTAGGGATATTATTTAATGTTTTAGTACATTATTGATGCAGATCGAATATAGTAAAAGTTTGAGTAGTTACAACTATTTGATTTAATGAAATTATTATTTGATTTTAAATGCCAAATGCTTATGTAAATTATTTGATGAATGTTTGGTAAATATTACCAAAGTTATCACGATCCAGAGATCTGACAGGGCCCCAGGATTTGGGTCGTGACAAAGTGGTATCAGAGTATAAGGTTTTGGGCAATTAAAAGAATTAGCAACCCATAGGCCACGTGGTGAGGACGATGGGGTGTCAACAGTAGAAACTTAAGAAAGATATGTTGCTATTAATCCTTTGGCTTACAATTTACTTCTTTTGCAGAAAAAATAAGAAGATGGCTAATGTTGAGGAAAACGAGAATGAAAACAACAATATTCAACAGAACAATGGGAGTATGGAAATGCCGGAGTACGCCCGACAGATGTTTGAAAGCTTTTTGAAAGCATATACGCAGGTTCAAGAACAGATTTCAGCTATCCACCAACTCCAAAGTGAAAATGGCGAGGGAAACAGCAATAACAAGGGTGGATCAGGCGAAGGCAGCAATAACGGAGGCAGAAATCGTGAGAGGGATACTCTATACAAGAGATTCAACGAATTTCGCCCAAAGTGTTTTGAGGAGACCACTAACCCATGGGATGCGAATAAATGGGCAGAACATATGGAAGGCATCTTCGAGGTCATGGGGTGTACTGAACAACAGAAAGCTATATTAGCCGCTTTCAAACTAGAAGGCGATGCGAAGGAGTGGTGGAAAGCAGCCAAGAGGTCCTTTAATGGGCAAGAAGCAGAGATCACCTGGACCTTCTTCAAGCGCGAATTTATAAAGAAGTTTATACCAGATCACATTCGGGCGCAGAAGAAGAGGGAGTTTGAAACATTGGTGCAAGGCAACCTTACTGTAGCCAAGTACGCTATCAAGTTCACCGAACTGTCTCACTTCGCAGAAACATTAGTGGCTACAGAAGAGGAAAAGATGGAGCGATTTGTTAATGGCCTGCGACCGGACATTAAGAAAGATGTGAAACTGCACGAGCTGAAGACTTATGCGGAGGCTCTAAAGAAAGCCTTCGTGTCTGAAGAAGCAATCGAAGATATAAAGAGGGAAACCCAACTGGTGACAACAGAGGGCAAATCAGATAATTCTAAACACCAGTTTCCCAACAAGAAACAGAAAACGGGGACTAAACCAGTATGCAATCATTGTGAAGGATTCCATGAAACAAGTCAATGTCGAAAGAAATCGGGAGTGTGTTTCGGCTGTGGAAAGGGAGGTCACAAAGTAAAGGATTGTCCAGAGGCTAGGGAAAGAAATCAAAACAAAAGAAAGGGTGGATGTTTCGGCTGTGGACAGGAAGGACACCAGGTAAAGGACTGTCCTAGGAGGCAAGGAAGGAATCAGAACCAGACACAAGGACAACCCTTTAGGCAGAATCAGCAGGATCGTCAACAGGAGCGTCCACAGAACCAACGCCCCCACCAACAGAATCAGACCTACCAGTACCGAGGAAACCAGCAGAACCCACCTCAAGGACAATATTACAATCAAGGCAGGAATAATCAGGGGGGGAACCAAGCTGGGCAACAGCAGAATGGGAGAGTCTTTGCTCTGACCCATCAGGATGCGGAAGCGGCCAATAATGTTGTTGAGAGTATGGTTTTAATTTCCAGTCATGAAGCTAGTACTTTATTCGATTATGGTTCTACGCACTCTTTTGTTTCTTATGCTTTTGCTGCTAAGATAGGAAACTCCCCCTCAACATTGACTCATGCACTGGTAGTGTCAACACCCACGGGTGAACACCTTCATACTAGCACCATATTTTATGATTGTATGCTGGAAATTGCACAAGTGCAGATGCCGGCAGACCTGGTAGTATTACATATGAATGACTTTGATGTCATTTTGGGAATGGATTGGCTAGCTAGGTATCGAGCTATTTTAGATTGTTTTAATAAAGTAGTTCGGTTTAACCTGGGGGGATTTACTCAGGTCAGTTTGGTGGGAAAGAGGAGACCTGTTAGGTCAATAGTCATCTCAGCCATCAAAGCCGTTGAGCTATTGAGGAGTGGGTGCAAGGGCTTTATAGCTTTTATCACTGAAGATAAACAGAAGCCCCGATTAGAAGATATCCCTGTTGTTAGGGAATTTCCGGAAGTATTTTTGGATGATTTGCCTGGATTACCCCCAATTCGAGAGGTCGATTTTACTATTGAGTTAATGCCGGGAACAGCCCCGATTTCTAAGGCACCTTATCGAATGGCTCCTGCGGAACTGAAGGAACTCAAGGATCAATTGGAGGAGTTGTTAGAAAAAGGATTCATCCGACCTAGCGTATCTCCATGGGGAGCACCGGTGTTGTTTGTGAAGAAAAAAGATGGAACCCTGAGAATGTGTATTGATTATAGACAGTTAAATCAGGTGACTATCAAGAACAAGTACCCTCTACCCCGCATCGATGAATTATTTGACCAACTACAGGGTGCGAAATACTTTTCCAAGATTGATCTCCGATCTGGCTACCATCAGCTAAGGGTGAGGGAGGAAGATATTTCCAAGACGGCATTTCGAACGCGATATGGTCACTACGAATTTTTAGTCATGCCTTTCGGTTTGACCAATGCCCCAGCCGCATTCATGGCAATGATGAACCAAATTTTTCAACCCTTTTTGGATAAATTTGTGGTGGTATTTATTGATGATATCTTGATTTACTCTAAGGAATGGCACGAGCATGAAGAACATTTGCGTATCTCCTTACAGCTGTTGAGGAACAACCAGCTGTATGCCAAGCTAAGTAAGTGTGATTTTTGGCTTACACAAGTCACCTTTTTGGGCCACATTATTTCAGGAGAAGGACTATCAGTAGATCCTACTAAAATTGAAGCAGTTACGAATTGGAAACGACCTGCAAATGTGTCCGAAGTTCGAAGTTTCTTAGGCTTGGCAGGCTATTATCGACGGTTCGTGCAAGGATTTTCTACAATTGCTGGGCCACTTACCAGACTCACAAGGAAAGATGTCCCGTTTATTTGGAATGAGAACTGTGAAGATAGCTTCCGAACTTTGAAAGGTAAGCTCACATCGGCACCAATACTTACCCTCCCCGCTGGGAGTGGAGGATTTGTGATATATTGTGATGCGTCGTTGCAAGGACTAGGGTGTGTTCTCATGCAGCATGGAAAGGTAATTGCGTATGCTTCCCGACAACTAAAAGTCCATGAACAAAATTATGCTACACATGACCTTGAGTTAGCAGCTGTGGTATTTGCATTAAAAATTTGGAGGCACTATCTTTACGGAGAAGAATTTGAAGTGTATACCGATCATAAGAGCCTCAAGTACATGTTTTCTCAAAAGGAGTTGAACTTGAGACAACGGAGATGGATGGAATTTCTCAAGGACTATGATTTCTCAATCTTTTATCATCCAGGAAAGGCGAATGTTGTAGCTGATGCCTTGAGCAGAAAATCAGCACAGATGGCTTGTTTGACATCGGAATGGAGATTGCTTGAAGAGATCAAGGACTTGGATGTTAACTTATGGTCTATTTGACAACAAGGTATTATTGGGAAGCTTCAAGGTCCAACCCGAATTAATACAAAGAATAAAGGACCACCAGCGGGACGATAAAGCATTGACAGATATCTTTGACAAGATGGACAATAAACCCGACTTCTCTATTGTTAATGGTGTGTTGTATTTCCGAGGCAGACTCTGTGTACCACATGTTCGAGAAATCAAAGATGAAATTTTGAAAGAAGCCCATCATACAAGATATACTATCCATCCAGGGAGTACTAAGATGTATCAAAATTTAAAAATCAGATTTTGGTGGGTTGGAATGAAAAATGATGTCACTGAATTTGTCGGCCGTTGTTTCACTTGTCAACAGGTGAAGGCTGATCATAGAAAGCCGGGGGATTACTGCAGCCGTTGCCAATACCTGAATGGAAATGGGAGCATATCACTATGGATTTTATTTCCGGATTTCCTAGAACTTCAAGGCATAATGAAATAATTTGGGTAATCGTGGATCGATTGACTAAATCGGCACACTTTTTACCACTAAAAGGAAAAACCACGATGGAACAACTGGCCAAAACTTATGTTCGGGAAATTGTGCGATTACATGGCGTTCCAGCATCAATCGTCTCAGACAGAGATACTAGGTTTGTTTCACAATTTTGGAAAAGCTTGCAAAAGGCTATGGGTACAAAACTGCACTTTAGCACTGCATATCACCCGCAGACGGATGGACAGACGGAAAGAACAAATCAAACGCTGGAAGACATGCTTAGAGCTTGTGCCATAGATTTCACAGACAGTTGGGATGAGCAGTTACCATTAGCAGAGTTTGCTTATAACAATAGTTATCATTCGAGTATTCAGATGGCTCCTTTTGAGGCTTTGTATGGTAGGAGTTGTCGTTCTCCGATTTGTTGGGAAGAAGTGGGCGATCGACGAATTTTAGGCCCTGAATGGGTGCAAACTTCTACTGAGAATATTAAGAAAATTCGGGATCGGTTAAAGACTGCTCAGAGTCGCCAGAAGAGTTATGCTGACAAACGCCGACGAAAATTGGAATTTATAGTTGGTGACTCAGTATTCCTCAAAGTCTCTCCAACTAAGGGAGTGATGCGATTTGGCAAGAAGGGAAAGCTCAGCCCGCGATACATCGGACCATTCAAGATTACAGGACGTGTGAGCGATGGGAATGCTTACGAATTGGACCTTCCATCACAGTTAGCTGGTGTTCACAAAGTGTTTCATGTGTCAATGTTGAAGAAGTATGAACCGGATCCATCTCATGTACTTGATCTTATGACAATGGATTTACAACCTAATTTATCCTATGAGGAGAGACCTGTTGCAATCTTAGACACCAAGGACATGGTGTTACGGCGACGAACAGTTCGACTTGTTAAGGTGTTATGGACACATCATGATCCAAAGGAGGCCACCTGGGAGCTCGAGGACGACGTTCGGAGCAAGTATCCGCATCTTTTTGTCTCAGGTACGTTTTAATTTGGAGGACCAAATTTCCCAAGGAGGGGAATATGTAATATCCTGAGTACTTGGGCCTAGGATTGGTCTGGCCCAGGTAGCATTTTAATTATAGCTTGGCCCAAGTTGTAATGATATTTTAGCCCAAGTTATAATTCAAATAGAAGTCTAGACTTTTAGTATGACTTAGAAAGTATCCCACGTGAGAGAGAATTGGGAAAGAAGAGAGTTGTAAAACAACTCTAAAAGGGAAGTTTGAAAGTGATTGGAATTCCCATCTCTCCCTTTATATATGAGAACCAACGACCCTTTGTGTTATACTTATATTCATTGAGGAAGAGTTTGAGAGTCTTGTGGATTGCAATTAGGAGAAGAAGGAGAAGGCTGTTGATGTCAAAGGAGACAATTGTGTATCAAAGGTGAGTGGATCTTCCTAAATACCTTGATGTTTTAATTAGAAGATTGACGTTGGTGCATGAATCTGTTGAATTGAAATTCTGTAGTACAGTAATGGTTCCTGTATCTATGGGTTACACTCAAACTCTTGGTCTTGGGTCTGATATCATCTCGACTGTGAAGAGTATAATGCTAGAGATTTGATAACTCTTGTTTCTTCTTGAATTGTTGAATTTTGTGCAATATACAGAACCAGAGGCCTGTCGACAATGATACAGAGTGATATAAAGGAGTTGTGGGACCCATCTATTGATCTGATTAGTGATCAAGACCCCACATCTGTGAGAGGAGTGGTGGTCGACCACTGTGTAGATGGGCATCTAAGATTTGAATCAGTGGGACCCACTGATCATTGTGTTCAAGGGATTTCAGACGTCAAAATTGTAAAAGTTACTGTATTGATAGTTTGTAGTTGTGGGACCCACCACATGATCTGATCAAGGATCTAGACCCCACATCTGTGAGAAGAGTTGTGGTCGACCATTGTGTAGGTGGGCATCTGATGTTTGAATCAATGGGACCCACAGATCAATAAGTGCAAAATCAGCCAGGCGTGATTTGGGAGTTGAAACAGTAGGTTACGTTTTTGGTTTGTGGACCCTAGAGGATGGTCCAATGATGAATCAGAGTCATTAGGGAGATACATCAGGCTTGGGCAACCAAGACCTAGTTGTATGATCATGGATGAGAACTAGTGGGACCCACTGTCCAATAGTTACAAAGAAGTTAGCCGTGACTTTGTACAGAACTATCAGAATTTAGTTTTTGATTTGTGGGCCATAGTATGTGATCTGATGATGGATCAGATTCAATAGACTAAAGAGCTACTCTGGGGCGACAGTGTCTTAGAAGTCTGATTTTGGTTCTACCAAGTGGGACCCACGGATCTTATTAAGAAGTTCAGGTGTGATTTATTCTTGTATATGTTCTGTACAGGTAAATAAACTTGAGAAGGGAAGTCTAATTGTGGAAATAGACTTGGAATGGGTAGATATAATTAATTAAATTCCTTACTCAAGTGAAAATTAAGTTTTCTAATCAATGTTTAGTTAACTAAGATTAACTAAATAGAATATGATTGAGTATTATGATGTAAAGTTGTATTATACATAGTGTGGGCCCACTATATCACTATAAATCAATTTTGATAAGAAGTGGGGCAACAACCAGTGAAGTGTGTGTGGATTGGGTCCACACTAATGTTGTGTAAACTATTAATAATGGAATTTAATTACTGTATGATTATGAGATATGATGCAATTGGGTTTCATATGTTGGACTTGTGTCCGGATGATAGATGGCTTCGGGCCATGATGGCCGTTATAGCGGCGGGTCCTTAATGGACGTGATGAGCCACTTTTATGGCTGGTCCTTAGTGGACGTGTCTGATGAGACAGGGTCATGGTGACCGGTATACATGTATACGATGAGGCCTTTGAGGAGTGGTGTTGTGCATGGGCACGGATTGTGTGTGAAAGAATCTAAATAATATTTGATTATTGATTTAGACTTGTTAAATCATGTGAAGTTATATTTATATGACTTGTGTAATTTAGGAATATTCATTCACCAGTAGTACTGATGTTGTGTTACCCCCTTCAGGTAATCAAGCTGCGGGCGGGACAGAGCGGAACGATGATCAGCACGTGAATTTCAATATGCGTGGCTGACAAGAGTGCACGAGAAAAGATAATTTAGTAGAGAAAGGGATTAGCCTGGTTTAGGGATATTATTTAATGTTTTAGTACATTATTGATGCAGATCGAATATAGTAAAAGTTTGAGTAGTTACAACTATTTGATTTAATGAAATTATTATTTGATTTTAAATGCCAAATGCTTATGTAAATTATTTGATGAATGTTTGGTAAATATAACCAAAGTTATCACGATCCAGAGATCTGACAGGGCCCCAGGATTTGGGTCGTGACAAGTGTAGAGATCAGAATCCAGACCCAAGCAAATAACGCACCCATGGACTGATTCCCCAAGCTTCAAATCCATCAAACAGGTGCAAGATTTAAGAACAGTTGGGAAGATATGGTGATCTGGGTATTTCCCAAACACTCTCATTCCAATAAAAGAAGCGATGGATTGGTGGAAAAGACCATGAGATGTGTAACATCTAATGATGGATTTCCAGGACAGGGTGGAAGGATCAACAATGGTGCTGAATGTGAGGCGGGCTTCTTGTAAAAGCCCCAGATTGGAGTAGATGGAGAGGATGGTGTTGATGAGAGAGGAGGAGGATGTGGTCTTGAGGATCTGTGCATGGAGCTGTTTGGCTTGAGATCTTGTTTTGATGGAGGAAGGGTTTTGTAGGAGGGTTTTGAGTAGGGTGTTTGGAGTAGCTGTAGACATATATCATTGATTTTGAATTTTTAGAGAGAAAAAGATGGCCTTTTCTTTTCTATTGGGAGCGGTATGTTTGAATGGAAGTAGCTGTTCATTTCAACTTTCAAGGAAGAAACCAACAGAATTTGAATGGAAGGTAAGGTAGGTAGTTTGATCACTTCTGGGAAGAGAGAGAAAGGGCTTGTTTGGATGAATCCATGCTTTATGGCTTTTCTCCTGTTTGTGTTTGCTTCATGAATATAAAGCTCTCTTTTTAACTATTTTTTCCAAGGAGAAATGATTTTCTCCACAGAAAGGGAAACCATGAGTTAATGCCTTAATGGGGATGGAACTTCACAGTGGGGCCCAACTATTAAAATTGGAAAGAACAGGATCTCCTGTTTGGTTCAAACAGGGTCAACCAGGGGGCGCCACATCAGGGGCGAAGGCGGATGCGGAAGAAAGAGAAACTGCGCGTGGCGCCTCCCCCTGTTTGGACCAAACAGGGGATCCGTTTCCAAATTGGAAATGTTGAAAAAAAAACCCCTCAAGATTAGCACAGCACGGGAATGTTCACCAATAACTGAATGTATATTTATTGATTTATTAAAAAAAACCATCAGATTACACAAAATTAATCTTCAAATACTCGTGACAATGATTTGGCGATTATGATAGGGATAGAAATGAAGTTCTTGCGTAAAAGTGAGGAAATAAGTGGTTACATTTTGAAAGTGAAGAGTTATAAGTCAAAATCATAAGTCATAGTCAAAATCACCTCAAAAACCCTTCAACTTAATATAGTATAATGGGTTATCCTCAAATTAGAAATCAATTGAAATTTGTCCCACCTATTGATTTACCATTTAATGGAAAAAAATTTGATAACAAATATGCAAAGAATTGAGTTAATCACATTTTTAAACAAGAGTCAATCCAACAGTGAAAAAAACTTTGATCGATGTAAAATGTGAGGACGCCCCATATCCAAGAGGGCATATATTTTTGAATGGTTCGGGTTTCAATAGGTGGGTCCCACCATGGTGTTCCACTCCTCCTAACTCTAAATTTCTCTAGGTTAAAGCCTTAGAGGATCTGGATTAAAGGACACTGATCTATAATTAGCTTGATCAGATTTGGAAGGAGCTGGGCGTGGAGCGGTTTGGATGTAGGGATGACCCTGGGCTGGGCTACCTAGGCCTGAAAGGAGCCTATCCTGGAATGGGCTGTGTTTCGGGCCAGTGGACAGTAGTTGGGCCTAATTTTCTTTTTCAATAGCTAAATGGGCTGGACTGATAACTTTCGATGCTTAAAGGCGCAGCCTGGGCAAGCAATGGTCGACTGATAGAGGCAAAGTTAGAATTTATCCCAAGGGGGGTTGATAATATTTTCATATTTGTTGGTTTTTTACTTATTATTTATAAACAAATTTATTTTTTTAAATGTTTTTACTAATATTTAAAGAAAAGTCCGAAATTTGAAAATACTTTAATGTTTTTAAAGACATAATCTCTCTAAACTTTTAGAACAATTAAACTACAAAAATAATAGGGCTCACTATAATGAATCCAAATCGTTGAAACTAATCATTTACTCCTTGTTTAAGGACCGAGAGTTTTATCCCACTCTAATCAAAGTGTGACATATATTGGACTGATCACATATAAAGTCACTCACCTATGATTATAATATATAAAGTTGACGGAGTTCAATTGCCCAAATCAGAAGATTGCTTCTAATTGATTTTTGACTATCTTGAGATACGACCTAAAAGAAAATCCTAGCTGAATCAGTGTTATTCGTCACCTCTGATCAATTCTCTTTTAAAATTTAATTCAAGTCATAATGAAAGTTTTTTTTATTCAAATTTTGTCGATTTTTTATTTTACGAAGATTTTATATCCTAACTATTATTATTGAAAGTTGTCAAGTTGTGATGCATAATTTCTCTTTTCCGATATAAATCAAAATGTCTATTGACATTTATTAGGGCTACAGGCCTAGGCTTAGCACGGGCTTACTCTTCTAATAATAGTAAAATCATATATGATTTAATATTTTTAAATTATTAAAAAAAAATCTTTGTGGTATTTATTGTACTCAAAATTTCTTCATTAGTTGAAGTTGCAGAATGCAGATCTGGTGTTTGTTGGTGTGATAGAATATTTTTCTTTTATTCTTTTCTAATATTTGCTTCATATTTGAGATTTTCAGCTTTTTATATATATATATATATATTAAATTGCGACTAGAGTCTTAGGCAATGGTAAAGAAAGATGCAATTACATCATAATAGATTTACCCTTTTTCTAATAATAAAATAAAGCATGTGAGAAGGTATAGAATTTCAAATGAATTTAAGAATTATATGTTTAGAAACTTAAATTAGTTAAATCTACTTCTTCATAGCATCTTAATTTAGACAGAAGGTATCAACTAATTTAACTTAAATATATTTTTCTCACTTTTCATTGTAGAAATTACATGGGAAGAAAAAATACATGAAAATCTTTAATTTTAATTTTCAATTGTAGTTCTCTACAACACGTTTTTTTTTTTCGCTTTTGAACGGATTTTAATATTTAAGATTTTAAGAATAACTCTAATATAATTTTTTTTATTTTGAATTTATTTTGTTTCCAATAATATCTCAAAGAAAGACAAAAGATTGAAATTACAACATTATTATCTACGCCATTTGATCGATACATTTAATTATTTTATCCGGTTTGAGAATTTTTAAAACTTGAAGGATAAATTGTTTAGTTTTGCGCCCAAGCTCAGCGCGTCTTTTTTTTTTTTTTTTTTTTTTTTTTTTTTTTGTGGTTGCTTTTTTGCCTAGTTTGTTTTTTCAAGCTCTTCTTTAAATGTAAGTCTATATTTTGTGTTTACACCTTTTTTTTTTCTTTAGAGAAGTTTATGAATATTCAAACAGGCCTTTTGACAATTGACACCCCTTTTCCTTTAGCCCTTTTTTGGACAACTTATTTTCTAAGGATATCTATCCTCAACGATTAATTCTCTCTGCAATCTACCAAACTCTAGCTCTTCAACCTCTTCAAATCAACACCAAAGGAAAGCATCCGAACACTGGGTGTTGTTTTGATGTCCTTGTTAATTAAATAATTACATTGCCTATTTTTTTTTTCAAGTAAAAAGAAGGAAAACAGGGAAAGTTTGTTGTTTTTTTTTTTTCTTTTTCTTTTATTTTATTACATGGGTATCTCCAAAGTCTTTGACCCAACGAGACTAATCCACTTAATGGCACAAACTAAAATCCACACAAACGCACACCGAACATATTTAGGGCAGTTTCGAACACAAGACTAGGGAGTAAACCCATGCCTTATGCTACTCTACGAACTCCAAGATGGGTGAAGTTGGGGCCCACCGTAAGATATATCAAATACATTTCACTTGATTAATATATCACACAAAACTGATTGGTTTTTATCCATAGGTAAGGCCACCTGTTTAAAATCTGAACTGCACATGAAAAAATGCCTCCAATTTATATAAGATTTGATAAGATCTCAGTTCATATGTTTTGGACTGCTACAAGATATTTCAGAAGAATAGACTTGAATAAAGCATTAAAAAATACATTTGCTTTATACATGATCAATCTTATGAAAGGCCCATCTGACCATCCAAGAGGGAATACATTGTAATGTACATAATCAATATAATGAAAAAAAAAATTCTTTAAAACAATGGGAAAGAATTTAAGTGGAATACATTGTAATGTACATAATCAATATAAGTTTATATGGCATTTGGACATTTAAACAGTTCCTGACTTCATCAGCATCTTCCAGACTTTTAATTCGCCCCTTGCATCACCTGTGAATAATAGCCCCCCTGGACTGGTCTGAATCATCCGTACATCCTCATTACAGAAAATTCTTCCCCTTTCATCAAATCTTTTACATAGGAAAAAAGAATTAAAAAGCTTCACATGGAAAGATCATATTATGTAGATTGAAGAAGAAACTCACGTTGGGAGGTCATAAAGGCGGACAATGGAGTCATTGCACGTGCATACTATTGCAGGTTTATGTAGCTCATCCTCCATCCCACATAGTAAACGCACTTCCTGCATATACACACATTACTGTTAAAAACAGTTATGATATCACCAATCCACTTATAGCTAAGTGGTAGGGCATACCTCCCCACATAAACAACTAGGGATCAATCACTGGCTTTTGTTGATTAAGGACATGGTGTGTAAGACTTTTATAAGAAAACAAAAATGATATCATTGAAAATCGTAAAAAAAATTTGGACTCCAATGATGTCAAGAATTTTACACCCCTATTGATTACACTTTACATTAAGCAGAACTGTAACATTAGTATTTTCTAGGAAAGTTTACATACAAAAGACCAGCCACTAGGTCCAAGTTTTGACAATACAGCTTGTTTTCATCAATGAAGCTTGTGTGTTTTTGAAGCATTAATTGTATAACAAAATGCATAGAAAAAAAAAAAAACGTACATGTTTCACATGGTGTGTATAACAGACTTGTAAGTTGCGAGCCTCTGTTAACACCCACACCTACACAAGCAGTAAGAAATTAAATGAAAAGAAAAATAAACAGTTTAGCGCATGCAAAACTCTGGTAGGTACAAAAAGAAAATTTACCTTTATTGTTTGATCCAGAGAACACGTTAATAAAAACAGGTCCCAGCAGAGAATAGACATAACAGCTGAACTGTGGTCTGTTAGGGTTTGCAAGCACTGTGAAGTTCTAATGTCCCATACCTGAATGAAAATCAATGTGTTTTAAAAATAAAGATAAGCAGACATGTGAATTCAGAGAAATAACACAAGCACTTATACGGGGAAAATGAGAGACAAACATATCACAAGAAGCACCTGATAAGAAAAGCAATTCTAAGAATACTACCATGTCAAAAGTATATACAAGTATATAATATAATGTATATCTGCAGTTTCTTCTTTGAAAGAAAATGTAGCCATTCATAATAAAGGATCCATAAAATCCAAAGACAACGAACACATAGATAGGTACCATAATTCTTACTTTTGATCGTATCAAAATGTGATCATTGCAAGGTCACCAAGAGCAGTGGCGGATCCAAGATTTTCATTTGGATGGGCTAAACTTTTGCTAGACTTTCCTTAACTTTTTTTACATTTTTGACACCTTTTGTGCTTAAATAAGTCACCCAATGTAACTCTCTCTCTCAAACTACAAAGGCATGACATCATTCAAAACAAGTACACCATATGGGAATGATCCTATTAATGAGTCCCACTAAGGACCACCAAGCAGGAATGAATTTGGGCTGGTGCCAAGTACATTAATAGTGTAGTTCATAGTTGAGTTTGTTAGTGCTGGGTCAAAATATGAGGACCCCCACAAAATCATGTAATCATTTCCCTATATTATTAGATTATAGTAATAAGGAAATCCATTTTTAAAAGGTACCTTCAATGCAATAGAGATTTTATCCATCTATAATAACTTACCTTTATTGTATGATCAGTGGAGCCGGAATAGAGCTTGCCGTATGATCTAGCAACTAACGTCACAACCGAAAGACTGTGCCCATTGAATCGAGCAGCTTGCTCAAAGAGGTTTCCAGCATTAAATTTCCAAGACAATATGGTTCCATCCTGCAAGAAAACAAAGGACTGAACATGAGTTTGTGCTCATCGCAAATCTAGAAGTTTGCATATGAGAAATAACAGACAAGATATAGCAATACAAGAAAAGCTAAAAGTTTTTATACAAAGTAAGAGTTTAATCATCTACTACAAAAACAAATTAAAACTTCAGTTAGCTAGTCAAATAAACATAAATCATGGATGAAGTGTAGAGAGAACCTCTATTCCGGCAAAAAAGCATTCCGTCGACAAAATCAAGCACATAAACTTGTCCAACAGGACCAGAGAGGCTTAGATCAACAGCATTTGAGGGGTTGCAACTAAAAACCTGCAAGCGCAATCATTAGACAAAGTAAGCAAAACAGGAAATTGACCACTGCCCCCAAGAAAATCAACTTGACTCTAAATAGATGTGTCTATAAGAAACCCATGATGCCACTAAAGAAGCAAGTTTAGAATCACCCAAATGAGTATATCAGAAATAAGTTCTACTGATCTATTCTTTGCTAGCTAATTTATTAATCGAGCTCCCATTTACCTTGATGGCATTAGGGACTCCAATGAAAACCCAAGGGGCTGCACTTAGAATGCACCCGATTTTCCCTCCAAGATTAAGACTGCCAGCACACTACAAAGAAAGGCACTTCCACAATGAATAAACATGAACAAAAACATAAAAAGGAAAAAATTAGGAAATTCTAATCTATTTATTATATATGTAAAACGGTTGATGAAATAGACACAAATTAGAGAGGTTTTCAATTAAGGACATCCTACCAAAATCACCTAGGCCATGGCCTTTCTCTCTTTAATAAAATGGCCAAAATGCCCTTAGCTTTTTCAAAATATATCCCCAACACTCGAATTGATCTCCAACAACAATATGAAGAAGCTGAAGAGGCAGCTCTTGGTGTCGTTTGAGTCCATTGTATGGGGGAAAGATTGGGATTTTGGGGATTTATTTTGGAAAATCCCAAATGTTTTCAACATTTTGTTCTGTTTTGAAAATTGCCCAAAACTTTGGCGTTATTTTGAGAATTTCCCTCAACTTTCTATTGGAAATTCAAATAGGCAAAAAGAGAAGATTCATTCATCCCCACTTTTCTCCCCATCCAAACCAAGATGTTGGTCCAACACATCCTTTAGCAGAATGTTTTGAACAGTTGAAGAATGTAAAGTGAGGATGAGATCTCCTGGATGCTTTCCCATTAGCACTTCAAGTGCTAACACCCCAAACCTATAAACATCACACTTAGAACTGTCACTTCCATTGTGTATGCATGCTCTGAAATAAAATTTTTAGAATCATGTTTTGTGATCAACAACTGCACAAATCTCCTTGCATTGAGAATTCCTGTGATCTAGGGAAAAAGGCAAATGGATGAGATAAAGTTACATATTATGCATTTCACCTTCCTATTGGGGAGAGAGGTGGGATATGTCATTTGTGAAGAACAAACCATTCAAACACCTTTCACTTTCTGTGCTTTATGAAAACAATATGAGGGGAGAAAGTTGTGCAATAGAAGCTATGATGCAAACCCTCTTTACAGCTCAACTTTCATAGATCAACTCTTCTAATCAAAACAAATTAGAGCCATACAGACTTGGTTGCCATTACATGAGAAAAGATATCAAAGTAGCACACTTAAATGCAATTGTAAAACAGATAACAACTCATCATAAGGTGATATGTGATGGGCTCAAGCATTTCTTTTCCATAACCCATATGGTTGGCATTGGGCTGGACTGGCCAGAAGGGCCTTTTCGGCTGAGCATGGGGAGGTTCTTGACACCCTTGAGTAAGGGCTGCGCATATACTAGATTATATATTATGTAGATGTTCAACGAATAAATCGCAATATATTTATGTTCGATATCGTTTTATTTAATATAAACAGTTAATATGAACGTATATAAAGTATCAAATCTATTACTATCTAAACGATCTAGACCTACCATTTATTACTATACTTCAAATGAGGATGCATTGTAGATAAAATGACTTTAATTCAGGTACCTAGAACTTTGACACATCATCTTACTCTAAAAAGATTTCCATAAAAGTAAAGGTAAATAATCTCTGAGCACAAAAAACAGAATTGGAAGTATTGGCAATTTTATAAGTTGTTATATCACTTATAACTGACACATTTGCTCTTTTGGTGGAGACAATATAAGTTTTTTGTAACTTCTACAACAATATAAAATTTTACTTTATTTCTTTGTCACTGTGCGCTCATTTACAAATTTTTTTTCTCATGAGAAAGAAAACTAAAGCAATAAATTGGTAAATCCTCTCACTTCATCTCCATTTGAATAATATTTACTTTTTCATGATTCTTAAATCTTTTAAGTGTTAGGCAAAGTAGTAAAAATATTTTCTATTTCTAAGTTCTTTCCTTTTTAATTATTGATAAGATTGTTATTGACATCTTCTTTTTATCCTCATTGAAACTTCTTAGAAGAAAGTTTTACTATCATGTATCTGTGAATGTGAGAGAATGAATGGAATTCGATCCCTTTGAGGGTCGTTTGTATCTCATATATATAGGGGCTGAAAGCCCTGATTACAATCAACTAATCCATTAAGCAAATCTAGATCCTATTAATTAGCTAACTAAATTAGTATGTACATGAGGCTATGACTGTGACTAATGATAAGAACAAAGTATGGGCCTGGGCCTAATGGGCCTGCGAATCTGGGCTTGGAGCAGCAGCATCATTAACACATTAACACCCCCCCTCAAATTGATGCCAATGAGTCAACCAGCATCAATTTGTCTGTTAAGAATTGATGACGTGGTCGAGGAAGTGCTTTTGTAAATATATCAGCAGTCTGGAGGCTGGAGGAGATGAACGGAAGGGAGATAACATTGCGAAGATATTCATCTCTGATAAAATGGCAGGCAACCTCAATGTGTTTAGTGCGTTCATGAAAAACTGGATTCTCAGTAATCCGGATTGCACTGGTGTTATCTGCATGTAACGGTGTGGGAGATTTCTGTGAGAAGCCAAGTTCCTCAAGGAGACCACGAAGCCATATAATCTCTGAGCATGCGGCAGACATGGCACGATATTCTGCCTCAGTTGATGATTTTGAAACTCTGTCATGTTTCTTCACTTTCCATGAAATAAGAGCATCACCTAAGAACATGCACCAGCCCGTGGTGGATCGACGAGTATCAGGACAACCTGCCCAATCAGCATCAGAATAGGCAGTCAATGTCATCTTAGAGCCAACCGGAAAGAACAAGCCTCTATGAGAAGTGCCAAGAAGATAGCGAATAATCCGCCGAACTGCCGCTAAATGTAGATGATGAGGCTCATATACTGACTCATTAAGTTGACTGCATAACTGATGTCAGGACGAGTAGTAGTCAAATATATAAGACTACCGACAAGCTGACGAAAATATGTCGGATCAGACAGTGGATCACCACTGTCACTATGGAGTTTGAGATTCAGTTCCAGAGGAGTATCCACAGGGGTGGAGTTTGACAGGCCTGCGGATTCAATCAAATCCATGGTGTACTTATGTTGATGTAAAATCAACCCTTTCTCGGAGTGATGAACTTCCAATCCCAAAAAATATTGCAGAGGGCCTAGATCCTTCATATGAAAAGATTGATGCAGAGAGAATTGTAGATCTTGAATCGTGGCTGTATCTGTCCCAGTGATGATGATATCGTCTACATAGACCAGAAGGATGGTGATTCCGGTGGATGCGTGATGTAAAAACAACGATGGATCATAAGGACTCTGCTGAAACTGTAGCTTGAGTAAAGCATCTTTGAATTTGTCAAACCATGCTCGTGGTGCTTGTTTTAGCCCATACAAGGATCGTTTCAGAAGAGCAACATGATTTTCAGATGTTTTTTTGAAACCTTGAGGCAAACGCATGTAAACTTCTTCCTTAAGATCACCATGAAGGAATGCGTTTTTCACATCAAATTAAAAAAGAGGCCAGGATTGAGATGCAGCTATAGCAAGGATTGTGCGAACAGTAGTCATTTTTGCAACAGGAGCAAAAGTCTCTTCGTAGTCAATGCCATATTCCTGTCGGTTGCCAAGGGCCACAAGCCTAGCTTTATATCTGTCCAAAGTTCCATCTGCCTTTAATTTAATAGAGTAAACCCATTTACTCCCAATAGGTTTAACCGAAGCTGGACAGGGAACAGTCTCCCAGGTTTGGTTCTGCTGTAGAGCACTAAGTTCTTCTTCCATAGCCTGTCTCCAGCACTCATGTTTTGCTGCTTTTGAATACGAATTAGGAATGGATACAGAAGATAACGTAGCAAAATATGATGAATGAGAGAAGCCATATCGATCTGGTGGACGAGAGATACGAGCAGAACGACGAATAGCGAGTTGATGCGAGGATGATGCCGGATCAGGAATCGGGACTGGTTCTTGCAAAGGAGGCAAAGTAGTGGCATTTGTTCTTTGTCGACGAGTATACACCTTGTCCGGATGAAATCGCAAAGGGGAAGAAAGAAAATTATCATCAAAGGATGGTACTTTAGAAAAAGAAATTTTTGGAGATGAATCAGGATAAGCCTGAAAAAAATACTGATGTTCAAAAAAAACAACATTCCTAGAAATACGAATACGCTTGGAGTTGGGATCATAACAAACAAAACCTTTTTGGTGGGAAGCATAACCAAGGAATGCACATTTTACCGATTGAGCCGATAACTTGGATCGTTCGTGTGTGGGAAGATGAACAAAACAAACACAACCAAAAGTGTGGAAAGAAGTGTATTTTGGTGCAGTTTTGAAAAGACGAAAATATGGAGAGGTGTTTTGAAGTTTTGGAGAAGGAAGTCGGTTGATGATATGAATAGCAGTGGTTAAAGCTTCTGACCAAAATCTGGGTGGAACAGAGGATTCTAATAATAGACATCTGACCATGTCTAGAAGATGTCGATTTTTCCGTTCTGCCACACCATTCTGTTGAGGAGTATAGGGACAAGTCCGTTCGGAGATAATCCCTCTATCTTGTAAAAATTCCTGAAAATGTTTGGATACATATTCCCCCCCTGAGTCGGTTCGAAGAACCTTAATACATGTTGAAAATTGATTTTGAACATAATTCAAGAATTTTTTAAATACATCAAAAACTTCAGATTTGGCATGTAGAAAATAAATCCATGTAAACCGGCTGTAATCATCAATGAAAGTTACGAAATACTTATACTGTGAATGAGAAATAATTGGTGCAACACCCCAAACATCACTATGTATTAAATCAAAACTTTGGGTAACAGAAGAGACATGTAAAGGAAAAGGCAAAGTCTTACTTTTACCCAGCTTACAAGTGGTGCAATCAATAGCAACATCTGATGATAAAAACTTCATTTTATTAATATGACCAGAATTTAACAAAGATAACAAAATGGTTGAATTCGGATGTCCTAATCTATTGTGCCACAACTGCACATTATTCCTAGAAACAACTGATAAAGCAAACATGGACATATCTGGAGTTGGTGGTACTATGTGAAGAGGAAACAAACGCCCACACTTAGGCCCCTTTACTATTACCTTCCCCGTCTCCTGATCCTGCACCACACAACCAGAGGAGGAAAAACAGACATTGCAGTTATTATCAACCAATTGACCAACAGAAATTAAGTTGGTAGATAGATTTTTGGAACAAAGGACATCATGTAAAGGTAGAGAATGAGAGATATCACCAACAGATGTAATAGGTATAATGGTTCCATTAGCAGCATGGACTTTAATCTGGCCATCATATGGTTTAATTGTGGAGAAATTTTTGGAGGATGATGTCATATGATTAGAGGCACCAGAATCAAAATACCAGTGAGAAGGAGATTGATGTTTACCGGATATACCAAGAGTGGACAATGCCTGGAAAATCATCTGTTGGATCATTTCAGGAGAGACTGGAGCAGCAGAAGCAGGTGCTGAAGAAGATGCGGAAGATGAATCAATGGTTCCAGTAGCAGTAATCGCCTGGTAAGCTTTCGGATTTCTGTTTTGAGGACGTTTGCGGCATTCATTGATCGAATGTCCAGATGCCTTGCAGTAATTGCAGATCCGCTGCTTGCACTGATTTGCAAAATGGCCGAAAGTTTGACACTTGAAGCACTGTACTTTACTCAGATCTCTGTTCGGCTGTTTTCCCTTGGAAGAATGACCAACACGGACAGAGGAGGTTGGTGATTGAAAAGTGGGTACATTATAGGCAACCTCTATAGTACCTGGACTAACCTGTTGAAGCACCTCAGATTGCGTCAATTGTCGCTGTTCCTCTCGCAATAATTCATGAAGACAGTCATCCAGAGAAGGAGTAGGGACCCTACTCATGAGATTGGATCTGACCGATTCATATTGAGATCTTAATTTCATGAGAAATTGATCCCGATGACTAGTTGCGAGTATATTCAGCAATTCTGGAAGAACTTGTGCGGAGACATCTGCATATTTGATTTCATCTACTTCTGCCCATAAATTCTGGAAACCAGAATAATATTCTTGAATTGAGGAAGTGCCTTGCATATAGTTTGCGATTTCAAACTCCAAATGATACTGGCGTGCAGAATTCCCCTGATGATATATTTTCTTTAGATAGTTCCACATATCCTGGGCTGTTTTGTAAGGTTTCAAATTCATGAAAAACTGAGGTTCCATGGACCCAAGAATCCAAGTTTTGATTTTAGCATCTTTCGTGTTCCAGGACACAATTTTCTTTTCATCCTCTGTTGGTTTGGGATCAGTCCCAGAGATATGGCCCCATAATTCTTTACCTTCGAGGTAAAGTTCGAATTGGAAAGACCAGGATGGATAATTGGTACCATTAAACTTGATTAAATGAATTTCAGATTTCTCCATTTGTAACAACCAGCAGCAAAAGATCAAGCAAAGATCTGAGATTTGGATGACCACGTGGGACCCACAGAGATTGACAACCAGTCACAATAATTGCAGAAGAAAGAAACACAGCCAGCCAAACAGTCAGCCAACAGCAGAGAGCAGCACAAAAGTTCAACAGTAGCACTGCCAGCGAAACAGTCAACCAGCAACAAGGAAAAACTCCACACGTCCACAGTCGTTAGTGGAAAAAACTCCACGTGGGCCCCAGATGATGATCAGATATCTGATCAGATAGTGAGGATAAAAGGACAACCAAAATACGACACTAGTGGAAGAAGATCCACTCCAATTGGATCAAAATCCACAATATTGGACGGCCGTGATGAAATCTTCTTGATATAACATAAATATCACATAAAATTATAGATGGCCTACCTCTGATGAGCCATAAATCTTGAAAAAATGATCATAAAACAGAAGAGCACCAGACGACCAAGATAGGTGATTCCGCTGATATGGTGATTATGATCACAGGTGGGCCACTTCTGAATCTGAGTTGATCAGGCCTACTTCTGGATGATCAGCAGCAGCTGATGATGATGATCACTTGTGGGCCACTCCTGATCTTAACAACAGAGAAGATCCACAAAGAATAAGAGAGAGATGACCTTGTCTGTGAGCCGATATGACAGATTCCGGAAAAAAAAAACAACCCCAACAGTGACTCGTCCAGGTCGTCAGGGAGCAAACAGGAAGTCTGGGCCCCACCGGATGATCTTTGGATAGATCAAGGAGAAGGGATGATTGAACATGATAATTACGCAGCTGATGGAAGTGGTTTCAACCAAAACAAATCCAGATCCAGGATTTTGAACGGCCGAGATGAGAACCAACCCAACAAATCTCGTTGATACAAAAACAGGTAGAAGGCCCACTTCTGATGATCAAAAAATCTTGTAAAAATCTTCACAAATAAGAGAATATTTGGTCGACCACTTTGGAGAAGACTGCTGAAATGGGCCACGCCTGATCACAGGTGGGCCACGCCTGATCTGAGATGATCAGGGATGATCACAGATGATCACAGATTGGCTTTGACTGAAGAAGATGATCCCATATGATCACAGATTGGCTTCCAAGACATGGAAGATGATAAAACATTCACTGTACAGGGGCTCTGATACCATGTGAATGTGAGAGAATGAATGGAATTCGATCCCTTTGAGGGTCGTTTGTATCTCATATATATAGGGGCTGAAAGCCCTGATTACAATCAACTAATCCATTAAGCAAATCTAGATCCTATTAATTAGCTAACTAAATTAGTATGTACATGAGGCTATGACTGTGACTAATGATAAGAACAAAGTATGGGCCTGGGCCTAAATGGGCCTGCGAATCTGGGCTTGGAGCAGCAGCATCATTAACACATTAACAGTATCTACCAGCAAAATTCATCTATATATGTTCTCTGTATCCTCATAATTTCTTAGAAATTTAACTAATTTTATTCATTTTATTTGTATAAATTTTAACTTAATTTTATGTTTTGTTTGTATTTCTTTCTCGGCCCATGAATCACACAGATTCTTTTGGAAGTACTGATAGACTCAAATCTAAAGATCAAAATAGAGCTTGATAAAAATTAAAAAAAATGAGTTGAAAGAGTAATCATGCCGATACCTTTCCAGTATCACAGTCCCAAGCACGTACTACTCCATCTTTGCTGGCTGAAAACAGCTTATTGGACCCCTGAGGAAGAGTGATTCCACTAACAGCCTGCTAACAACAGTCAAATTTTCAAAGGGGCACAGTCAATCCGATAACCCAACAAAAGATACACTATGCAATAAAAGTGATAGGGATGGCAAGGGGTTGGGTCTCCTTCGGGTTAGACCAACCTGTACCCGACAAAACTGGCAATGATCAGCCCCATATCTGACCCAACAAGTTTAGCATGTGATACTGATACCAAACTCGCCTTGTGACGGGCTCAGGTGAGGTGAGGATGCATACGGACTGGTATAATTTATATTAAAAAGTTCGAGGAAAAGAAAAATCTTATAACCCTTAAAATTTGAACATATGACCTCCAAAACATCTCAATACCATTAATACTGCAGCAGTCTTATACATAGAATTTACTACATCTAAATAAAAGTAAAGCAAAGTAAATCCGAGTCAAGTCAAAATTTGGAAACCCAATCAAACCACTACCAAACCTGTCCCTAATAGGAGGGTGGTTCAGGGTGGGTCGACCCATTGCCATCTGTAAACAGAGAGAACACACCCACCTTTTCATGTCCCTTCAATGTAGCTAAACATACAAATGGCTGGCCAACAAACCAAGAATGCAGAAACTTGCAACTGTCACCCTGGTGGCATTTACCCACAAGCCAATTGGTGCAGACCTCCTTGTCCTGAGTCTCCTTGCAAGGATGCGTCAAAGAAGTGTCTTCATGGTTTGGACTACGCCCAGAAGAATAACCGTTGCAGCTAGGATTAGGTGGATTTGGCTCAGCCTTATTACACAGAGCAACATCATGGTGATCATCTATAGGCTTGGGAGACTCAGTGTAAGGTTTTGGGTTAGGTTTAGATTTAGGATTGAGCTTGGGTGGATCACAGTTGGGGTTTCTTGGATTGGGTTTGGAAGAATTAAAAGGCTTTCTTTGGTTATGATGGTTATAATTAGGATTTTTCCAAACGAAAGCCCGAGGAGTTGGTCTCCCGTGATTGTTGTTGGTGCTGTTGTTGTTGTTGACAATTGGTAACTGGCGGTGGCATTGCTTCTTGGGAGGATGAGATTGAGAAGTGGTGTTGTCATGGGGCAATTGGGGATGAAGAAAGGGACAGCGATGGCGATAGCAGTGTCCTGATGATTGCCAATTGAAGCAAATATTCTTCTGTGATTGAGATTGAGATTGAGATTGACCAGGACGACTATGGATTCTCTTGTATCCTTGCCTTTCTACTATAATTCCACCCATATCTCTTAAAATAACCCAACTCCTGAAAAAAACCAATCAATGAATCAAACAGTCCAGTTAGCGAAGTGAACACTAATCTCATCAAGAAATGATCAATAAACCCAAGAAAACAAAGTAAACAAACAACACAAAGTTGCATTGAAAAACCCTAGAATCAGCTAATCATCCCTATCTTTTGCCCAAACAGAGAAGAAATCATTACCAACACCAAGAAAGAAATACAATTCAAACAGAGAAATCACTGACATGGTCGAGAGATAGAGATTGAACTGCAAGAATTCCCTCAGAACCCTAACACTAGTTCATTAAAAAGAAAACCCAATGTAGATGAATTCGACATGGACCTGTAGAGAGCCTTTCTTCTACTTGATTTCTTCGAACCCCAGACCGAAAGAGAGAGAGTAGAGAGCGCGCGAAAGCAAGAGAGAAACAAACGAGTGAGAGTGAGAGAATATGAAATGAAAAGGCAATGAGCCAATCCTAACTTATATAGGGATATAAACGGTCGGTTCGGTCCGGGTCCACAGTGGACCCATAACTGGAACCCATTTATTAAATGAGTGCGATGTTCCTAGGTCGGTTCGGTTCGGACCCAGAATCGGAACCGTTAATGAAGAAAATGTACCGAGGTGACAAATGGATCGAATTGGGCTAATTGGGTCGAACCCATTTATTAAATGAGTTAGATGCTCCTAATATGTATCCGACCTATTTATTAAACGGGTTAGAAACCCCTAACCTATATATTATGCTGGTCGGGCTTGATTGGTGGGTCGGGTTGGCTTTATCCAGCTATGCCCGAAACCGATTTCTTGGTTCCAGAATTAGAACCATTAATGAGAAGATGGAACTGAAACTGTATATGGGACGGGTTTAGGTCTGGGTCTGTGTCTAGGTAGAAAATGATATAGGAAAAAACCTAATTTTTAGGATACATTCTAAAAAATTGAGGTAATATGTCATGTCCTGGGTTCATAGGTAGGAACAAAGTTAGAATCGTACCTGGACCTATCTAGGTTACGGGTCTAAAAAAGGACCCAGACTTGGACCCGTTTACTTATCGGGGCCTAAATAAGGACTCAAATCCGGTTTTTAACGGATCAAAACCTCCGAACAATCGGAGAATCGGAGACACATTTACATCCCTAATCCTACCTAACCCGTTTAAATGCAGGTTATGAATTACCACATTACATTTTTTTTTAACTCATCCTAACATACTATGGGTGTGAATCATGTACGATTTTTGTAAATAGCAATTCAGGCGAGGTCTATCATCTGGAGGTCTTGGATTGATGAAATGTTCTGCTGCTAGGAAAAGCAGATTCATCAATAGTCCATCTCGGGATGTGGATTGCATAGCGGTAGAAATCCTGAGCTGAAGGAGCGGAACTGTGGTAATAACTCGGTGGTAGTCCGGAAGAGATGCTTGTCTGTTCCTCCATTCAGAGTGGATGAAAAGTTGCAAAATCAAGTATAATGCTAAGTATACTTTTGCATTTTACGAAAACCAAATAAAAGCTTAAAATAATGATACTTTTGAATGAATCTGAAACACCAATTACAATATTAACTGTCGTAATAACTAGGTGGTAGTCCTGAAGAGATACTTGTAGAAAAACTCAGTGCTTGAGGAATTAAGAGTAACGCAGAGACATCAGGCCTAAGGAGTTTTAACATTAAAGAGTCATTTAAAGAGGTGAGGAGTTTTGGTATTAAAGAGCTTTTATAAGGAAAAAATTGGGTATGAATCAACTGAAGGGGTCAAAAACAAATTCACACAATCAAAATCAAATTGAGAATCATGGTTGATTTCTCAATTGAAATCAGTTAGCTTCGTTATATATAATGGGCTGCAAATGGATCAGATCCAGCACAACATTAGGCCAGAGTATATTCAGTAGGATCCAGCAACCGATTCTAGGATCCATAACCAGTTCCGAAGACTTGCAGGTCCACGTTTTCGACATAACAAATACACATACAATAAAAGTAAACTATGATATTGGATTATTCTATTATATATTTAGGTCTGATCTATCCTCATAGAATTCTGGGTATTCAAAACTTGGGCCCTTGTCCTGGACCCCACACATCAGGCCTACACACCATATTGTGTCAAGTTGGGTCTAGGATGACCCATATTGCCATGGGTCAACGCCCGATCAAGCCCGGCGGTGATCTTTATATGGTAGCTCTTAGTGATGGATAAAAGGCCCAAACAAATATATCTGCCACGGAGGCTAAACAACAACGACGGGTATACGAAGCCCTGTAATACCAATTATTTGGACTTTGTGGGATGTGAGGCTTTTTGAACAAGGGCGAAATTGGGAGATTAGCATGCATATGCTAAGGGAGAGACATGGTCTCTCTTAAAGATGAAATATGCTTCACTGTATATTGCCACTGCATTTGAGAATGCAGCAAGGACAATCATGAATATAGCTAACATATTATCCTTCTCTGTTGCTTTTCCATGTGTGTCCCTGAAATGAAAAGAGTAAAAAAAAAAATTGGTAAGGTAGTACAGCAAGCAACTGTGAGAGTGAAAGAGAATTTTGAAATATAGAATTGAAGCATTATGTATGAAAGGATCATGATGTTAGGAAGTGCGTACAACACATAAATTGCAGTGAACCAAACATTGCAATTATAAATCAAGGATGTGCTGCTATTTCGGACTATATGCAGTCTTTTTACATTTAGCCGTTTCTATGGCCTATCCACATATTGAAATTTCATCTGGGATAAGGGCATCCCTTGGACCTCTTTTACCTAGAGTAGAATCAATAAATTTCTTGGGTTTTTAGATTGAAGCCGTATACGAGCTGGCCAATTTTATTAGAGACAATTGAAGACATCCGAACTCCGCTTGAGGAGATACCACTCCCAAAATTGAGGAACTGCCGGTTTCTTCTACACCAGAAGACACCCGCCTAGGATTGCAAATGGAACACACTGGATTTAGATCTAGACTCGTTTCTAGATAACGGTTCGGTTCCGGATCCGCTTCTAATTCGGAACCTGTTTTATTGGTTTCAGACCCGGTTCTGATAAGAAAAG
Organism: Litsea cubeba; assembly: GCA_012931725.1. Classification (NCBI taxonomy): domain Eukaryota; kingdom Viridiplantae; phylum Streptophyta; class Magnoliopsida; order Laurales; family Lauraceae; genus Litsea; species Litsea cubeba. The sequence goes on from CM022948.1 coordinate 8,793,279, forward strand.
TCGGATTCGGTTCCGAAATCGGGTTCTCTCAGAGGACCGAAATCTAGTTTCAAAATCAGTTCTAATTTTCCTTTATTTTTTCTTAAAATAAATATATAATTCAACTTAAAATTGAGCATTAAGTCTACTATCTCCAGGCTTGTACATAAAAATGTTCCAAAAAATATTGATTTGCAATGTATAAGACTCATATGTTGGGTCCCGAGTCTATGGGTTGGAGCCTAAATGGACCAAGAAATGGATCCGTTTATCAATCGGAACCTAAATTGGGTTCCGGACCCAGACCCGTTTATGAATTAGAACCTAAAATAGATTTCAGGAATGATTTTTTTTGCGGGTAGAAACTTTCTGGATAATCAAAAAATCGAATACCCATTTACAACCTTACACACCCACACCAAATACACACATGCAAGTCATTAGTCCCAAGAAAGAAAACATGAATCTGTGGCAGCAAATATGCAGCTGTGGTGCTTGTCTACACAAGTGAAACAGGCAAGTTGATAATCAGTTTCCAAAATGTGTATAAGAATTAAGTCTCCAACTCCTCTGCATATGTACACCCAAAATGCAGAAGGTTCTGGTGGATGCAGCTGTCCCAGCCAAAATGGTATGTAACTTTTCAAAAAACAAAGAAAATCTGAAGATCATCAACTTAAATGGGGAAACTTGAATTAACATCAGCGATCAGCATGTAATTACTGACATGCATGAATGGATTGACCACTGTTTAATTAATTAACCATTCAGAAAATGAAGAAGAAGAAGAATGATGGCTTCTTAGCTCATTCTCTACTGCTGTGCTGATGGTTGTATTTGTCCATTGTAGAGTGCCAATCAAATATTAGAATCTTCCAATGGAAGAGCTACTATGTGAGGGTGGGGTACAATACTCTTGTACCTCTTTTTGTAGCTCCACTTTTGTAATCTCCTTTCTTTTAATGAATGTTTTATGTTACTGTCTCATAAAAAATAAAAATAAAAAAGGTTCGGGTTTCAATATGTGGGCCCCACTGTGGAGTTCAACTTCTTTCAGTCAGGATTTCTCTAGGTTAAAGCCTCGCTTGTTCTATAATTAGCTTGATCAGATTTGGAAGGAGAGGGGGTGGTTTGAATCTAGGGATGATCGTGGGCTGGGCCACTGGGCCTGAAAGGACCCTGTCCTGAAATGGGTTGGACTCGAGCTGTATTTTAGGCCAATGGGCAATACTTGGGCCTGATTTTCTTGCTCAAAAACTAAATGGGCTGGACTAAGAGCTTTCGATGCTTAAAGGTGCAGCCTGACCTGATGCATTTAGCAGAAAGAGTGTCTTATGTACTTTGCAAATGGGTTCGATCGGCAAGGGCCTACCTTTCAAGTCCATGGGTTCGATCTTGGTCTAAATATTAGCTCGGATATATAAATGGGCTATTATTCTTGGACAAGCATTCACCTGGCCCAATCAAGCCATGGTCACCACTATTTGGATTGGATAAAAGTGGGAGTAGAAAAACTTTTTCCTTTTAAAAACCTATTTTCTCCTTCGAAGTCTTCTTGGAAAACTAATTCTCCTTTTCACTACAAATTTTTTTCTCAAAAGTACAAAAAATTATTTGTTTCCTCAAAAGGGGTGTGATCTCTAGTGAAATTGAAGTCCATTTTTTTCCCTTGCCACTGGAGTGTCTCAAGTTTCACAAATTGGATCTCTTTTTATTATTAAAGTGACATGTGATTATTTGATAATTATGGTTTTTATTTATATAATGGCTTCAAAATAGTTTTGTCATACCTTGCTTCATCTATTTAACTTCGAATTCAATGGAAATCCACTACTTGAACAAAAGTGGTGAAAATGACTTATAAGAATCTCTCCTCATATTTTGATCTTGTAGAGGGCATGTTTGCGTGTCTGCGTTTTTTTCTATAGAAAAGGCATGGAAAATTGGTAGCATTTCACCTATAAAAATTTTCCAAGTTCGATGCGGCCACTTTTTAATGAAGAAAAAGTGTAAAAGGATCTAGATTTTCCGCAATTATTTGGAAATACCTTTCCTACGGGTGGTCCGGAAAAAAAAAATCTTCCTCAAAAGAGGAAAAATTTTGCAAAACCAATTCTCTCTAAACATACACAAACGTCTCTAGGAAAGCAATTAAAATTCCTTTTGCCTATCCCCTTGCTTAATTCGAATGCCGAGTGGCCCCTTCAGTATGTTATGTATGGTGATTTTTGACAAATCCACATATATTAAGGCATATTTATGTGTGTAATACTTTTTAGCAACCTTTTTTTCCTGTGCCTTTACATTAATTTTGAAAGATTCTAAAACTCAAAGGCTTCACATTTCATAATTTTAGTTTTAACTTGTAGGTGTGGGCCACAGAACATTTTCTTTGTTGTGGCAAAAAAAATTAACTCGAAGCCCACTTGAAGTTAGAGTCAATTCGTAATTATTTTTTAGTTGATTTGAGTTAAAGTGCTGTTAATCCCTATAACTTCAAAGGAGGGTTTATATTAGGATCTTTATCCTGGTCAATAGATGGGTAAAGTTCAGATTGAGTACATGCACTGCTGTGTGCTGTTTAGCCCATTTCAATTCCATCCACTGAATTAACAAAAAAAAAAAAAAATGCATATCCCAATCTTCAAACTATAATTTTTTTAAAAAGTTATTTTTCTTTAAGACTTATTATCATTATTTTAGTGTGATAGCTTAGATGAATGACATTTAGAATTAAACTTTTTTATAGCAATTAGATAGATGACACTTGTCAATCATCTATCACTCCTATCTTTAACCTTTTTTTTGTGATACTTGTTATCACCCTTGTTGTATCTCAGAGTGACACTTGAAGTTTTTTTTTTTTTTTTTTTTAATAGTAATCGAATAGATGACGCTTGTTAAACATCCATTACTCCCTTAGCTTATAAATAGGATATCATCTTCCATTCCAATCAAAGCCTCTTATTCATTTTTTTAAGAATTGGTCTCTAGTAATATCGTATTGCCCAGGTAAATTGATTCGATTTGGGCCAAGAGTTCCTAAGTCTGTAAAAAACTACAGGGTGCTTTTACGATTCTCATTTCAAAGATTTTGATTTATTTATTATTTTTTATGCATATATTATGTTATGCAATACTAATAAAATAGCATATATATCGTGTAATAACAAAAATGAGTTTTTATGATTTTCTGTATTTTTTAATCAACTCAATTACCACAATCTTATAACCTAGATATAAGTCAAAATATACTAATTGCCTTTAACAAGGATTGAGCCTCTCCATTTCCCAAACAAGTATACTAAAAGTTGAATAAGGACATGAATGTGGCCTAAATCTGGCTCAATGATGGAGTATGTTTTTAGAAACCAATAGAACTTATTTGAACACTTATAACTATATTGAGTTTTTTTTAAATAAATTATTTTTTTATTAATTTATTTTTCTAGATTGCAGAGATAAGACCTTTATCGGGAATAGGTGGCGTAGGAAAAAGGTATGTTTTAAGTTTTCTGGCTTAAGAAATTGCATATGTCATATTTTTCTTACTTGTTTAGTAAATTGCAATTTCGTCTCATTAGTTTTAAAAGTCATTAAAAGTCTAAAGGGGTGTTTGGATAAGTGCATAATCTAATATCAATAAGTTTAAATATTGTAAGATTTCATTATCATAGAATAAAATAGTGTGATATTATTATATTGTGTCACTTATAGTGTTTGGCAATCTTTAGAGATTTTAATATACCTTTGAAGTGTTTTGACAATTTATAAAAAAACTCACAAGATGATGTACCAAATACACTAATTAGTAATTACAGCTGTTAATAATCATGTTAGGACCCATCTATTGTAAAAAAAAAACTATATATAAGATTAAATTTAAATCATGAGATCCAAGCAAAGTTTTTTAATTAAGATGGGTCTACCAAACGTTGGTAATTATACTATAATAATCTAATGGTGAGTATCACAAATAGACCTATTTAGCTTTTTTATGAGAAATCATGGTGGGATCCATTTAATGTTGGTAGTCATATTAACACTAGGAGAGCTATCGACCCATTTAATGATGACAAACTGATAATTACAATCACACAATTCAATATTGGTAATCATATTGAGCCCGGCTAATTTTAGTAGTATGGGACCCACCTAATGTTGGTAATCACAATGAAAGCCCCGAGCGTGACATTTGTAGGACCCACCTAATATTGATAATTAATAAGGGCTATGTAGTCGGGATATGCCTATAAGACCCTACATTAAATTTGTAAGCACCGTGGGGCCAATCAAATGGTGGGACTCATAAATGTTAAAACTTATAGTGGGCCATTATAATTAATGGTTGCTCATGAACTCTCCAATGGTTTTTACGCAAACTCTCCATTCGTATTTAGAAAATATTTCTTAAAGATTATTTTATACAGCATATCCTTGAATAATATAATATGAAGGTTTTTGGAAGAAAGTGAGACATTGTAAGATACTTTCTAAGTTATCCAAACACCTCCTTTTTAGGTGAATAGATTACATTCTAAACTAGTAGATAATATAACAAAATCTCTTAAAATATCTCATTCCCAAACACCTCCTAATGAACGAAGAGGTTTTAGAGTAACAAACAAATAAAACAAGTTTAAAAATTAAAATAAAAAGGAATAGATTAGGAAAATTTTAAAATAACCAAAATGAAATACCCATTTTAAATACTTAGAGACCAGCAACAAAGGCCCGTACTAAGCCCGGGCAAAAAATGAAAATATGTTAAAATTTAAGAATTCTTTTGAAATATTGTTAAGATAAAATAAATAGAAAATAAGTTTTTTTTATTATCTTTGAATATTAAAAAACTTTCTATGTATGAAAATAAATATAAAATAAAGTAAATTTACATAACACGACGACCTCTTGAATTTAAAGGCGTTGACCATTACGACCATCTCATTTACGGATATATTATACCATTGATGATTGAAAATATAAGAAAAAGAAAACAAACCGGATGGATCTACATCTACTAAAAAGAACCAAAAGAAAGGAATAAAAAATTAGGCAAAATTAGCGAAAGGTCCCTATAAGTCAATGTTTCCAGCCTCCAGTCCAAGGAAATACTTTTTAAGGTCTCTGGTCCACTCAACTAGACTTTTTCCAGCCTTAGGTCCCTGTGCCCACATGTTTTCAATTTTTAAGACTAAATTGCCCTTCTAACCATTTTAGGTATAAAAATTTAAAATCTTGAATTCTCCCTCTCCGTAACTTCCCCTAAATCGTTTCTGATCTCCGTTGGGATATCAAGGTTCTCAGTTTGCCGAACTTGGAGTTGCAGTATCGAAAAAGAAGAAGAAAAAAAAACCAGAGAACTTCCATCTCTGCTCCGGGCTTTGGTTCGATCGTTGCCGAGGACGAAGACGTTGAGTTGCAGTGTTCTCAGGCGCTGCTCGCGCTGCAGAAGAAGCGGATTCGGATTTCCAAATTGAAAATCGCAGAAATCAGAAAGGATTTGGACATACCGCCTTCTCCTCTTCCGGTCTTCTTCTTCCTTGGCGACGTGAGGGCGGCAGCGCTCCCTCCTCTGGCATCGCACAGTTGTCCTCGGCGATGTGGGGTCCAGTCGGGTGTTGAGGATGAGTCGACACAGACGGTGAAATCCCAGGCGATGTGGGGGTTCTGCAACTAAATGAAATTCTTGTCATCTACAGACAGTTTGGATCAACACACGTAGGGACCACTTACACCATTAGATGAGTCGTGAAATCACATCCCATTTAGTTCGTCTTCTTCATCCCCTATTAGAAATAAAACGCTGGGCCATTTCAACCCCTGTATGTGTATCCTCTCACCAGAGAGAGAGAGCTCTTAGGTGAGAGCTCTTTTTCCTTCTCTCTCTTCATTTTCTTCTCAATCCCGTTCTTCAGATTTGTCGATTGGAAGATTGTCCATTCTCCATCCATGACTATGATGACTCCTCCACCGTTGGATGTATAAATAAGAATCCCCCTTTTCTTCTTCTCACTGATTCTATTACATATTCATGTCTCTCTTTCTCTCGCCTAGTTCAGGTACGGGTCAGGTCCGAGCAAACCCAGTTTGGAAGCCCAGTTCAGTAGTAACTAGTAGCCGGAGAAGGCTGCCGGTCTCGTTGTTGCCACCATTGTAGTTTTCCGATCATTGCCGAACATAAGCGACGGTGCCGCGCCATCGCCAGAGGAAGGTAGCAGGATGTTATATCGTCTTTGGCAAATCTATGAGTTTTTATAAAATTTATCTGAGTTTTTGACAAATTTTTATGACTTCTGTCAATTTTATTTGAGTTTTTGATTTTTTGTCAAATTTAAGAGAGATTTGCGTAAATTTATTTGAGTTCTTGTCAAATTTATATGAGTTTTTATCAAATCTATCTGAATTTTTGTCAAATTTAATTGAGTTTTTATTAAATTGATCTGTCTTCTATAATATTTCTGTTTTTTTTTTTTTTGGCATCTCCCTGATGATTGCTTTTGGCTTTATTTATCTCTTTTGTCAAATTTATCTGAGTTTTGTTCAAATTTATCTGTTTTCTGTCATTTTTATCTTAGTGTTGTTTAAATTTATTTATTTTCTGTCATATTTATCTGAGTGTTTTTCAAATTTATCTATTTTCTGTCATATTTCTTTGTGTTTTTGGTAAATTTATCTGATTTTTTTTCAAAATTCATCTGAGTTTTTGGTAAATTTATTTGAGTTTTGTTCAAATTTATCTGAGTTTTTGTCAAATTTATCTGAGTGTAGTTCAAATTTATCTGTTTTCTATCATATTTCTTTGTATTTTTGGTAAATTTATTTGAGTTTTTTTCAAAATTTATCTGAGTTTTTACCAATTTATTTACTTTTTTTTAAATCTATATGCGTTTTTAAAATTTATTTGTGTCTTTTGAAATTTATTTGTATCTTCTGAAATTTATTTGGATATTTTGAAACTTATTTGCATCTTTTAAAATTTATTTATATTTTTTAAAATTATTGCATTTTTTAAAATTTATTTTCATTATTTTAAATTTATTTACATTTTTTGAAATTTTCTTTGGATCTTTTGAGATTTATTTGAGTCTTTTGAAATTTATTTATATTTTCTGAAATTTATTTGGATATTTTGAAACTTATTTGCATCTTTTAAAATTTATTTTCATTATTTGATTATATATTGATTTTTTTAACTTATTGCCTTTTTCGAAATTATTTCATTTTTTAAAATTTATTTTCGTTACTTTGAAATTTATTTGTGTGTTTTTTAGAATTTATTTGAAAATCTGGGGATTCCATTAATCGTAGGCAATTAAATGTTAGTTGGCCATTATTAATGGGATATCCCACCAATCATGGGTTATGATTGAAAGAAATGGTAAATTAGACATTTTAGGTATGAAAAAGTGTGGGAGGGACATTTGGCTCTATGACTTTTTTTTGTGGACCTTTGGCAATAAAGTGAAATGTTCAGGGACCCGTCGCCGAATGCCCTAAAAAATTAACGTGTTTAATCCATCAGTGGGGGCCACCCTTGAAATATTTTTAACTTGTGGGACTCATTGATGGCCCTGCATCAAAAGAAGAAAAAAGGGAAGATAAGAAGAAAGGAAATGGAAAACAAATGATTTTATCCTCAATGGGCCACACACCATATCTGGATTTATGGTGATGGAATAGTTGGCCCCCACAGATGATTGATAGTATAAGAAAAAAAATTAAAAGAAAGGGGGGCGAGCAAGTGTAAGAGAAGAAAAAAAACATAAAAGATGTACATTGCATGGGATGAGTGTACGTGGATATAGATATAAGTCATCATAGTATGTTTCTAATAGTTCTAACTCGTATGCACACAAATCACATCATAACAATTATCAAAGAAATTAAGCTTGTGTATGATACCAAGTACCAACCCAGTCTGATTGCCCACTATGGATACCTGCATATTGACCTAGAAAACTAATATCTATGCATAATCCATGAGTGGGTCCCATTGCAGAAATAAATTAAATGTGCAGGGCCCACTAATTGATTTGCATCCATTAAGAAACCATACAACGCCCAACAGGCTTGCCTCCCACTTAGCCTCCCTCCATAAGTGAGGCCCACTTTTAGAAAAAAGGAGTTAAGAGAAGGCCATTGGGATTTCATCCAATACTGGAGTCCAATCTTGAAATATATTTAATACGAACTGGTGCCCACTACTGGATCCATCCATTTGGGGAAAAAAACTGAAAGGAGAGAAAGCAGCAACAGCTTGGATTTCATTCATTGGTAGGGCCTGCAAAACATATTTAACATGGGACCCATTGATGATTGAAGATCTAAGGAAAATAAAACAAACCGACGGTAAAGATTTGCTTATAATTTGGATAATGGCAAGAAATAGGACTTAAATTCAAACATTCATAAAATCTCTTATGAGAGAGGTTTTAGGAGAGAAAGAGTAGCCCAAAGTGAGGTGGCACCTTAAAATAATGCGGGTCTTTTTGTGCATATTTTTCTGAAATGAGAGACTTTTTAGGGATGAGGTGGCACCCCTCACAGCCCACCTCCCCCTTTGCTTTAATATATGCTAGCAACAAACGCCCGTGCTAAACCCGGGCCAAAAATAAAAATATAAGCAATGAATATTAGTCTAAAAGAAAAAAATTTATTATCTTTGAATATTAGAATCTTTTAACATGTAATGAAAATAAATATAAAATGAGAAGTAAACTTACATAACAGAACGACCTCTTGAATTTAAAGGCATTAATCATTACACAATAATTAATGTGTGTCTATATAGGGGTAGCTCTCCTAAGCTAAAACTTAGGTTAAGGTAATCTCAAGTTTGTGGTGGGTCCCACCTGGCGACTCACATGGGGGTGGTGATGGGGGAATTTCAAGGACTTCCTGGGATCATTCTCTTTATAAAAAATTAGTCTCAACCGTGGTTTCTACCATCTCCATTTAGCCCCAAAAGTTTAATGGTCAACAATCCATTTGGATCGGTACACAGTCGATCCAATGGTCCAGTAAATCTGGATATGACCAAAAGCTAGTGGACATGTACAATTTAGGAAGGTCGTGTGTTTGGTTCATTTAAATGGACCAAGGGTGGGCCCCACAAGCGTAAGCTTACATAATTAAATGGAGACGTATGGTGCCCGGGCTCAAAAAATATAATGAAATATGTGATTCCTTTATGAGATATTATCGGAAAAGAACATATTTTATAGAAATAAATAAGTAGTTTTTATTTATTATATATAACTTTACTAAAAAAGAAAAAATAACTTGGTGGGATCACATGATGTAACATCTAACGGTGGGCCTCATATCCGAATTCCTTTAAGGTATGTCCAATTGGACAGTGGGACCTTGCTAATGTGTCATTCCGAGGATCCTTAGTGGGGTCACATGATGTAACATCTAAAGATATGCCCATATCAAAATATCTAAAGGTGTGTCCAATTGAATATTTGGTCAGTAGGCCCTTGTTGATGTGGTGTTCCAAGGAGCATTGGTGGGGTCACATGATGTAATATTTAAAAGTGGGCCTCTTATCCTAATTCATTAAGGTGCATCATGATGTGTTTAAAGGTGGCCTTCTCTACAACAATTATTAAAGGCAGGTCTCATATCAACCCTTATATTATTTCATGTATGTATAATTAGAATTGAAACGTATTTTTAATATGCATTTTAATAACAAATATAATTGATCATTAGAATCCATTATTATCTGTTTGTTGAACATTGGATTTCACCTTGTAATTAACGGTCTAGATCATGAAAGTAATGGTCTTGATACAACTCCGTATTGGTTAGTCCCTTTTGTTGGGTGTTGCATCATCCGTGCCGTTGGTTTGATGGGCCAAGCTGGATGGTGGTGCTTTTTGAAGGTGTATATCAATCGGGAGAACAAAGTGGTCCCCACAAATCCATCTGTTGTTTCTATTTTATGTGGATGATTGATCTATTCTCAGATCATGATAATTTAGTCCTGCCCATTCTCTCTGGCTGCCAACACCATGAAAGTGGGCCCCACACACCTCTATTAAATGGAGCTGATTCTAATCTTGTAAGGAAAATGAGATAAGGTTTACTTTAAAATGGAGTGATCGAGATTTTAGGGAGAACAAATCCAAGGAGTTTCGTTGCATGAAATAGTAGTGTGATCTATATTTAATGGATTAGATTTAAGATATAACTATTCTTAGGATTAAGGGAGGGGATTTGAGGAGATTTGTTTGGATTGAGATTTTAAGGGAGGAGACTTGTTTGGGAGGAGTGTAGTGGCCCACATTAAACCCAAAGCTCTGTATGATTTTATAAGTATTTTTCTAAAAAGTGAGACTTTTTAGGGATGAGGTGGCACCCTCACAGCCCAACTTCCCATTTGCTTTAATATATATAATAATTAAGAATGGAAAAGGTTTAGTGTTTGCTAAGTGTTAAGTGGTGCATATAGTTTAGGTTTTGAAGTAATCATAAAAATTATTAATAGATTGATTTGGATTGAGGTAAGATAATCTTTTCAGATTAACTTAATATTTTTATAGCTAATAGGCCCAGTATGGGTTTAAATACATATATATGGACTGGTTAGTTGGCTATTAAAACAACTAAAATGTGAATTAAGTGCCTGAGAAATATTATTTCTCGTAGGTTAAATATTATTGATAGGGTTGGATGCAAACTTGGCCTTAAATGAAATTTGGAGGATTTTATGTAATCCCTGTCCATATTTCAATGGGTTGAAAATGGCGGTCAAATGCTAAAATTAATAATAAACCCACCTATAATAGGCTCTTATTTTTATATTTACTAAAAAACCAATTTCAAATACATCTAATCGAATCAGATATAAAAATGAGTCTAATCAAACGATCTATTTATAAAAACATCTATTTCAAATAATTTTATTTTAAATAGATTTAATTTAAAAATATCAAATTTGTTAAACCGGCCAAAAGTCTTTATTTGTATAAAATAAATATTTGGTCCAAGTTCACGGCTCATATGTCATCGTTCAACAAATGTGGTGGGCCATATAAAAGCAGGAGTTGTCTCATGCTTGTCTCATGCTTGTCTCCTGCTTTGGGATACACCACCTATGGGCGCCACCTAAATGCAGCAAGTGAGTATTTTCTTAAACAAAAGTTGTTTTCTCCTCCTGCTTCCGTCCTGCTTTATCTCCTTTTCCTTTTATTTTTTTTACAGCTTTCAGTTGCTTATCTCCTTTTCCTTTTATTTTTTTTACAGCTTTGAGTTCCTTTACATGTGTGCCTCCTACTTAGATGCAAGTGGAATGCTATATCCCAGGTGCCCACCTAAGCGATCTGTTGGTGGGGCCCAATACATGCAAAAATTCTATACCAATTTTTCAGATGACTTTTCTTTGGTTGCTGTGACCAATTTCTTTGTCCAATCGTCTCTGCATTTCCCACGTTCATCATGTAGGTTTTTCATTTTCTGTGTTGTAATGAGAAGTTGGTTGGAAAGGATGAAATTCACTAATACATGGTGGTTGGGTCGGGTAAAATGCTTGATGGGTCTCCTTTCCTTATTCTTATTAATTGTAAAGGGGTTTATGTATGTTATTTGGGTGGATTTCAGTTTTCATTGATGGGTTTGTTTTGTCATTAATTACCATGAACACCAACTGCTTGATTATATGCCAATGGAGTTCTCTTTGCTTTCATAAATTGAAGTTCTTCAATGTCTTTAGATGCTGCTCTCATAACCCTTGTGTTACTCCTAATTATGAATTTACAATCAATTTCTTCAATATCACCATAACCAAATCAACTCAATGTTTGAAATAAGTCTAACCCAAAAAAAAAAATTTCTTTCAGCTCCTCTCCTATTGAACATCGTTATGGCATTGGAATCCAAAAGGAAGCAACCTCATTGGAGTTAAGACTCCAACTCCACCTTCGTTTTTTTTTCTAATCAGGACGACTGGTTAGCACCTTTGACTTGAAGAGAAATCCATGAGTGCGATGGCTACTCAAACCCCTTATTTGTTTTAGTAACATACCAGAAGAATTTGGTACATGTTTCAAGTGGCACGCATTTTCCTTGCTTTAATCCATGTTTCTTTCCCAAGTAGTACTCCTAATTTAACCTTTAAGTAGTCTGTGTGGGGAGATTTCCAGAACCTCAGGATTAAGCTAATCACAGCCATCAGATGAGACTAAGCATTCTCACGTGCCATCCGCGTGCCATCCACGTGGCGCCAAGCTCACCCCGGCTACCAGGACAGGAGGTCCGGCCGAAGTCAGGCAGCTCAGGGCCCTTAGTGCCGAATTGGCCCGCCTCGGGCGTCACCCTCGGCAGGGAGCTCCGCCTCGGCTGAGCCACCCCGGTTATCATCCCGACAGAAGGCTCACCTCGGCTGAAGAAGCCGGGACAGAAGCCAAAGCAAGAGAGAACCTTCACGTGCGCCCCTCATCCCCCACGTCATCAGGCACGTGGAGGGATAGGGGCACGAGCTAGTGGGACAGACGTGACATCCAGCCGCCCACGATCTTCGCCAGATCCCTGACAGAGCGGCATCCAGCGGCTGAAGCCACATCAGGGCAGGGCCCGAGGGCAGATCCGCTGGTACCACTACCGCCAAAGGCGCCCAACAGGGCCTGGCCCAACAAGACGTGCATTAAATGCGATGTGGGCTGACCCGACGGGCATTTAATGCATAGTGGGCTGGATTGGACCACAATTAATGCAATGTGGGCTGATCGAGACTTCACAGTCAAATCACGGGGCCCACACCACAATATCTCCCAAAGATACGATCCCAACTCTATAAATAGAGGCTCAACCCACCATCTAAGGTACGCCCATTTCCATTCACAGAGCCGTTACTCTGTCTCTCTTCTCCCTCTCCTTCCATTGTTCCAGTTCCCATACTGACTTTGGCATCGGAGAGCCTTGCGCCGCCCAGGCCAGGGTCCTCTGACCGTTTGTTCTTCCCTTTCAGGCTTTCGGACGGCATCCAGTCACACCCAGTCACCATCATCTTCTCGGATAAGTCCTGTAAGGCACCCTCTTATTGTGGGTCATTATTTTCTGCACCTACATAGTCATATGAAAGTTGACCAAGATTATCAAATTGATAAAGGTCATTATTTGTCGGTAGACATGGCAAGTTGGTATGTGTAGTTAGTTTATGTCATTGATAAAATTGGAGAAGGGAATGATAATTAATCAAGGTTTTTAGTACCCCATCAACCATATTGAAATACAGTCTATTGGGGGATCAATGGTTTGAATCGATCAGAGAACCATTGGCCTTTCTTTCATCTATACAATAGATAACAATTCTATGCACATTAGAACAATAAGATCATTATGCTCATTACGACAAAAGTACATACTTTATGTGAAAAGTGGTAAATCCATTATCATAAGAACAATCAAACAAAACAGTAATAAGTGTTGGAAGAGTTTCAAATTTTACATCTCTAATATGAATATCTCAGAGAAAAAAACTACATAAAAAAAATAAAATCATTGATCGGAATTACTATTGCAGGAACAAATGACAGTCAATTTAGAAAAAAAAAATGTACAGACATGAGAAATAAATTCAAAAAATAAAGTAGCAATACAGACGTCTAATTCTAAATTTACAGTCAGTTTGTTTAATATCACCATAACCAAATCAACTCAATGTTTGAAATAAGTCTAACCCAAAAAGAATTACTTTCATGCATCATTCTATGCTAGAAAGCCTCAGAAGATAAGAAATTTAGATACCTCTACCAAGCTACAGAACCAACCACCCCTGCTACACTATCTTTTTCAGCTTTTTCTGTGATTTTTAAAATTTGATGCATATTTATTAATTCCTTATTTTAATCAAACAACCTATCTTTTGATAAAGCACTGTTGGCATAAAATTTAAGTATATGCTATAATCTGGGAGGATTTATAATTTCGCTGGCTGAGATTTACAATAGGTGGCTTCCATAGTAGAGTTGCTCTCTCTTACCTCAAGATGAGTTTTTTAATATGTCTCTTGTTGTAGTGGTGTATGAAGTAGCTTTCTCAGAGATTTTCACTTCAGTTAGCATTTCTGTTCGTTTTTATTAATTTATGTGATCTTAGTTTTCTTTTATGGAATGCTTACCTTCTGTTTAATTTGGCATTTGTTAGAGTGTGTGTATATTTTTGCAGTATATTTAAATTGTTTATATTTCTTTTATTATTAGATTCCATGCTGTTTTTTAATGGATTGATTGCTCTCTGCTTCTTCTGTTTTAAAGTGCTAATCTTGTCCACCTATATGAAAATAGACTTCTGATATTGTTTTTCTTTATCTTTAAACACAAAGAAATAGGTATCTAATATGGGACTCCTGTAGATTCTTTATTAATTTATATGAACTTACTTGATTTATGTTGGTTACTTTACCATCATATATTTTAAGATGATTTAGATTTTGAAATGTATTTTAGACTCACAGCTGAATATTATGTAGTATGGACAATTAAAAGGTTAAATTCATCTCTTACCAAACTTATGGTCTCTCATGTATCCCATTGCTGTCTCAATAACCATTGCAATTTACATTTATATTCTATTTATTTTTAATTTAATCTTTTATCTTCTTCAACTGTTTTGCAGATTATTCTAAAGAACATTGCTCATCTGATTGCATACCTATTTGTTTCTGGTCTGTTGGTTTCGGGAAGGTTTGGATTGTTAAATTTGAAATATTATTTAATTTTCTTTTTTGCATTGGTCTGTTACTTTGAGCAAGGTTTGAACTGTTAAATTAATATATCGAATTTTCTTTTTTCATATGATAATGTGCCCTGAGATTATTATCTTATGCATCTTTTTTTTCCTCTTTTTAATATGAAAATAATCTTCTTACAATAATTTCCCTTTATTTATTAAAGTTTTAGTTAATAAGATATTATATCTAACCTATATAGTTATCCACTATATATGAACTAAATACATCTATTGAATAAATTGGCGATGAAATATCAGAAGCAAAAGGAGAAGATATACATACAAGGTTAATATTTTTTTCCAAAAATAAAAATAAAAATAAATATTTATATTTCAAAGATTAAATATAGTATCAAATCTAAAAACTAACTTACTTGTTCTTTTTATAAAAGATAAGGCAGGAAAACGTCATCAGAAGCAACACGACTTGTGCACCAAGTTAGCTATTGAACAAAATCGAAAAATCAACATGGAAAAAAAGGAAGCAAAGAAAAGAAGAAAAATATTAGAAAGTGAAGCATTAGAACCTTCTCCAAAGAAGAAAAGATATGCTTCCAAAAGTGCAGATCCCACTAAAGCATTGTCAAATTTAGGTTTGCTTTAAATTTCATAATACATTTATGTTGATAATTACAATTGATAATACTATCTGTGATTACTAATTAAATTGTTTACCCTGATCTAGAACATGCAAAACTTCAAAAACGACTACAAAATAAACAATGGTATGGCTCGTTGCCAAAAGAAAAAAAGACGCACTTCTTTTACGAAGAAGGGAGGCATATGCTAGAAAAAAGTTACTAAAAGAAGGATCTTCTACAAATCTTACTTCATCCTTTAATACAAGTCAACAAACAGGTACCTAATTCTATATTCTTAAATGTAATAGTAAAATTCTTTGATAAACATAATGAAAATATATAATAAATATATTTCTAATTAAATATTTATCTTTTGCCCCAAACAGAAGCCTGCGCTAGCACACTACTGGGTATAGGTATCAATGACATTCCCAGAAATATTAGAGCACATATGGAGAAAAGAGTATACCATACTTATGAGATTGGTAAGTTATATACTAAAAGTACAATAAATATGTTCATCAGATCTAATATATTTTTATATTACAAACTTCTCATGATTACATATATCTTCCACCAGGATCAACATCTAGACAACCCAGTGAGTTTGATGAAGATGCTTCTTCAAGTGTTTATTTAGAAAACACTTCTAGATTAAACTACGGAGAAAGAGGTAAACGTAATTATACAAAATAGTAGCTTAGGTTTATTAAAAGAGTCAAATTATACTAATACAATTTTTACATGCAGTTGCATATGGTTTTGAAACAAGCATTCCTTTCCAACCATCGATATTGGAACAAAAACCTAATTGTACTTATTGTGGAACGAAGAAATTTGCTTATGAACCAAAGGGTTTTTATTGTTCTACTGCTCAAGAATTAGTAGCTTCAAATTTTGTTCCTAAAGAGCTTTTGACTCTATTCACATCAAATGATGAAGAGGCAACTCATTTCAAAACACATGTAAGGACATATAACAATACATTTGCATTTACCTCTTTCGGTGTGAAATGTGAAAAAAGAGCTTTGTAAGAGAAACAAAGGTATTTATACTTTCAAGGTTCAAGGTCAAGTTTACCATTACATCAATGAATTGTTACATCCTGATGGTCATCCATCGCATCTGCAATTATATTTTTATGATACTGATCATGAAGTGGAGAATAGGATGTATCAGTCACCAAAGCTTAGACCTGATATTCTTCAGAAGTTAATGGATATATTGACCATCAATCCTTATTGTGAATTTTTCCGATCTTTAAGATATTTGTCTATCAGTGATGATACAAGAATATTCATAAGATGTGATCCCCAGCTTGATCAAAGGGTATACAATGCACCTTCAGCATCACAAGTTGCAGGAATTTGGACAGAAAATTCAAATGCTAACCAGTCAACTGAACGCGACATCATGATATATAGTCATTCTGGAAACATTCACAGAATTAAACATTATTTTGGTTGCTATGATCCATTGGAGTATCCACTACTATTTCCTTATGGAGATGCAGGTTGGCATAGAGGTATCAAACGAAAACAAAGATATGCGTTATTAAGTCATCCAAATATGCTGTCAGTTGATGATTTATTAAAGAAAAAAAAAATGAGGTATATCTTATCTTCATATAAACCATTATGAAATTAACTTAAACACTAAAAACTAATACTATTTTTTTTTTACAGCTTCAAAGGAAAAAAGTTCATCAAAAGAAAATATATCATGTCGACAATATTACTGCTATAAATTGCAAATCCGGCCGTCTGAAAGCTCAATCTTGTTACATTCTGGTCGTCTTTTACAACAATATGTTGTTGACATGTATATAAAGCTTGAAACATCTCGGTTGGATTACTTTCGAAATGATCAACATCCAATCCGAGCAGATTTATATCAAGGAATAATGGATAGCATTGGCACTGGTGAAACTTCTGGAAAGAAGATTGGAAAGAGAATAATACCGCCACCATCATTTATAGGAGGTCCAAGAAATATGCGTCGTCGGTACCTTGATGCAATGGCATTAGTTCAAAAGTTTGGCAAACCAGACATCTTCCTGACAATCACTTGTAATCCGACTTTGTCAGAAATAAAAGATGAACTTGGTCGTGGTGAAGAAGCACAAAATAGGCCAGACTTGGTTTCAAGAGTTTTTAGAGCAAAAATAGAAGAACTCAGACTTGATTTGATGAAGAAGAATATTTTTGGTGCAGTTGCAGCATATGTGTATGTTATAGAATTTCAAAAAAGAGGACTTCCACATGCTCATTTCCTACTTATCTTGAAGCACAGGTACAAACTTAAAACCCCAGAGATGTACGACAAATTTGTGTCTGCTGAACTTCCCAGTAACAAAAGTTATCCACATCTATACAAAATGGTTGTTCAGCATATGATGCATGGACCATGTGGAAGTTTGAATCCAAATAATGTTTGTATGAGAAATGGACAATGCAAAAATCACTATCCAAGGCAATTATGTTCTATTACAACACAAACAAAAAATTCTTATCCATTATATAAGAGACAAAACACTGGTGAAGAGGTCAAAGTTCGTGGTTGTTTCTTGGATAATCGATGGGTAGTTCCATATAACCCGTATCTATTAGCAAGATTCAATTGCCATATGAATATTGAAGTTTGTTCGACAGTAAAAGCAGTTAAATATTTGTACAAGTATATTTACAAAGGACATGATAGAATCATGTTTCATCTTGGTGGCAACACTGTTCCTGAAGATATTGATGAGATACAGCAGTTTCAACAAGCAAGATGGATATCTCCTCCAGAAGCAATGTGGAGAATTTACCAGTTCTGTTTAAATGAAATTTATCCATCAGTCAAAAGCTTACAAGTTCATCTTGAAAATATGCAGACCGTTGGATTTCGAGAAGATACAAACTTATTGAGTATCTTGCATAATCAAGAAGCATCCAAAGCAATGTTGATTGAATACTTTCGAATGAATCAGATAGATAAAGATGCTTGCAAATTGCTATATAAGGAATTCCCTGAATCTTATGTTTGGAATGAAGATAAAAAATACTGGAGTAAAAGAAAGCAACGGATTGCAATTGGCAGACTTGTTGCTGCAAGTCCGGTTGAAGGAGAAAGATATTATCTGCGATTACTATTAAATCATGTCAAAGGAGCTACATCATACCAAAATTTGCAAACTGTCAATGAAATTAAATTGGTACATTTCGTGAAGCAGCAGAGCAACTCGGTTTGCTTGAATCTGACAACAATATTGATCAATGCTTGGAAGAAGCATCATTGTTCCAAATGCCTTTTACATTACGGCGACTTTTTGCTACACTTTTGGTCTACTGTGGAGTACATAATCCTGCAAAATTATGGGACAAATATAAAGATGCAATGTCCGAAGATTTTGAAAAAACAAACTTAATCTCTGCAAGCACCACTGAGGCAAAAGCATTACAAAGTATCAATTTCTTCCTTGAATCTATGGGCAAAAGTATTACTGAGTATGCATTGCCAACAATAATGACTGTTGATAGTCCAGATGAAAGGTTGCTAAAAGAGATTCATGAAGAGCTAAACATCCCAATTTCAGAAAAGGAGTTGTTCACAATTCATAATTTGAATACTGAACAAAAAAAGTGCTTATGCATCATATTAGAAAGAATAAGAAACGGCAGTAATGGAGTCTTCTTTATTGATGGTCCCGGAAGAACAGGAAAAACATACTTATATAGAGCTCTACTCATCACATTGAGATCAGAAGGACATGTTGTACCAGCAACTGCGACATCTGGTATTGCTGCATCTATTTTGCCTGGCGGTCGTACTGCACATTCACGTTTCAAATTACCATTAAACTTTGAAGATAGATCAACATGTAATATATCAAAACAAAGTGGCCTTGCGGAATTGTTGCGTAGAGCAAAACCTATTATTTGGGATGAAGCATCCATGGCAAACAGGCGAGCAATCGAAGCACTTAATGTTATGTTGCAAGATATAACTGATTGCAAACTATTATTTGGAGGAAAAGTAATAGTATTTGGAGGAGATTTTCGACAAATACCCCCCGTTGTCATTCGTGGTGGAAAAAAGAAAACAATTGATGCAAGCTTGGTCATGTCAGAAATATGGAGCAAAATTCAGAAGATAAAGTTAACAGAAAATATGAGAGCTAAAATAGATCCACGTTTTAGTGAATTTCTGTTACGTGTTGGTAATGGAACTGAAATAGCTATCTCAGAAGAAAGAATTCAAATTCCAAAAACAATGGTCATTCCTTACACAGATGACATTCTCAAAGTTCGAACTTATCAATTGTGTCTTCCCAAATCTGATGATAAATGGATACAATGCTCATTTCATGACAAACCGAGTTATACTGACAACAAAAAATGAATTTGTTGATGAGCTAAACCAAGTCTTGATTGAAGAATTCCCAAGAGATTCAATTAAATACTACAGCTTTGATTCTACAATAGATGAGGCACAACAAAATGTACCAGAAGAATTTCTAAACGGGTTAACTCCAAATGGATTACCTCCACATGAGTTAATATTAAAGAAAAATTGTCCAGTCATCTTATTACGTAACATCGACCCTTCTTCTGGGCTTTGCAATGGCACTTGATTAATTTGTAGAAATTTTCAAAAAAATGTAATTGATGCTGAAATTGTTGTTGGTCATCATGAAGGAAAACGGGTATTTCTTCCAAGAATCTCATTGCAATCAGATCAGGACGAGAAATTCCCATTACCATTCAAGCGAAAACAGTTTCCCATTCGTTTGAATTTTGCAATGACAATAATAAAGTGCAAGGGCAGACATTGGAAAATGTTGGCATTTATCTACCTCAACCTGTTTTTTTCACACGGACAACTATATGTTGCCTTATCAAGAGTTAGATCAGGTGAGGCCATCAAGATATTATTAAATCCATCTTGCAAGAATAATGATGAAAGATTATATACAAGAAATGTTGTATACAGAGACCTCTTAGCACTTGCTTCCAACAACAAATGATCCTAAACATATAATACAGGTATGTCTTATCATACAAACCACTTTTGTATATTTACTGAATGTTTTTTTATGTATTATTACCTGTAATTATATTATACTGCTATTAAAAAGGCTAGATTCAGATCAACAAATAAAAAGTCATAAAGCACTAAGTCAAATATAAATTATAAATATAACACGGATTAATTTTAAATTAGAAATTAGATATGATTCATAAAGACTTGAGAAAAATTATGACTTCTGTCATTTATTTTCTTTCTGCCTTATTCCATTGCCCAATAATTCATGTAAACACCTAGATGGATATTTATTGCATATTCTTTAATCTGATTCTTATACATTTCTGTAATACATATATAATACATATCGTAAGATTTACTAAATTTGTGCATTTATTTTTCTTTTTAACATATGAACATTTTTTTTTTCATTTCTATCTCTCTTAACATAAATCACAATTTCTCTTTGCAACTAATTAGCACCAACATAATTGTTTATTTATACTTCAATACAAATGATTCAAATGAACTATTTTATATCGCACAATCATTAACCTTACTTTCCTATATGTTTCTCATACATAATATATATTGTCACACACACTAAAATTGCACATTTAATTTCTTCTTTAATTTATGAAGTTACATAATATTTTTATTACAAAAACTAAATTGAAATCAATAATGCAATTATCAAAACTAAAACTCTTACTGTCATGTTTGTATTTGTTTTTCTTAACATCATACATGCTACATATTTATTACTAGCTAAGTAATACCCGTTGTTGCTTCTCTAATACAAATTACAATCTTTATCTTTTCAGACTACCACTCTTCAAAACATACATACATACAAAATGACAAAGCAGTATCAAATGCTTAAAGAAATTAACAACGGAATTCAAAAGGTCTGCATTCATGAAATGAGGCGTCCACAATCTTCAAAGAATAGTAAATAAACTTACCAGCACTTAATCTTGATCGATGAAGAGGTATCATTTCATCTATAATTAATATTAGTATGGAAACGCATATCCTATTATATTACTAATGCACATGCTTTGTTTCTTCAATATAGGGAACAAAAATGCAGGCAACAATTTTCAATGATGACATCAATATATTTGCTTCAAAAATCAGACAGCATTGTACATACTACATATCAAATGGTGTCATTAAGAAAATTCCGCCGCAATATAAACTTGTCGAGCATGACTATCAAATGATCATAAACAATTATACAAAAGTGGAAGCAGTTGAAGAGACATGCATTATCCCCATACAAAATAAGTATGATTTCACGCCTCTCAAATCCACCTGCATTGATCCTTGCTCAAAAACAACGACTGGTATCATTACCTCCAATGTTTCTAATATATAATTAGCTTAGTATTAAAACTCTTGATTGTTGACAAAAGTTTTTCTTCTTTTCAGATATTATTGGTGTTGTCTTGGATATTCTCCCAAAAAAAATATTCAAGAGGAAATGGGACAACAAAGATGCAATAATTCAAGAAATCGTTGTCATTGACTCAAAGTATATTTTTCACATTCTTTGAATCTTATTAGTTTTCAATGTATATATATTTTTGAAAAAATCCTCAAACATAACCAAAGAAAATAATACCTATTAAACTTCATTATTTTATAGTTTGCAGCCCACTTTTCTACCTGCCTGGGACAAATTCATAGAAGATGAATGTAAAAAAATATTTGAAATATTACCATCCAGGCCAATCATTGTTGCAACAAATCTATCTCCAAAAGAGTTCAGAGGTACGAAAAAAATCACTAAATTAATTTATAATGCCTGCCTCATTTCTAATAATAGTATTATAATAAAAATATAGACTTATTTCAATATTACTATTGATTCATGATTCTTACAAATTTTAATTTCTTTTTATGTCTAATTATGTATTGTTGTTTTCATGCTCAATTATTAGGAAGAAAGTCATTCTCAACAAGGTCATCATCAAGTATTCTCATTAATCCAACTATACCCAAAGCCGCAGAAATGCTTTCTTTGTGAGTACTTGCTTTAAAGAATAGTTATAAGAAAATGCTTTCTTTGTAAGTATTTTCTTAAAACAATAATTATACATCCTTAAATAAATAAAAAAACTAACTAACTATTTATTTTGCGCATGTTACAGCTCTGTAGCAAAAAAAGAAGTGTTGGATTATATTGTGTCCAAGAAATCATATCTAGAACTACCGAAGCCAACGAAATTCGAAACAACATCGATCCAAAAAATTATGGATTCAGGAGAAGCTGTAAGTATCTATTTACTTCATTTTATTATGTTTTCCACATCTATAACATCATAATTATATTATTATAGGGTAGCATTCATTGGATCAAAGGTTCAATTACAAGCATACCAGAAAACCAACAATTCTGGTATATGGCGTGCAATCATTGTAAAAAAAAAGACACAAGAAATGTATGGCTCATCATTTACATGTCCCAATTGCAATAAATTAGACACTGCAGTACCAAGGTACGCCAATAATATAGACAAATTATGTACTTTACATTTATAAATCAAAACAAATACTAACTTTTATTAAACTATAGATGTGTTATCAATGTCGAGATTACAGACTCAACTACATCTATTCATGCAACGCTTTTTGAAGATGAAGCAAAAAAAATATCCTCTTGGACAGGAGAATATATTATGAATGCTCAAATTAAGGTAATTGTATTTCAAACATCTTTGTAATTCTCAAATATATTTTATTCAATATATTTTCAAATATAATCTTTATCTTTTATCTTATTTTTTCATTCACAGGAACATCATGATCAAGTAAACATATGTATGAAAGAATGCAAAGATAAGGTTTTTCTTTTTTGCATCAAAGTACAAGAACAACAAAGTGGTCAGAAAAGGGCCATTATTATCACATCACAAAAGCATGAATAGTTTTAGATTTGTCTATATAACAAAAAAGGTAACTTTAAAAGTACCGTTTATAACTTTGGTACTTGTGTATTTCTCTATTTTAGTTATTTGTTAAATACAACATACTTTCTTGACTTGTTCTATGCTTTGTAGGATGAAAGGCAATGGCATATAGATACAATGATTGCCGCGTAACTTGAAGGGCTGATGTTGGGCACTTTTTTAATTTCTTATGATGGTCATTTTGTAATAGCTAGGATGCAATTAACCAACAACATGTAAATTGTTCAATGATAGGATTTCTACAATGCTTGTATTTTTTTTTACTTTATATTTTGTAAAGCTCACCAGTACTTTGTCTATATGAAAAATTATTTAATCCAGTTAGTTTATATGCATAAATCTTTTTCTCTCCTCAAGAACGCCGCCAATGTATGAAAAATGCTCACCAGCTTCAAAAGGTAAGCATCAATGAAATCCCTAAAATGTAATAGCTTTATATGTGACTTGCCAACTAATAAAGTTGTATTTTAAGGTCATATTTTAATTGCTTTCTATTGTTTATTTTCCTTAATATTCCTTTTATGTTGGGAAATAACAATTGTTCTACTCGAATTTTTGACTTTGAGGAATTCCCAATAAGAGACAAGCTTATAAATTAATTAACTCATGCTAAATGAGTTACAACTTTCCTCAAAATCTCTTTCCTTTATGTATCTATAATTAGAGATCATTGTATAATTTCACTATAATTGAATGAATTCTGCTCAAATTTATTTGACTCTTAATTTATTTCATGACAGATCACATACGTGTGTCATACAAGTTAAGTGATGGAAGTTACTGGATCACTGGGGTTTGATTAATTTCCAACCGTTTCCAACGTTACAAAACAAGGTTGAGCACTTGGCAATCCAACTGTTGGGGGCAGGGAACTGAATAATGTCATCTGGCTGTGCACAATATATTCTCCCCTGATGTAGACTTGTGTAATAAATTTCTGTATCTCTTGAGTCAACCACAAATGCTTTTACTTTCTGAAATTCCTTTGTGATCATTGCTAATTTATGACTTTTGAATGAGGGCCTGCTCTATTTTTAGCTAAACCAGAATCAATAATCATTTTTTCTTCATGTATTCATCAACCCATTTATATTTTATGTTTTTTATCTTAATTCTGTTTTAGTGAACTTATAACACAATACAATATATATATATGAGTGTGTATCCTACCATTCAAAAAAAGAGTGTGTAACCTATTCTTTATGTTATTTATTATTGCCTCTT
Source organism: Litsea cubeba (assembly GCA_012931725.1). Taxonomy (NCBI): domain Eukaryota; kingdom Viridiplantae; phylum Streptophyta; class Magnoliopsida; order Laurales; family Lauraceae; genus Litsea; species Litsea cubeba. The sequence continues at coordinate 8,817,784 of CM022948.1, forward strand.
ATCATCTTTTTATGATAACTTTAATCTCTTTAACCATATGAAATTATGCTTTGTCTTTACTAAGAACTTCCAATGTGGCTACTGATTTGCAGGAAAAAGGTCCCAAAAATGTTACAGCTTTATATGTGACTTGTTCCTTTTATGTTGGGAAATAACAATTGTTCTACTCAAATTTTTGACTTATAATTACAGATCACTCTGCTGTTTCACTATAATTGAATGAATTCTGTTCAAATTTATTTGACTCTTAATTTATTTCATGACAGATCACATACATGTATTATACAAGTCAAGTGTTTCCAACCGTTTCCATTGCTAAATCCCACCATGTCTGTTGCTAACGTGGATGAAGTTGCTAAAACAACTTCTTTAATTGAAAATCTGTATTATTTTCATAAACCAATATATCTGAACTTACCTTGCCAACCCAGTTGCTTCCAGAGCAACTCTTGCTCCACTGACTGCTTGAAAAATAATCACTACAATCAATCTTGTATTTTGTATTTCACATTAATATTTTCTTAATTCAGGTTCATTAGCACTTAAAACCAATATAGATTTTGTTATCGCATCTATGTCATAAATTTTAGGGTTGTTTTTCTCATTGTATCATGGAAGTATATTCCTTTTGATATTCAAATTTTTCTCACCCCCTTTTTGAGTTTTCATAAAGAAAATATTTTATTAATTCAGGTTTTGTTTACTATGCTGGGATGATACCAGTTGATTTCATTCTTATGGAAAATGTTGAGGTTTTTGATTTAAGTCAGGGAGCATCTGAGAGAAGATGCAGTATCAAAAATGTTGCTCAGGTAACTGGTGATGATTTCACTATTAATCTATTTATTTTCTGGTACATGCTATATGGCTAATGATTATTTTGCAGGCACTGTTCTTATCAGTTTGCTGGAACCTAATGTTGCTGCTGCCTGGACCCAAGATTTGCTGGAATCTGATGTTGCTGTTGCCTCACCCCAAAGTTCACTAAAAGCTATCTCTAAAGATTCTCCCAATATTCAACTGGCTTCAAAACACTGCATTCTTCTTAAAGACCCACCAATTGCTAATGATTCCCTTGTTTGTATCGGCTAACACATGTGAATAGTTATACATTTATATGAGTACTTGACATGCACCAAGTAAAGGAAATTTGATACTAACACTAACACAGAACAAATCTCAATTTTTATTCCTGACTGATTACATAGTTCAATTTAAAATATGTTACTATAGCTTATTTGACTTACGTGCAACACACGTACATACCCACTAGTACTTATTAAAGAAGAGAGATTTGCTTAGATGTATTCGCTGAGTGCAAGACATATGATGGACATAGAGAGAAACATGACCCAATAGAAAGGATTTGAATAAAATGAAATAAGGTAAGAGTACGAGAAGTATGGCAACTGCGTGACTAACTATTCTTTCGCACCGTTGGTTGGAGCTGATTAAAGATTATGATTTTCCGTTCACTTATGTACCTGGAAAAGGTAATATAGTAGCTGAGGCTTTAAGTCGAGAATCTACTAGCTTGGCATCAATGGTGGGTGAATAGAATTTAATTGAAGAGTTCAAGGATCTGGATGTATCCATTGAGCTAATGGATGGCCGAAGAATGATTGCACAGATGTCTGTCTTTGAGCCAATGCTGATTCGAGAAATCAAAGAAAGACAATTTGAAGATCCTGAACTGGTGAGAATCAAGGATAGCATTGCAGCTAGACCAAATTTTATGTTGGTAGAAAGAGTTCTCTATTTTAGAGACAGATTATGTGTACCAGTACAAGAAGATTTAAAACAGCCAGTTATGTTTGAAGCTCATCACACTCGGTTCTCTATGCATCCAGGAAGTACCAAAATGTACAGAAATCTCAAGGATAGATTTTGGTGGAACAATATGAAGCGGGAGATAGTAGGATATGTATCTTTATGCCTAAACCTGTCAGCGTGAGAAATTTGAGCACAGAAAACTGCATGGATTGTTGCATCATTTACATATTCCTAGATGGAAGTGAGAACACTTAACTATGGACTTTGTATCTGGTTTACCAATGATCAGGAGACATGATCACACCGTGTGGGTGATTGTGGATCATCTTACAAAGTCAACACATTTTCTTCCATTTAGAAAGGATGTGAGTTTAAATGAAATGGCCAAGCTGTTTATGAGGGAAGTGAGTAAACTACATGGAACACCAGTTTCGATTGTGTCAGATCGAGACAGTCGGTTTGTTTCTACATTTTGGCAGTCTGAAAGAATGATTCAGACTTCGGAAGATTTGCTTCGTGCCAGTGTTATGGATTTTGGAAGTGATTGGGATGAGCATCTCGCGTTGTGCGAATTTGCGTACAACAATAGTTATCATTTCAGTATTGAAATGACATCATTTGAAGCATTATATGGCAGAAGATGTAGGACTCCAGTTAGCTGAAAAGAAGTTGGCACAAGGAGTTTTCATGGTCCTACAGTGATTGCAGAGACAGCTAAGAAAGTGCAAAAAGTCCAAGATAGATTGAAGATAGCCCGATCAAGGCAGAATAGCTATGTTGATAATCGTCGGTGTAATCTTGAGTTTGCTATTAGTGATTGGGTATTTTTGAAAACTTCTCCGATGAAAGGGACAATCCAATTTGGACAGAAAGGAAAACTTTCACCAAGGTGTATCGGACCTTTCCAAATTAAAAGCAGAATTGGAGGTGTGGCTTATCGTCTAGAACTTCTAGCAACACTCTCGAGTATCCATAATGTTTTTCATGTATCGATGCTTCGAAAGTATGTGACAGATCCTTCACACGTCATTAACTATGATGAGATTCAAGTTCAACCGAACACCACATGTTGAAAAGCCAACTAGAATCATTGATACCAAAGAGCAAGTTCTACGTGCGAGGACAATTAAATGGGTCAAAGTGTTATGGACTCATCATGAACCCAGTGAAGCCACATGAGACATGAAAGAACAAATGGCTTGAAGATATCTAGAGCTATTCGTTCAGGTACTTTGTTATTTATGTTTTATTTTTATTTATGTTTCATTCGGAGGACCGAATGATTCTAAAAGTTTAGGAAAATGTTACATCTTGTCCCGAGTTAATCAAGATTAACTCTAATTAATCGAGATCAATATGGATTAAGCATGATTAGTCAAATTAAATCTAACTAGTGATTAAATTGGGTCAAATTAATCTCAAGTGAATGAATAAAGCATAATGAGATAGTTTGGAAGACATTAGTTTGATTAAGTTGGATTATAGACTTGAATTAGTGGAATTAAGGACTTTTTCGTAATTACAGATTTATATGTATTTTGTCGAATGTAGTGAAATTTGATACCATCGAGTGTATCTCGATGAGTACATCAATTTTCATAATATGCTTAATTGTATTTGGCTTAAGATAAATCAAATGGGTTTTTATTTGACTTAAACTAGAAATAAGTGTAAATACTGGGTTTTAATGCAAAATCTGTTGATGACAAGGTTCAAATGAACCAGGAGCTGGTGACATAAGAATAGTTCAAGGAATTCCTTCAAGCACATGGTGCAGCAAGAGTTTCTTCCTTATGTTCTTTATTCTTCGTTTCTTTTCCTTGTTCCTTGATCAAGTGCTTGGAAAGGGATATTTTGCAAGTGATTCAAAAAGGAGAAATTGGTGCTATCATCTTCTCCATCTCTTTACTTGGATTGCTTGGAGCTTAACTTAGAGAAAGATCTTAAAGTTTCTAACTTCAAACTATCAAAAAGGGTTTTATAATCAACTCAAAGTTAAGGCAAGTATAAATAGTAACCTATGTTTATATGTTAGCGGATCTGAGTTTTATTGAATTTTGTTAGAGTTTTGATTCAGCTATATGTTAGAATCAACTCTGTATTAGAAGTGAATTGGTGTAAGACCCCGACCCGAGAGACCTCGTTTAGAGTTGATTAAGTTGCATTTTAGTTTAAGTGTGTTTAGTGGTTTTGGATTAGTTGGGGATTAGAATAGCTTTTATGATAGCTTTGGGGAATTTGGAGAGCCTTTTTATTTGTGGGACCCTTTGGGGGTTCTTGTTAGGATTTGTGTGAGATTGGGGGTTTACCGATGATTTCCAAGAATCGTGATTTTAACCCCATTGGACTTATCTTGTTAATCCCTACAACTTTCATGTTGACATCGTTTTCATTCGAGGACCTTAAACCCGATTTTTCACTAATTGAGGGCAAAATGGTCTTTTTACCCAAAATCTGGACACCGATTTCAATGTCACCAAAATGTGCAAAATATATACTTTTTGGAAACTAGAAATTTTGCCGAGCAACTTTGTCTTCTTCGTCGAATTCATTTGAAGCCCCGAAGACCATGTTTTGAGCCCGAGAATTTCTTTAAGTTGTGGGCCCCATCCTCACTTACTATATATAGAAAGCTTCTTCTTCATTTTTCCCATTTCTGGCAAAAACCCTAGAGGAGAAGAGAAATCCCAGCCCTAAGGGTTTTCCCTTACCTTTTCTTGCTTCTTCATCTTCAATCCCCCACTAAACTAGTGCTAATGGAAAATTAGTTGCTATAATCTTCTTCCTCATCTCAAGGTCTTCATCTTGACACCATTTTTGAAGAAAACCGCCCACTCCAAAACTTACTTTGGACAACACCTTGCTTTTTGAAGAACTTCCTTGTAAGTGATCTTTTTAAAAGTTTTATAATCTTGTTTGTTTAGCCCTAGGGTAGCTCTATTTCAATTATTGGAAAATTCCGTCTTGTTTTACTTGGATTTTGTTGATCTAGGGTTTGGATTTGGGGGTTTTGTGTATAGGTGTTTGATTGGGGGCCTAAGAGGTGATTAGAGCTCAATTTGATTTGCATTGGACCCAAGGCAAGTGGATGAAACGATTCTCATGTGTTTTATCATGTTTTATGCAGAAATCATGATTTGTCTTCATTAATGGTTTTAATGATTTATCATGTTTGATGTTTAGTCTTATTGATTTTGAATGATGATTTGATGATATAAGGAGGTCAAGGAATAGCCCAATTATTCGTGAAGATGTGTATGGAAGAAGGAGAAAGAAAGGAAATGGATAGGAGTTGGACAAGTGAAGAATTCAACCAAATAGGTTGGGATTCGTTGCAGGACCGATCGATCGCCCATCAGGTCCGATCGATCGGACTGTAAATAACTGAGAGGGTTCTCAGGACCGATCGATCGCCCATCAGGTCCGATCGATCGGACTGTAAATAACTGAGAGGGTTCTCAGGACCGATCGATCGCCCATCAGGTCCGATCGATCGGATTGTAAATAACTGGAAGCAATTCAAGACCGATCGATCGGCCAAGGAGCCCGATCGATCGGACTGAACTGGGATGAACTGTAAATTAAGAGAGTTGTGGGACTATCTTCCAGATTCATTCCGAGCCCATACTCAAGTCCAATTCAGCTCTATCCCTTATCTTCTTAATTGAAGGCATTGAACCTATAAGGATGCATTTAAACCCATGAATGAATTGGGTAAATTGCAAAGGGTTGTAGTGGGGAGGTATTATTTGGTGCCCCATTGTTATTTAGGGACTTGTAAGGCATTACGTGAAGTCCGGAGGAAGGGGAAACTCATCATGGAGATTCTATGAGATTTTCTAGATTGACCAATGTGTATAAGGACCCGGAATGTCCCTAACTCTTAAAGAGTACCAAAATTTCATCATAACTGACATACGGGACCCTATTCGCACTGATTCGATTCTAGAAACCCCATTGTTAGCCTGTATAGGCATGGAAAAACTATTTGTATTTGATTTTCAACCAAACTCCTATTTTGGGATTTCAAACCCACATGATATGACTAGACTGTCTTGAGAGTATTGAAAGTGTATTTAACTTTTGCTAACCTGTATATGACCGACCAGATACGAATGTGTATTTGTGCCTATGAGCACCCCGTTTCTTTAATATGTACACGATTTGATTTATCGTATTTGACCTATGAGTCGGCACCACTAAGCTTGGACGACCTAGTTGGTTTGATCCACCGACTTGGGGTTCCTTCCCCTCCTGATAGTCAGCTGCAGTCTGGAATTTGCATAGTTTACCCGGTTCGCTACCGTGGTCCTGTATAGTATATATATATTATAGTATTTTATCGTTGCTCCTCCTCACCTCGTGTGACTGAGGCCAATGATCCTGTAGGGTATGTGCTCTCTTCACGTTAGTGAAGGGAGGATCTAGCTTTGTGTGGTTGTCATCTTGACAGTTTCCGAATCCTTGTTACCTTACATGATTTATTGCATATGTGCCTCTTTTAAAATGATATATCGTCTTTTATGAAGTTCATTATTTACTCACAAGTTTTCTAAACTTTTGCAAAGTATCATCGTTTTATTATTACATATCTTTTCACCCACCTGCCAGACCGTCGTGTCTGATCCATTTATTTTGGTACTCAGGTCCCGAGCTTATTGCCTTTGAGGAGGAGCCAGAGGAGGCGGTCGGTGAACCGCAACGAGTGATTGAGTGGCAAGCCGATGATGTCATGTAGACATTCGGCCTTGTCTTGAGAACGATACACTTGGGAATTTATGATATCTTTATTTTAGGTTTCATTTGGTTGTACGGTCTTTGTTGACCGTTATTTTGGGGCATTAATCAAATGATATTTTGTAAATATACTTAAATTCACTTTTGGGGAAATATGCTTATGATCATTGCTCATTCTGATATCTTGCCATGTTAACCATAAATCAGTCTTGTTTATGGATTTGAATGGTATTAGTATGGTTTGCTACACGCTTCCGCAATCTTGAGAATATATGTGATATGGTTACATGTGAGATGATGTGTAAAGATAATCCTCACCGCGGAACCCTGTGGGAAATCACGTGCACGGATAAATGTTCTTTTAATTCCGTGTGCGGTTTAGCCAAAGAGATGCACGTGGCGCGGCATCACCCCACCACTGTCCCGATTCCCGGACTTGGATCCTCCCTTTTCCCCTAGTTTCCCGGTCCGGGGTCGCGACAGGACTGGTATCAGAGCGGGACATGTTTCAGGCAATTTAAAGAAACTAGAAATCTTAAGTACGTGGCGAGGATTCGTTAGATAGAATCGTGTGAGCAATGTGTGACCACCCTGTACTTGATTTATATGTGCTAACAATTTGTTTTGCAGCGTTATGCCACCTCGCAAAAGAACAGCAAACAGTAATCACGTTGCCAGTAACAGTGAGAATACAGAACCTATTGCAGAGGAACCACAAGACAACAACATGCAGAACCAATTCCAACAGATGATGCAGGCTATGATAGACCAACAACGCCAGGCCAATGAGAATCAGGCTAGGCTCCAAGCACAAGCACATGAGACACAGACCAGATTGCAAGAACAGATGCTTAAGAAAGACGAGGACCATGCTAGGGAGATAGCTCAAATGCAGGCACAGTTGTTGGGGATATTGGAGAGGAGACCGGAACCAATCCCAGTTGCACCACCTGGTCCGGTGAATATTAGAGGGAATGATCCTAATGTGTTGTATGAGCGGTTCAGGAAGAGAGGACCGAAAGAATTTTTGGGGACTGAGGATCCAATGGCAGCAGATGATTGGCTTGAGCACACCGAAAACATATTTGAGATATTCATATGTACCGGTGTAGAACGTGTACAGCTTGCAGCCTCTATGTTCACGGGCTTAGCAGATATTTGGTGGAAGACAATCAAGGCAGAATACAGGACAATGGCTGATGCAGAAGCTTGGGCTAGCTTCAAGAGACAGTTTGGAGAGAAATATGTACCTACACATGTCAAGAGGCAAAAGGCAGTAGAATTTCAGCAACTTGTGCAAGGAAACATGACAGTCCTCGAATACCTCACCAAATTTGAGAGATTGTCTAGGTATGCACCGGAATTGGTTGACACAGAGGAGAAGAAGATAACCAAGTTCCTTGAGGGACTTCACCCGATTATTGAGAGGGATGCTACCGGGGTTGTACCACCCGTTACCTTTGAAGAAGCTGTCAAGAGAGCATACAAATTTGAGAACTTCCACAACAAAATTATCAAGAACCAGGGAAAGGGTCAAGGCCAACAGCAGCAGAACAATCAACAGAGGAACAATCAAAACAAGAGGCCAAGACAAGAGCAGAATGCACAGAATCAAGGAGCTTGTATCCATTGTGGAAAATATCATGGGAATGCCCAGTGCCGTTCTATCACGGGGGCATGTTTTAGATGTGGTTCGATGGACCATCAGATGAGGGAATGCCCAAGACAGAATAGACAGCAACAGGGAGTACAGCGTCAGGCACCACCTAAGAATGCGTTAGTAGTTCAGAATCAAGCAAGGCCACTACAACAACAGGCACCTCAACAACAGTTTAGGCCACAGCAACAACAGCAACAACAGGCCCGTCAGCAAGGGCAGAATCAAAATCAGAATCAGCGTCCTCAGAATCAAAACAGGAATGCACCACAAGGCAGGCAACAGCAAGGACAGAACAGGCCACCACAGAGGGCACAACTCTATGCTGTCAATAGAGCTGATGCAGAGGCTGAAGGCAATGTAGTGGAAGGTACACTTCTCGTCTGTGGTTTTGATGCTAAGGTTTTGTTTGACCCTGGCTCTACTCACTCATTCCTATCTCCAAAATTTGCTAAGTTGATTGATATGCATGCTAGAGAGTTGAGTTTCATTTTGACTGTGACTACCCCTTTAGGTAAGGAAGTTGTTTGTAGAACTTTTTACCCTAGTTGTCCAGTCATGATAGGAGAAGTAGTATTACCGGCAGATCTCATTTTGCTAGAGATGCAGGATTTTGATGTCATCCTAGGGATGAATTGGTTAGCAGGATACCATGCTACTATGGATTGTTTCCATAAGACCTTAACTTTTAAGTTAGAGGAGACCCAAGCAGGGGTGTTGTTTCAGGGAGAGAGGAGTAATTCTGGTGCAGGGTTTATTTCAGCGTTGAAGGCTGATAGGCTTCTAAAAAGTGGTTGTGAGGGTTATTTGGCGTTTATCACGGAGGATAAACGGTCCCAAGGGGTGGAGGAGATTCCAATTGTTTGTGAATTTCCGGATGTTTTCCCGGAGGAGATACCAGGATTGCCACCCATTAGAGAGATAGATTTCACTATTGAGTTGTTACCGGGGACCGCTCCGATATCTATCGCACCTTACAGAATGGCCCCGGCAGAATTGGGAGAGTTGAAGATGAAATTGCAAGAACTTTTGAACAAAGGTTTTGTGAGACCTAGTGTGTCACCGTGGGGAGCACCAGTTTTGTTTGTGAAGAAGAAGGATGGTTCCATGAGAATGTGTATTGACTATAGAAGATTGAACCAAGTGACCATAAAAAATAAATATCCATTGCCAAGGATAGATGAATTGTTCGATCAGTTGCAAGGAGCTGCTTACTTTTCAAAGATTGATTTGAGGTCAGGCTACCATCAGTTGAGAGTTAGAGATTCAGATGTACCAAAAACAGCCTTTCGGACAAGATATGGACATTATGAGTTTCTAGTGATGCCATTTGGTTTGACTAATGCACCGGCAGTTTTCATGGCATTGATGAACAAAATATTTGCAGAGTATTTGGATCAGTTTACAGTGGTGTTTATTGATGATATTTTGGTGTATTCCAAGACCAAAGGAGAGCATGAAGAACATTTGAGGATAGCACTCCAGCTCTTGAGGGAGAATCAGTTGTTTGCAAAACTTAGTAAGTGTGAATTTTGGTTGGTCCAAGTCACATTTTTGGGTCATATCATCTCCAAAGAAGGATTATCAGTGGACCCGTCCAAGATTGAGGCAGTCATGAATTGGGATAGACCGAAGAATGCATCAGAAATCAGGAGTTTTCTTTGATTGGCAGGATATTATCGGAGGTTTGTGCAAGGATTTTCGTCGATTGCGTCACCTTTGACGAAGTTGACAAGGAAGAATGCACCATATGTTTGGACACACAATTGTGAAGCTAGTTTCCAAGAGCTGAAGAAGAGATTGACTACAGCTCCAGTCCTTACTTTGCCATCTGGGGGCGGCGGTTTTACCATTTTTACCGATGCTTCTAATGTTGGGCTTGGATGCGTGCTAATGCAAGATGGGAAGGTAGTTGCATATGGGTCACGGCAGTTGAAAGATCATGAGAAGAACTATGCAACACATGATCTCGAGTTGGCCGCAGTTGTTTTAGCTTTGAAGATGTGGAGACACTACCTCTATGGAGAGAAGTTTGAGGTTCACTCCGATCACCGTAGCCTACAGTACTTGTTTTCTCAGAAGGAGTTGAACATGAGGCAGAGGAGATGGATGGAATATATTAAAGACTATGATTTTCCAATCAAGTATCACCCGGGGAAAGCGAATGTAGTTGCAGATGCCTTGAGCAGAAAGTCAGTGAGCATGGCAAGTCTTCGGGGGACTTATGTGGTACAACAGTTAGAAGAGTTGGGAGTAGAATTTCATCCACAAAGAGAGGGTGTCATGTTAGCAAACATGTCAGTGTCAGAGCCTTCGTTCATTCAGAAGATCAAAGAGAATCAGTTACAAGACCCAGAGTTGGCTAAAATTTCTGAACACTTAGCAGATCGTCCGGATTTTCGTGTTGTAGATGGAGTTTTGTATTACCGAGACCGTCTGTGTGTGCCTAACTTGGAGGACTTGAGGAATGATATCATGTCTGAGGCTCACAATACCAAGTATTCCATACACCCGGGCAGTACGAAAATGTATCAGAATTTGAAGGGCAGATTTTGGTGGAATAACATGAAGAGAGAGATAGCAGCTTTCGTCTCTCGTCGTATGACATGTCAGTTGATCAAGGCAGAACACCAGAAGCCTCCAGGGTTACTACGACCATTGGAGATTCCGGAATGGAAATGGGAGCATATTACCATGGACTTCATATCGGGTTTACCAAAGACTAGTAAGGGCAATGATGCTATTTGGGTCATAGTGGACCGTCTCACCAAGTCAGCTCATTTCCTACCGATGAAGACTGGAAAGAAGATGCATATGTTACCGTTGGCACAGTTGTTTGTCACAGAAATTGTCAGTCGTCATGGACAGCCAGTTTCCATCACATCCGATAGAGATAGCAGATTTGTCTCGAGATTTTGGAAGACATTGCATGAGTCTATGGGTACGAAGTTACAGTTCAGCACGGCCTATCACCCACAGACCGATGGTCAGTCAGAAAGGACAATTCAGACACTTGAGGATATGCTTCGAGCTTGTGTGTTAGATTTCAAGACTCAGTGGGATGAAGCCTTACCGTTATGTGAGTTCGCTTACAGTAACAGTTTCCACTCGAGTATCGGTATGGCACCTTTTGAGGCTTTGTATGGCAGAAGGTGTAGAACACCTGTTTGTTGGGAAGAAGTTGGTACTCGCAGTTTTCATGGACCGACCATTGTTAGTGAGACAAGTGACAAGGTCAAGTTGATTCAAGAACGTCTGAAAGTGGCTCAGAGTAGACAGAAGAGCTATGCAGACTCTCACAGAAGGGATGTACAATTTAAAGAAGGAGATAAGGTTTTCTTGAAAGTGTCACCTACTCGTGGAACTTTGAGGTTTGGACAGAAGGGCAAATTGTCTAGGAGATACATTGGACCGTATGACATTGTGAGTAGGATTGGTGATGTGGCTTACAGGTTAGCCTTACCACCTGAGCTCTCCGGCGTACACAATGTTTTCCATGTGTCTATGTTGAAGAAATACGTTCCAGACAGACTACACATACTCCGTTATGAGCCATTAGAAATCCGAGAAGACGCTACATATGTTGAGAAGCCTAAACAGATCATTGACACCAAGGAACAAGAATTGAGAACTCGGACTATTCAGTGGGTCAAGGTACTTTGGGAGAATCATGGACCGGAAGAAGCAACTTGGGAATTACGGGATCAAGTTCAGAAGAAGTACCCACATCTTCTACCGGAGGTGAGTTTTAATTTCCATTTGGAGGACCAAATGTCCTAAGGGGTGGAGGATGTAAGACCCCGACCCGAGAGACCTCGTTTAGAGTTGATTAAGTTGTGTTTTAGTTTAGTGTGCTTAGAGGTTTTGGATTAGTTGGGGATTAGAATAGCTTTTATGATAGCTTTGGGGAATTTGGAGAGCCTTTTTATTTGTGGGACCCTTTGGGGGTTCTTGTTAGGATTTGTGTGAGATTGAGGGTTTACCGATGATTTCCAAGAATCGTGATTTTAACCCCATTGGACTTATCTTGTTAATCCCTACAACTTTCATGTTGACATCGTTTTCATTCGAGGACCTTAAACCCGATTTTTCACTAATTGAGGGCAAAATGGTCTTTTTACCCAAAATCTGGACACCGATTTCAATGTCACCAAAATGTGCAAAATATATACTTTTTGGAAACTAGAAATTTTGCCGAGCAACTTTGTCTTCTTCGTCGAATTCATTTGAAGCCCCGAAGACCATGTTTTGAGCCCGAGAATTTCTTTAAGTTGTGGGCCCCATCCTCACTTACTATATATAGAAAGCTTCTTCTTCATTTTTCCCATTTCTGGACCCTAGAGGAGAAGAGAAATCCCAGCCCTAAGGGTTTTCCCTTACCTTTTCTTGCTTCTTCATCTTCAATCCCCCACTAAACTAGTGCCAATGGAAAATTAGTTGCTATAATCTTCTTCCTCATCTCAAGGTCTTCATCTTGACACCATTTTTGAAGAAAACCGCCCACTCCAAAACTTGCTTTGGGCAACACCTTGCTTTTTGAAGAACTTCATTGTAAGTGATCTTTTTAAAAGTTTTATAATCTTGTTTGTTTAGCCCTAGGGTAGCTCTATTTCAATTATTGGAAAATTCCGTCTTGTTTTACTTGGATTTTGTTGATCTAGGGTTTGGATTTGGGGGTTTTGTGTATAGGTGTTTGATTGGGGGCCTAAGAGGTGATTAGAGCTCAATTTGATTTGCATTGGACCCAAGGCAAGTGGATGAAACGATTCTCATGTGTTTTATCATGTTTTATGCAGAAATCATGATTTGTCTTCATTAATGGTTTTAATGATTTATCATGTTTGATGTTTAGTCTTATTGATTTTGAATGATGATTTGATGATATAAGGAGGTCAAGGAATAGCCCAATTATTCGTGAAGATGTGTATGGAAGAAGGGGAAAGAAAGGAAATGGATAGGAGTTGGACAAGTGAAGAATTCAACCAAATAGGTTGGGATTCGTTGCAGGACCGATCGATCGTCCATCAGGTCCGATCGATCGGACTGTAAATAACTGAGAGGGTTCTCAGGACCGATCGATCGCCCATCAGGTCCGATCGATCGGACTGTAAATAACTGAGAGGGTTCTCAGGACCGATCGATCGCCCATCAGGTCCGATCGATCGGACTGTAATAACTGGAAGCAATTCAAGACCGATCGATCGGCCAAGGAGCCCGATCGATCGGACTGAAATGGGATGAACTGTAAATTAAGAGAGTTGTGGGACTATCTTCCAGATTCATTCCAAGCCCATACTCAAGTCCAATTCAGCTCTATCCCTTATCTTCTTGTGAACCTATAAGGATGCATTTAAACCCATGAATGAATTGGGTAAATTGCAAAGAGTTGTAGTGGGGAGGTATTATTTGGTGCCCCATTGTTATTTAGGGACTTGTAAGGCATTACATGAAGTCCGGAGGAAAGGGAAACTCATCATGGAGATTCTATGAGATTTTCTAGATTGACCAATGTGTATAAGGACTCGGAATGTCCCTAACTCTTAAAGAGTACCAAAATTTCATCATAACTGACATACGGGACCCTATTCGCACTGATTCGATTCTAGAAACCCCATTGTTAGCCTGTATAGGCATGGAAAAACTATTTGTATTTGATTTTTAACCAAACTCCTATTTTGGGATTTCAAACCCACATGATATGACTAGACTGTCTTGAGAGTATTGAAAGTGTATTTAGCTTTTGCTAACCTGTATATGACCGACCAGATACGAATGTGTATTTGTGCCTATGAGCACCCCGTTTCTTTAATATGTACACGATTTGATTTATCGTATTTGACCTATGAGTCGGCACCACTGAGCTTGGACGACCTAGTTGGTTTAATCCACCGACTTGGGGTTCCTTCCCCTCCTGATAGTCAGCTGCAGTCTGTAATTTGCATAGTTTACCCGGTTCGCTACCGTGGTCCTGTATAGTATATATATATTATAGTATTTTATCGTTGCTCCTCCTCACCTCGTGTGACTGAGGCCAATGATCCTGTTTATCGTTGTTCCTCCTCACCTCGTGTGACTGAGGCCAATGATCCTGTAGGGTATGTGCTCTCTTCACGTTAGTGAAGGGAGGATCTAGCTTTGTGTGGTTGCCATCTTGACAGTTTCCGAATCCTTGTTACCTTACATGATTTATTGCATATGTGCCTCTTTTAAAATGATATATCGTCTTTTATGAAGTTCATTATTTACTCACAAGTTTTCTAAACTTTTGCAAAGTATCATCGTTTTATTATTACATATCTTTTCACCCACCTGCCAGACCGTCGTGTCTGATCCATTTATTTTGGTACTCAGGTCCCGAGCTTATTGCCTTTGAGGAGGAGCCAGAGGAGGCGGTCGGTGAACCGCAACGAGTGATTGAGTGGCAAGCCGATGATGTCATGTAGACATTCGGCCTTGTCTTGAGAACGATACACTTGGAAATTTATGATATCTTTATTTTAGGTTCCATTTGGTTGTACGGTCTTTGTTGACCGTTATTTTGGGGCATTAATCAAACGATATTTTGTAAATATACTTAAATTCACTTTTGGGGAAATATGCTTATGATCATTGCTCATTCTGATATCTTGCCATGTTAACCATAAATCAGTCTTATTTATGGATTTGAATGGTATTAGTATGGTTTGCTACACGCTTCCGCAATCTTGAGAATATATGTGATATGGTTACATGTGGGATGATGTGTAAAGATAATCCTCACCGCGGAACCCTGTGGGAAATCACGTGCACGGATAAATGTTCTTTTAATTCCGTGTGCGGTTTAGCCAAAGAGATGCACGTGGCGCGGCATCACCCCACCACTGTCCCGATTCCCGGACTCGGATCCTCCCTTTTCCCCTAGTTTCCCGGTCCGTGGTCGCGACAATTGGGTTTTATGATCAAGAAAATTGATTTGATAGTCTATCGAGAATAACACAAGTACATAAATTAAGGGGACTTTAATGTACATAAATTGTGATGTCTACACTGATCAAGAAAACTGTTTACACTGTTTATACCTCCATAGGTGTTAATTAAGGGGACTTTAATGTACATAAATTGTGATGTCTATCGAGAATAACACAAGTACATTAAATAACTGAGGATTACACTCAATTGGATGGTATTGTTTACTTGAAATTGTGCACTGAATCGTATCCATGATGGATTGTAAACTGAAGGGATCCTAAAGGGATTATTATTGAATTATATCCGTTAATTTATAATTAAACGAAATTAAATGAAATGAATTGAATTGTTCATTGAGTCTGGCACTACATGATGATTTCTATAAGCTCATTGAGCTGTAGCTGCTCACCAGTCTATTTGGGAGTGATCCGGAACTCCGTGGTGATGTCAGTAGTCCCGGTCCGGTGACTGATAATTTCCACTGGTCCTTCCGTAGAGGAGATGGTAATCCTTCCTTCTTAGGAAGATGGTTTATGATTTGGAAATGTTATGTTAGTACTCATATTGTTATTGTTAATAATACTGTTACTGTTAGTGTTATTGATACTATTACTGATTATTTATTTAAGTCTAATGTTGAATTAGACAAATTGAATTTGTGATTAGCATATGAAATCATAGAACTGTTTATACATTGCTGAATTATTGAATTTACAGTGTGTTATTGATGGCATTAAAGGCCCAGCGGCCCCTGCCGGTCCCGAGGCCACAACGCCAACGGAGGAGACCGGTCAGGTTCCTCCAGGAGGATTAGTAGAGTGGAGATAAATTGAGAAATAGAAAATTCGATGGAAGTTGTTGTTGTTTTGGAAACATTTCACACTTTACATCATTGCATTGTAATTAAATATGCAAGTGAATGTTTGTATTAAATGTAAATGAATTTTATTTTAAATATGGACAATGTACATTTGTTTATATTGTAATATTCCGCATAATGCATATTGATATCCCTTGTGAGTTTTATTTCATTGAAATTCACGGGAGTAAATATGCTACGCGACTCGGGATTAACTTGATTTTATTAAAATCTCGGGCTCGGGTCATGTCAGTTTCTGGGGTAAAATATTTTTGCATAGTTTGAAACAATATATTCTGCCATTTTTTTTCGGAGGTGAATGCATTTGAGGTAGAGGAGCATATAAATTTTCATTTTGTCTTGCACAAGGTAGATACACATTTCATCCAGAAATAATTCACCAAATCATCACTCTAATTAAACACTACAAAGGGCGCTGATATTGGCGCCATAACCATCATTTCCCATCCTATCATGCCTTGAGGAGGCTACGGTGCAGCGACTGCACGTTATTATGTCCAGCGTCTTTCTCATCAAATGATATTGTCCCACGTCACCACTAAAATAGGAAATCAATTTCATCTTTTTCCGAACTCCTTTGCTGGCTTTGCGTTTAAAAAACCTTCATTTATTCCTGAAATACCCTTACTTTATCTCCTGATTTCACTCATCATCTCACATCTCTCTTGTATTGTTGAGTAGTGGCGTCTTTTATTTGTCCATTTGCCACGATTTCTTTTGTGGGACACACAAAAATAGCTAAATCAATTGAATAAATCTGAAGGTGGCACCTTATTTCTTAGGATTTAATTACAATATTATTTATTTAAAATGTGCAATTAAGTTTTATTATTTATTCCAAATGTGCGGCATATCTCTTTATCATTCAATAGCTTAATTATTAATTTAAAATGTAAAATATGTTTTTATTATTTAATAATTTATATTTTTTTATTGTCTCTGTCAATATAACATAAAAAATCCTATCTAGAGAGGCATGTCAAACGAAATGTGGGCCGGCACGGCACTGCCCACCATGGGTCGTGCCTGAAGCGGGTTGGGCCGTGCCGTGCCGTTAGAGATAATATATGCAAGAGTGGGTTAAGAAAGATATAATGAAGGGTATTATTGAAAATATGTATACTTAATTGAAAAAGAATTGATTTAATGAGGCAATCAATAGTTTTCCCATCGTGTTCAACACTTTATTAGTGATCCGATCAACCTGGTTGTCAATCACGCATCCATCAGGCAATCAATAGTACATGCATGCATCATAGATTATTTTCATCCGAGATCTAGTGGTTTTTATCAATATTTTACCACTAACCAGAGATCACATGTCTCTTTTGTGCCGTTGGATTGTGCGCACATTCTTTTGATCAGATCCTCGACCCCTTGATCCACACATCAAATATTTAGTGAATCAATTATTATATCCCCACTGCATAAGGTAATGCCCAAATTACCAATCAATGATGCCGCAGTGGTCATCAAGGTTTTACACGAGTGGGCAATTCTCGCTGAAGATATCACGCTCAAGTGGGTCATACAGGGGAAATTTATATAAGACAAATCCAACACATAAATAAAAGGAAAAGTCAAGATACCACTAACCGTGATTGCTGACCAATAACTTTTCGAACCGCTGGATAGTCATTCTCCCATTGCCTCAATATAGTGGTCATTGCCAGGAGTCCGCAAGCACAAACGGATCGTCCATCGGAGCGCAGATGACCCAAATATCACGCGACAAATTTCAAGCATCAAAGATGACTGCAACTGGTCCAAAAAATATTTGACCCAAATCTGTCAACACTACTGGGTAGTGTTCGTCACCACGATTCCGTAGAACCAAACTACTAGTCGATCGGCATCCGGATGAGCATGATATGGCCGGTCAAAGTTTCAGTTGACCGGGCTCACACTGTTGTCGTCCTCTGCATTTGCCTGACATCATGCTGACATCATCGGTGCACAGTTACACGGACCGGCGTCTTTCTCCTGTGTATTGGGCCGACTGAGTTGATTCTGGCCTGACCAAACCCGATCAGACTTCTTGTATGTATGTATTATGCAGGAAACCGAAACACGCAGATACAACCGCGACTTCACGAAGGGAAACATTAGGAGAGAGAAAAAAACACGTGCTATAGTCAAACTGACATGTCACATGATGGGATTGACCAAAATGTGGTGCACCAATTAATTTGTGTGGTGCGAACAGTAGTACCACACTGCAAAGCTGAAACCACATAAACTGAAACCACCAATCCGGTCTGCCACACCCAATCATTTCATATTTGGAGTGAAAAAGAAAATTATGAATATTTGATCCACCCATTTCTTATGAATGGTTTGAAAAAAAAAAAAAAATGTCCAAGAACAAACACAGCATCCCTTTTCATACAAAAGGAAAAGGAGTTTATAATATTCCATCCAAGAAACTCTCACCACGACTGGGCCAAATCAGACCAATGGTCTAGATAACAGAATAGCTGGCACCCACTTGTATGGAATTATTGAATCAGGATAATCTATACTTCCCCAGATAAAGGAGTTCATTCTCCCAGTCATCCTGATGGAAATTAAATAACTTCAACACCAATTCAATGATCCGAACGTTTCGGAAGAAGTTGCAGCCAAGTGGTACTCACCTTCTAGCCTTCCCTCTTACTAGTAGATGCAAAACTAGTCCTTGACTGGAACTTTTTCTCTCTTCTTAAGAAGGTTTTCCAGTCAGTTTCCCCTGCAACAGTGACAGATCTTTGAGATGGACTCAAACAGTAGATGGAAAAGATAGACTCTGTGCTGCTCTTATCCCCCTGGGTGAGAAAAAAAAAAGGCAAACAAATCTAATCCTTTTCCACTTTGGATCCAATTGGAGAGGACTGCTCTTATCCACCTGGGTGAGAAAAAAAAAGGCAAACAAATCTTGGCCTTGTTTGGTATCTCTACTCTTATTTCGATAGAGCTATCTAAAATAGAGCCATGAAAAAAAGAGTCAAAAAAAGAGAGCTAAAATAAAAGAAAGTGTTTGGTATTGCAAGGCTCTATTTTAAATAGACCGTTTGGTACTTCCTCTTTCTGCCTCTTATTAGAGGAGTCTGCCTCTTTTTAAAAGGGGTAGTTTCTGTCATTATTTAAAAAAAAGATCTAATGCACATTTGCTATTACAGGGGTGGTAAAATGATACATAAACATATATCTCTTAAGACTTTTATCAAACACTTTGGTATGTGAAACAAACATATCATAACTTCCACCATAGTAGAAGTAATCACCATCACCACCTGAGTCTCATTGACCAAACTTTGATGGGCGAATGTTTGATGACCAGACCTTACACATAATAAGGGCCTTCATGGGGTGGGCCAAATGCAATCCAAGTTTGCCCCCATTTAGTTTTTAGGCCTACAATTTACAGATCCAATCCATGAGCCTGGCGGTGGCCAATTTGCAAAATTTTCATATTCATTTATCCTAAAAAGATTGGATTGCATAAGTAGCCTCAGACCCTGCTGCTCACTTGACTATTGGTCTGGAAAGTTAGGCTTGGGTCCATCCCATAAGCCAAGAAACACAACCCAAATCCAGCACAATGAATGTAATCATCACACAGACGCACAAAATGTATAAATAAATAAATACATCATGGATATGAGTGCAAGGTTGTAATCTCCAACTGGTATAGTTTTGTTCCCATGAAGTTTTCCTCAGACTTGATAGAAAATGGGAGGAAAAAACTGAAATTTAGAACAGTTTGGAACCATGTAATCCAATTGCTGGTAGGTTCAAAACAGGTTTCGAAAATATATTTGAATTCTTTGGACAAGGCTAACCAACCACAAAGCTGCCTAAACTCGCATATTCCAAAAACCTCCTCTTCAGAACTCTGCTTGGTTCCAAATATATAACTGACAGCATGTTCTGAATATTAAACTGTCTAAACTCAAAATCTTCTACCATTAGATACAACACAAGTAATATAATACCCCCAAAGCAGTAAACAACAAAACCACAACTGAATTAGATATGATCTAAATTGCAAACAAATAGAAACAAATCATGTAACAAGTTCATATAAAGTATTAACTTTTGTTACTCTGAAATAGAGAAGGAATAAAAAAGAACAGGATGACCCACCTTTGGGGTCTGGAGTGCAATCCTCCTCCAATAGCAGGTGTAAGAGAAGTGATGGGCAGAAGCTGCAAATCCCAGTCCTTTTCCACAGATGGAAATCTGGTCAGAAACTTCATATAAGTCTCATAATTCGCAGCAGACCCAATCAACCAAAGGCGCCCCCGGTGGAGATCCAACAGCCTAGTCAATTCAGCCACCATGTAACCGGCCGACACAGCATCTGCGAGCAGCCAATTCAGATCACCGACATTTATGGCGATGCCAGGCCCCGGACACCGCTCCGCCAGCTGACCCAATTCCTCGAACCTCGAATTGCCCTCTCCGGCGGAGCTCTCCGAGACCCACTTCTCCAGCCACACGAAAGTGAGCCCGGATATCTCCCGGGGAATGGCGTTGGCGGAGCCCGCGATTGCTCCGCCCCTCTCCAAACACTCAGCGAAGCTCCGGACGGCGTCCCCCGCACAAACTCCGACCAACAAAGGGTTCCTGCTCTTCTCACTAACCAAGACCTTCCCAATTCTCCGGCAATTGTCGACCAAATCGGAGGACCCGGCGAATGCTGACAACCCAGAGAACGGGAAATTGAAGCCGGGCCGCCCCGGCTCCAAATTGGGTCCGGCGGTGAAGTTGCAGAGGAAGAGCGGCGGGCACCGGGAGCGCGGGAGTCTCAACAGAGTAGAAGGGGGCGGCCGCAAAAGCGCCATCTGCACGTCGCGGCTCCGGAATCCGGCGTCGGCGAAGACCCGGCTGACTCCTGGATCGTCCAGAATTGAGAGGATTAGGGGCTGAAGCTCAACTTTCACAGAGCGCGGGCACGGCTGCCGGAGGGGGGACGGAGAGGCTCCCGGCTGCCCGAGGGGGGAAGGAGAGGCTCCCGCTTGTGACAGCTAGGAAGAAGAAGGAGACGAAAGGGGAAAGAAGAAGGGGCGATCGTGTTTGGGAGTCACACAGCAGCCATCGAAAGGATTTTGTAGCAGGGATTTTCGGTGGAAATAAAACAGCGTCTGAGGGTATTTTTGTCTTAAAAAATATCTCCGCCTCTATTTTTTTAAAGGCCAATGCCTCTATTTTCCAAGTGCACCGATTTGGAGCATTCTAAAAGTAGAGAGTTTGCCTCTAAAAGTCTAAAGTTGGTAGAGGAAAAATTTATATGCCAAACACCTCTAATTTTTCAATCCTCTGGCTTTTTTAGACATTTAGAGGAATAGAGGCTTGAAATAGACCTCCCAAACATGGGCTTAGAATGCTCCAAATCGGTGCACTTGGAAAATAGAGGCATTGGCCTTTAAAAAAATAGAGGCGGAGATATTTTTTAAGACAAAAATACCCTCAGACGCTGTTTTATTTCCACCGAAAATCCCTGCTACAAAAACCTTTCGATGGCTGCTGTGTGACTCCCAAACACGATCGCCCCTTCTTCTTTCCCCTTTCGTCTCCTTCTTCTTCCTAGCTGTCACAAGCGGGAGCCTCTCCTTCCCCCCTCGGGCAGCCGGGAGCCTCTCCGTCCCCCCTCCGGCAGCCGTGCCCGCGCTCTGTGAAAGTTGAGCTTCAGCCCCTAATCCTCTCAATTCTGGACGATCCAGGAGTCAGCCGGGTCTTCGCCGACGCCGGATTCCGGAGCCGCGACGTGCAGATGGCGCTTTTGCGGCCGCCCCCTTCTACTCTGTTGAGACTCCCGCGCTCCCGGTGCCCGCCGCTCTTCCTCTGCAACTTCACCGCCGGACCCAATTTGGAGCCGGGGCGGCCCGGCTTCAATTTCCCGTTCTCTGGGTTGTCAGCATTCGCCGGGTCCTCCGATTTGGTCGACAATTGCCGGAGAATTGGGAAGGTCTTGGTTAGTGAGAAGAGCAGGAACCCTTTGTTGGTCGGAGTTTGTGCGGGGGACGCCGTCCGGAGCTTCGCTGAGTGTTTGGAGAGGGGCGGAGCAATCGCGGGCTCCGCCAACGCCATTCCCCGGGAGATATCCAGGCTCACTTTCGTGTGGCTGGAGAAGTGGGTCTCGGAGAGCTCCGCCGGAGAGGGCAATTCGAGGTTCGAGGAATTGGGTCAGCTGGCGGAGCGGTGTCCGGGGCCTGGCATCGCCATAAATGTCGGTGATCTGAATTGGCTGCTCGCAGATGCTGTGTCGGCCGGTTACATGGTGGCTGAATTGACTAGGCTGTTGGATCTCCACCGGGGGCGCCTTTGGTTGATTGGGTCTGCTGCGAATTATGAGACTTATATGAAGTTTCTGACCAGATTTCCATCTGTGGAAAAGGACTGGGATTTGCAGCTTCTGCCCATCACTTCTCTTACACCTGCTATTGGAGGAGGATTGCACTCCAGACCCCAAAGGTGGGTCATCCTGTTCTTTTTTATTCCTTCTCTATTTCAGAGTAACAAAAGTTAATACTTTATATGAACTTGTTACATGATTTGTTTCTATTTTGTTTGCAATTTAGATCATATCTAATTCAGTTGTGGTTTTGTTGTTTACTGCTTTGGGGGTATTATATTACTTGTGTTGTATCTAATGGTAGAAGATTTTGAGTTTAGACAGTTTAATATTCAGAACATGCTGTCAGTTATATATTTGGAACCAAGCAGAGTTCTGAAGAGGAGGTTTTTGGAATATGCGAGTTTAGGCAGCTTTGTGGTTGGTTAGCCTTGTCCAAAGAATTCAAATATATTTTCGAAACCTGTTTTGAACCTACCAGCAATTGGATTACATGGTTCCAAACTGTTCTAAATTTCAGTTTTTTCCTCCCATTTTCTATCAAGTCTGAGGAAAACTTCATGGGAACAAAACTATACCAGTTGGAGATTACAACCTTGCACTCATATCCATGATGTATTTATTTATTTATACATTTTGTGCGTCTGTGTGATGATTACATTCATTGTGCTGGATTTGGGTTGTGTTTCTTGGCTTATGGGACCCAAGCCTAACTTTCCAGACCAATAGTCAAGTGAGCAGCAGGGTCTGAGGCTACTCATGCAATCCAATCTTTTTAGGATAAATGAATATGAAAATTTTGCAAATTGGCCACCGCCAGGCTCATGGATTGGATCTGTAAATTTTAGGCCTAAAAACTAAATGGGGGCAAACTTGGATTGCATTTGGCCCACCCCATGAAGGCCCTTATTATGTGTAAGGTCTGGTCATCAAACATTCGCCCATCAAAGTTTGGTCAATGAGACTCAGGTGGTGATGGTGATTACTTCTACTATGGTGGAAGTTATGATATGTTTGTTTCACATACCAAAGTGTTTGATAAAAGTCTTAAGAGATATATGTTTATGTATCATTTTACCACCCCTGTAATAGCAAATGTGCATTAGATCTTTTTTTAAATAATGACAGAAACTACCCCTTTTAAAAAGAGGCAGACTCCTCTAATAAGAGGCAGAAAGAGGAAGTACCAAACGGTCTATTTAAAATAGAGCCTTGCAATACCAAACACTTTCTTTTATTTTAGCTCTCTTTTTTGTGGCTCTTTTTTTCATGGCTCTATTTTAGATAGCTCTATCGAAATAAGAGTAGAGATACCAAACAAGGCCTAAAAGTAGAGAGTTTGCCTCTAAAAGTCTAAAGTTGGTAGAGGAAAAATTTATATGCCAAACACCTCTAATTTTTCAATCCTCTGGCTTTTTTAGACATTTAGAGGAATAGAGGCTTGAAATAGACCTCCCAAACATGGGCTAATCCTTTTCCACTTTGGATCCAATTGGAGAGGAGAGACCAGCTGGTTATTTCACATAAGAAGAGTCCCACATCGTAGAGAAACAAGAAGACCACGAGAGAAGACTTTAATAAAATGGAATCAGTAGGGGTGAGGAAAAACACGCAGCCGTGTGGTGAGCACATAGCGACCTATTCTTTCGCCTTTTACTAAAGAATACCGTGTGCTCGCTACTTAAAGCGGCATATGCTTATTTTTGAAGGGTTTTTTCAAATTTTTTCGATGGAACCCCACCAAAGCTAATTTTAAATGTTCTTCTTCTTGTTTTTGGATGGAACTCCACCAATGCTAATTTTAAATGTTGCAGGTGAACTATAAATACCTATTACACTAAATTATAGGTGCAATTCAATTTTATCGGCATCAAAAGTATTCTTTGGATCAATGAGGTTGATTACCATGTAATTTTTACTTCTTCGGTTCAAGATTTGCTCTTTCTTTATGCTAATAATGTTGGGATTGGCTATACGAATTATGTTTTTTTTATTCTGATTGGCTATACAAATTATGTTTTTTTATTCTGATCTATTTTAATGATAGTTCGGCACCCAAAAAAAGTTGGAAAGAAACTATTAAACATGACATTCTTTACATAGATTTAACGGAGGACATGGCCGACCCCACCTAGTGGGAAAAGGCTTGGTTTTGTTTGGTTTGGGTTGGTTTATTCCGATCTATTTTGAGTCACATCCCATACCTTCATAGTCAAACTTCTCCTTACTGGTGTCATATCGGCCTACGTTGGACATGCCCAAATGTTAAATTCATATATTTGCATCATTAAAGCATCATTTTAGAAATAATTATGGACTTAATTAAAATAAATGCATTCATTCTCACATAATTTCATCATTTTATGCATTTTCACTCTGAACTTTAGAATTTAAGCATTTCATGCACATTTTCTTTATTATTTTAATATTTTATGTAATTTTCTAATTTTTCGAAGAATCCTAATTAGATTAGGACGACTTCAATTAGGGATCTTCAGTATTTCACTGGCTGAGTTAGATTTTGCAGAAAATGACATTTGGAGGACCCGTTGAACCTTAGGGAGAATTTTGTGAAGAGTCTTAGTTGCATCAGGACTTTAACATGGGACCCGCATTGCTAAATTGAAGAGTTCACTAAGAGGACCCCAGATACACACATGTGGAGATCAACCAGAAGGGGTCCACTCATCATGTCACTTGAAGAGTCCTAAATAAAGTTTGGGATCCTTACCCTAGAGGGGGCGGGGGGTGAATAGGGTGAGCTACAACTTAGTGACCAATTATGATCAATTTTAACTTTCTTTAAATTAACTAGTCACAAGTGATGATTATCAAATAAAATGTGGAAGCTAAACAAAACAATCACCACAAAGCAATCACCATCACACAATGATTTATAGTGGTTCGGCCTCTATGCCTACATCAACTACTGGCTTGTGATCCAACACTCCACCAGATTTCCACTATTCATGCTTTTCAAAGGGCTAAGCAATAACCACTACAACGTTGTTTTTCGAGGCTTAACAACAACCTATCAATGTGCTTTTCTAAGCTAAGCAATAACCTTTACAAGATAATTTTTCAAGGCTAAGCAATAACTTCTACAAATGAGAAGATTTTCTCTAAAGGTAGTGTTTACACAAACACTTAAAGAGATACAATTTAAGCTCAATAAAATTGCCTCTAAATTAGGCGAATATGAAAGCGTAAAACTAACTCATACAATACTTATGAAATGCAAAGATGAATGCTCATGATATGTGTGTGTGTGAAAACTTTAATCAAATTAAAAGTAAGCTCAGTCAATTTACGCTTAAAGCATTTAAAAGTTTAATGCACACAAAGATATGATTGAAGTCAAATGCAAATCACTTGAACAACTACAAACTTGTTAATGATATGAAAATTAAAAGATCACAAGTTGTATGAAAATATTTAAGACTAATCAAGTGATGCATGTGCAATGTTGTTTTTAAAAATAAAAGTTTAACTAAGGTTTTAAAAATTGAAAACAACAAAGAAAGATTCAACCAAGTAAATAAAACATGTTATAAAAGAAAACAAAGATTTCAACAAAACATGATTTATAAAGTTTTAAAACAAAACTTGGTTTGAATCAAAGTGAAAAATCCATCACAACTTAAATCAAAGATTGAATGAATGTAATGGATTTAACATATCATAGTTATTATGCTAAAAATCATTTACCAATAATTTAAACAGAGCATATAACATATGATAAATAAATGGTAAAGCTTACTTGGAGATTTAACTTCATTAATCCAAGCTTTAGCTTTCCTAAAGACCCTCTTGGTCTCTCTTAGTTCATTCCCCTTTTACTTGTCTGTAAACATCTCAAAAATGGCTTAAGAGTTCCACACTTTGGCAAAGGAATGAGCCACTATTTATATCCAAAAATTGTCCAACGGCTAGTCCCCGGTCGACCTACCCTGTGCTCGGTCGACCTACCCCCAATGGTCATAAATCTGCCCGTTGCAGAAGCCTAATAGCTCTATTTCTCGGTTGACCCACAGAGTGGTCGGTCGACCGAGTCC
Organism: Litsea cubeba; assembly: GCA_012931725.1. Lineage (NCBI taxonomy): Eukaryota > Viridiplantae > Streptophyta > Magnoliopsida > Laurales > Lauraceae > Litsea > Litsea cubeba. The sequence goes on from CM022948.1 coordinate 8,844,171, forward strand.
CTTGGTTCGGTCGACCGACCATACAGTAGGTCAACCGGGTACATGCTCAGAAATTCTGAAAATTCATAAACTTGAAACAATGAGGGCTGATCTTCAATGGACTTAGGGGCAAGTAAATCAAACTTAGAAACATGTTTTAAATCATTCTAAGAGTTTTAAAAACATGAAACATAAAATGCCAAATATGAATTGAAACTTAAAAATCAATGGCTTTCTTGATTAATAAAAATTCTTTTCAAAAATAAATGCATCCAAGATTTAAAACCAAATATGCATGAAACATGATTTCTAAAAGTCTTTAAAACCAATGCATGTGAAAATTAAGATTTCAAGATATTCTAATTCAATGCATGTGTGAAAATGCGAATGATGATTGAAATGAATAATGCATCCATCAAATTGCAATATACAAAATCCCTAACACTAATTGTAGTAAAAGATCTCTCATAGAGCCCACTATTCAAGTAGCGGAGTTGCTCCACCTAGTATGGTCCACAGTAGTTGCAGCTTTTTTTTTTTTGGTAACCCAGCTAGGGGGGTTGGGACCCAAGAGAGAGCCTGCAAATACACGGGAATGTAGCCCACTCGAGTGGGAGAGAAGCCCGCACAAGCGGAAAGAAAGTTCACACAGGTGGGAAAGGAGCCTGGTAATTTGAAATAACTCAAGGAAATTCATACAGATAATTCTGATGGGAGATAAAAGCTAAGAAGTTTGAATCAACCACAACTGATCTCCTCCCAAAAATAGAAGATGTGTAGAGATAGAGTCCATTGCAAATCAAAATTCAAAAGTCTTTTCCTCAAGAAAACCTATCGTAAAATGATCATAACTTTCAATTTGACCGTCGAATCGGTGGAACTTACATACTGTTGGAAAGCTTATTCAAAGTAAATATTCGTGGAGCCTAAGATCATGTAAATCAACGCTAAATTGACCAAGTGATGGGCCCTGAAAGTTTCATATATATTTTTAGGCTGGATTGCAAATAAATCCACACCATTTATAATCCATTGTTGCACATCCCGTATGGGACCCCATCTGAAGATTGGATAAACCATCCAGAGGTTTCCAAAAGCTTCCACCTTAGGCCTGTCAATTGAGCACGTTGAAATGGGTATCCGGCGTGGCCTAGCTCATTCCAAGCCCAAAAATATAGGGCTTTTAAAAAAGCATTGGCTTGGGCTAACGATTTTAAAACCCGGTCAAAATGGGACTGGAAATGGGTAGAACAAACTCGACCCGGCCCAGCCACAAGGAAAATGAAGCTAGACCAGGTTGCGGGTCCTACTATCCAATTATCATTGAAGTTTGAACAGCTCGACCAGATCCAAACCCAGCAAACTAGTTCACTGATGTGAATAGCTAGTTTTTTCAAAGTTTGTTAGTGTGTATTGATTACTATGGACAAATTATTATATCATAGACGATTAATGTACATGGACAGTTTATCGCATTATGCTTTTCTACCTTGTATTGTTTTATTTTTAATATAGATTCATTCATTTTCAATTAATTGACTATTGATGATATATATACCTTTAAAAAAAAATTAGATTAGTAGTGCTTTTTTCTAGCTATCTAACTCTATATGCATATTCATCTTTAATATACTTATTTTTTAAACTTGTCCAAGATTATTGAGTAAGAAATATAAAATACATTTTTCATATCTACGGAGTTTTTGGTTATCCCAACTCAACAATTTAGTTGTGCACTAGCATTGAGGAAAGAATACAATTAGATGTGCACTAGCATTGTAACAAAACAGAGTAAAAAGTATAGAATGTTTAGCTTATATTTAAGACCGTGCTAAAACCTAGCCCACCACGGGTCCACACGGGACAGAATTTGATGTAGGCCAATTCAATTTATGGTCGAAATTGGACAACCCCTGGCAAGCCCGCCCTATATTCGGAACGGTATTGGACAACCCAAGCTCAGGCCCGACCGGCCCATCGACAAGCCCATTCTGCCTCATTCAAATTAAAAAAAAAAAAAGATAAAAGATTTACCTTATCAAAGAAGATAAATCAAATCTATAGAGAAGATGTCCAAATTCAATGAATCTGTAAGATAACCGAGAGTAATAAAAGGAACCCATGAAGTGTACGTGAGGTACCTTTCTCCTCTCCCTTGGACGACCAAGCCTCCCCTCTCTCCTCTCTTCCCTCCATTATTTTTTTATTTTATTTTTTTTAAAGGTATTCTAGAGCCTTGTTCCAGAAACTAGGATTTTTGGAAAAGAGATTTCTGAGGGACCATTGTAAAAGGAGATGTTATCAATGAAGGTCATGTCCTCTTCCAACCTCAATTTAAAGTCATCATCACCCCTTTTACTCAAGAAGTTGGAGTTATAAAAACAAAGAACGGAAGTCCTTGGTGACTTTTTTTTTTTTTTTTTTTTTTGCCATAAGCAAAGAATTAAGGGGTTGGATTTCTTTACCCCGAATGATGAAATCATAACATATCTAGGTTTTTTTTTTTAGAAATCATATTTGTTAAAAATATGATATTCCTGGGCTTGTTTCGTAAAACACTTGTAAGGTGAAATGAACTGAAGTGAATACTGAAGAGAGTAAAATATTAAGGGGTCTAATAACAAATGATAAAATTTAATTTTTAGCTGCTTGATAAGGAATCTTTTTTTACTTTTTAAAAAGTAGATAGATTTTTGTCCTGTAGTGGCATGAGAATGTTGATTTTTGACTTTTTTTTCAAATTAATGAGGGAATTTTGAAACTTTTATACTTTTGATATGACCCCTAGTCTTTTCTTGTCTGGTGAAAGGAGGCTTTACTTTACTCCACTTTACTAGTTAAGTGGCCAAAAAAGACACGTCATGTTGCCTAACCACATCAATTAAGAAATGGAGTAGATGAATTACTATATTTTTCATTGTTTTGGTTCTACATAAAAAATGATTTTTTTATTAATTAGAAAAATAGTTTATTTTCAAGCAATTTTAAAAAAAACTGACCAAGAGTTTTCTTTTTTTAAGAACAAACTAGAGGTTGTAATGGTTTGGTCCAACCTTATTCGACCATCAAGTCTGAAACCCTGCTATGAAAAAAGAGAGTAAAAACTAAAAAATAAAAGAAAACAAGAAAAGAAAAAGGGAGAGAGAAAGAAAATCAGCAACGTCATGCATTGATAATCACGCAGTCGCATGGTGAGTGCAGAGCAAACTATTCTTTTGCCTTTCACTAAAAAGAATACCATGTGTTAAAGCTCCATACTCCCATGGTTCGGAATCGCGGTATCGGTTGCGGTTCGGCCCACCCAAAAACCGAGACAGTATCCATATTAGTTGTGGTTCGCGGTCCGTCGCAGTCGTTGCATTGTGAATTTTCTTAGTCTTAAGAAATCTGAGAAAATATCCAAAAAATATAGAATATTATAAAATCCAGTAAAATAATATTTTTTCTATTAGTAACACTATAAATAAAATTATCAGTCCCCTTAAGTCATGACATCATGTATCGCTGTCTTATTTGAAATTGTATAAATTTTATTTATAATTAAGTAAGTTAGATGTATATACCAAACTAAGTTAGAATATCATGAATTTCTAAAAACCCCAATGTATAGATCTAGTATCAAAACATGTAGATCTAAGAGAATGAAATATATTCACAACAAAGAAAGGGCGTGCAACCATCATTTCTAAGTTGTTTATCAAAAAATCTAAAAAAAAATAAGAATACTAACTTTGGTAGAATTGTATGCGACTTTTCCTTACTAAATTCTCAAAAAAATATGTGTTTTTGATGGCTTGAGAGGTATTGAAGTGTTAAGAAGGAAGAGGAGCAGCTAGAGTTTGGAGGAGATGGGATGAAATGGGGAAGAAAATGAGAAAAATGGAAAAAAAGGGTTTTACATCTGTTGGTCGATAAACTGGAATTCTCGGCCGATATATTGGGGATATTTTGACAATACGATACCGAAACCGATAATTCGGTATCAATCGATTTTTTCAACCATGCATACTCCTATTTGGGATTTATTCCTTCTTTAGTAAAAACCCCATCAAAATAATTTAAAATCTCACGTTTTGTTCAATTATATATTTCTTAGAGATAAGAACGCCTTCTCTGTTATGTACGTAATCGGGATATTGCTACTTATAAACCCTCTTGTGGATAACAATGATTGGTTGATAAAAGCCTGATCCACCAAGACAAGTACCTTTCTAAATAAGTGGCGGACCTAGGATTTTATTTTTATTTTGATTTGAGGGGGGTGGACCCAAATAGGTGGTTAGGTTTTGGGGCAAACGCAGAACTTTCATGTGGGTTTTAGAGATGGGCCCATTCATGTGGGTTTTGGAAGTGGACTTAGGATCTTCGCCCGTGTTTTGGAAGCAGACCAATGTTTAACGGGGGCGACCACCCCGATACTATATATATGTAGGACTACCCTTGTGACTCTCATGTGGCTTGCTTGCTATAACACTCAAGTCTAGGACAACAAAGGGTTGCTCAGTTGGTTGACAACCCCGCATGTCACCTAGCTATCCGGGGGTTTGCCACTCTTCCCACATGTGTGTGGCCTCTCTTCCCACTTTGCGTGCTTCCTCTTCCCACTACCAATCATTTCATATTTGGAGTGAAGAAAAAAAATAGGAATTAAGAATATTTGATCCACCCATTTCTTATGAATGATTGAAAAAAAAATAATGCCCAGGAAGAAACACAGAATCCCTCTTCAAACAAAACAAAAAGGAGGTTATAATAGTCCATCCAAGAAACTTATGGAGAATATCTCACCATGATTGCACCAAATCAGACTAATGGTCTAGATAACAGAATAGAGAATGAATGAATCAGGATAATCTGTACTTCCCCTGATAAAGGAGCCCATACTCCCAGTAATCCTGACGGAAATTAAATAACTTCAACACCAATTCAAAGATCCGAACGTTTCTGAAGAAGTTGCAGCCAAGTGGGACTCACCTTCTATCCTTCCTCTCACTAGTAGATGCCTTGACAGTAACTTCTTCTCTCTTCTCAAGAAGGTTTTCCAGTCAGTTTCCCCTACAACAGTGACAGATCTTTGAGATGAACTAAAACAGTAGATGGAACAGATAGACTCTGTGCTGCTCTTATCCACCTGGGTGAGAAAAAAAAAGAAAAAGAAGCAAACCAATCTAATCCTTTTCCACTTTGGATCCAATTGGAGAGGGAGAGATCAGCAGCTGGTTGTTTGACATAAGAAGAGTCCCACATCGTAGAGAAACAAGAAGATGACCGAGACAACACTTCAATAAAATTGAATCAGTAGAATAAGGAAATGGCACGCAGCCGTGTGGTGGGCACATAGCTAACTATTCTTTCGCCTTTTACTAAAGAATACCGTGTGCTCGCCACTCACAGCGGCATACGCCTATTTTTTTTAGGGTTTTTTCCTTTTTAGGTTGAAACCCATCAAATCTAATTTTAAATTTTTTTTCTATCAAATTTTTTTATTAGGGTTTTTTCCTTTTTAGGTTGAAACTCACCAAATTTAATTTTAAATTCTTTTTCTATCAAATTTTTTTGAAAGGGTTGGATCAAGTTCACGGGCCCGTTTGGCATTTTACTTTGAAAATCAAGTGGAGTTAAGTGAAATAAAAAGTATGAATAAAATATATAGTGGGATATGATGGTATTTTATTTTTAGTTGTTTGGGATGTTGACTTTTGGTATGGGAAATGGAGTTTTTTTTATCTTTTAGTTAATAAATGTGGTTACTTTTTGACTTTTTGTTGGAAAAGTTGGATGGAGTTTTGATAAAAAAATGCTTTTGATGTGATGATGTGTTGGTGACTTTACTCCACTTGACTTTACAAGTAGAAACCCCAAACGGGCCAGGAATTTTTGCTTCTCGGGTTCAGAATTTGCTTTTTGCATAAAGTCATCTTTTTGTAACTTAATCTACTGATAAATTTATCCAAATTGTTTTCAAAAAAAGGTCTTAGCCAAATTGTTGGATCAAGTTCACTATGTAACTTTTATCTAAACTGATAAAATGATCAAAAAATTTCTCTTCAATTGGCCAAAAAGATCATAGCTTAATCAGAGTAATAGGGAGAATAGTGATCTCAAATTAAGCTACTTAATTTGCCAAAAGAATTAATAACGCCTTTATAGTTGTTATCTCTAAGTCTAAGTATGTTAAGGATCTTAGAACCATAAGCTTATAAGCTTATGCAATGTAGTTTATAAGATTATCTCCAAAAGTGATAGCTAATAAACTAAAATTTGTCCTCAATTCGGTTGTAGGACCCTACCAAAGTGCCTTTACATTATGCCCATGAAATACTCCATCACTTCAAGAAAAAGGACAAAGAATAAGCTTTTGGGACTAAAAGCTAGATATGGCAAAGGCCTATGATAGAATGGAATTGGATTTTCTTGAAGCTACACTGGAGGCTTTTGGATCTCATGATATGAAATTCATTCGAACCATTAAAGAATGTATTTCCTCGGCCTCTTAGTCCCTCCTCCTCAATGGCTCCCCCTTCTGAAAAATTATCCCAACTAGAGGTCCAGGGTAAAGAGACCCACTCTTCCCATATTTCTTTATTTTGGGAGTTGAAGTTCTATCCAAGATGAATATAAAAAGTGGAAAATGAGGGTCTGATTCATAGTGAGAAATTAGCTAAAAGAGCCCCTAGTATTTCTCATCTCTTCTTTGCCGATGATAGTTTCATTTTCTGCAATGCCTCTCTCATTACAACATGAAACATAAAAAGGTATTCTTGATAATTATTATGAATTATCAGGACAATTTGTGAACTTTAAAATACATCTGTTGTTTATTTTAGCAAAGGAGCATGTAGTACCAGATGTAAATCTATAACATCATTCTCAGGGTTAGATTCATGGACAGCAATAAAAAAAACACCTTGGCAGTCCTATGCTTCTAAATAAACATAAAATACTAATTTTAGATCTCTAGTCAATAAAATTAAGAATAAAGTTTGATCTTGGAAAATTCCCCTTCTATAGAAATACACTTATCAAGTCAGTTGTCTTGACTCTTGACAATTTAGGTATACAATATGTATATGCTGCAACTTCCTAACAAAACAACAGAGACTATTGACAGGTTATTTAGAAAGTTCTGGTGGGTTGATCAAGAGGATAAAAAGAAAATTCATACAATTAAATGGAGTGAGATATGTAGACCAATCAATGAAGGAAGTTTAGGAATCAGAGATTCAAAAAGCAATACTCTAGTATTATTAGTCAAAATATGTTGGAGATATTTAACTTATAGCAATCTTTACTACTTAAAGATCTTCAAGGAGAAGTATTATCCTAACAAGGTATTATGGGAAGCTAAATTTAGAAAAGGAAATTCTGATTTTGGAAGGGGTTTTTATAAATGCCCTGAATTTTATAAATGAAAATATTGGTTGGATCATTGGTAATGGTGAAAAATATAGACTATAAAGACTGTGGCCCTAACCTAAACCTGAATTTTATTAGGAACTAGGCTTCAACCGAAAGCAGGTCCAAATATTAGAACCATGATTAGATTAGTAGTTTGGGAGCCATTTACATCTTCTCATTTCGGTCCACCTAAAGACCTTTCATAACACTATCTTGAATGCTCGGAGTTGGTGGAGTGGCATAAGTTGTAGATTAGCTCTCACGTCTTGTACTTGAAACCACCGTAGTTTTACCCGGTGTGTATTTGTATGGATTTATCAGGTGCCACCAGATGGATTAGTCATGCTGGATCAAATACCTCAATGATACCCGCACCATTAAAAAAAAATGTCCTCAAAAGCATTAGGCGACAACACTGCATTCCCACCAAGCAAGGCAACAACACTAGCATGACCCATTATACTATATTAAAGAGGAGGGTTTTGGATTCAATTTTCACCGTCTTACTCTCCACTTTTCTTTTCTTTTTTCAAAGAATTTATTTCTATCCAAACTCTTATTATTCCCTTTCTTCTCCAATTCTCCTCTTTTCTTTCGATGCACCAGCTCTCGGATTACATAAAGACAGACCCATAACACTTTTTTTCCCTTTTGCTTTGTTTCTAAAAAACTATAGGTTTTTTATGAATGAATATTTAAGTTTCAATGTTTTCCATATCCGTGCTGAAAATAGGTAATTATGCTAATTGATGAATTATTCATGGTCGATGGAATTACAAGATTGCATTTTTTTTCTAGGGATATCGACCTGACATCTGCCCCGAAGCTGTTGGAAGTTTAAGTAATTCCCATCATTATTATACAAACAGCTCTACAAGAGATATTTAAACTTCCAACTATTTTGGGGTAAATGTCAGGTCTTAAGTGTATAGTGTCAAAATCCCTGTTTTTATGAATTGTGATAAGCCAGTGAGATACTGTTATGCATATACATGCAGAAGCAAAAACCAGCCACATGCCCCCAACGACCTTCAGAATATGGACCATAAAAACTGTGGTCCTAATCTAAACTGAATTTTATTAGGAACTAGGCCTCAACCGAAAGCAAGTCTAAATATTAGAACCATGATTAGATTTGTAGTTTGGGACCCATTTACATCTTCGCATCTCGATCCACCTAACGACCATTCAGAACGCTTCCATTCAAAGCACTATCTTGAATGCTCGGAGATGGTGGAGTGGCATAAGTTGCAGATTTTCTCCCCATGCCTCGTACTTGAAACTGCTTTAGATTTACCAAATGTGCATTTATGTGCGTTTATCAGGTCCCACCAGATGGATTAGTCATGTTGGATCAAATACCTCAACTATACTCACACCATTAAAAAAAAGGCCTCTAAAGCATATGGCAACAGCTTTGCATTCCCACCAAGCAAGGCGACAACAACATCAGGACCTATTGATGAATTGATCATGGTTGATGGAATTATGGGATTGTATATTTTCTAGGAATATTAACCTGACATTCGCCCCGAAGTTGTTGGAAGTTTAAGTATTTTCCGCTGTTATTATACAAACTGCTCTACAAGAAATGTTTAAACCTCCAACTATTATGTGGCAAATGTCAGGTCTTAAGTGCGTACAGTCAAAATCTCGGTATGGAAATGGAACTGGATCTCTTGCAATGGGGGTCTTGGGAAACCCATATTTTCTACTATTAACTCAAACCTCTTTGTTAAAGACCTATTGGCTATTGGACCATAAAAGGAGATGGAATGTGTCATTTTTTAGGAACCATTTTTAACATCACTAGAAATTTGGAAGGTACCTTAAAATTTATATCCCTGTAGATAAAAGAGTCTGGACTTATACAAAGAAAGGTCAAGTGATCGTTACTGCAAATAATTTAGAAAATGGGAGTGGGGGTTGAGAAAATGGAAAGACTTTTGGAGACTTCCTATTCCCCATAGAATCATTCTTTTTGGGTGGAAATGTCTTAGAAAAGTATTGCTTCTTGTTCAATTTGTGGTTGTTTGGAAGAGTCGGCTGAACATGCTCTATTCCACTCTGAACATGAAAGAGCAGTGGCTTTCTAGAATGGTGTAAGGATTCCTTTGATTATGATGAACCAACTCTCCCAACTAATAATAATTTTACTAAAGCTTGGGCCCTTGCCATCTGAAGGATTACCTAAAAGGCCAAAATTTATGATTTATGTAAGGGTATTAAATTAAATCCCTTCAAAGCTCTTGAACAAGTTAAAATTTTGATTGGATTATCCTTTCTTGATTTGATAAATGTTAAGGAAAGACCAAATGGAAGGATCTCCCAAGCCTTAGTATATATTATTAGAAAATATGCGGTTTTGATTTTTTCCATTGTTGCATTTAGAAAATCGGATGGTAAAGCTTCTTTTGGATACGTCCTTTGGTTTAAATCTATCATTTGTACAGGAGTTAGCGGAGAGGGGTTTGGCTCATCAAAAGAGGCTGAAATGAGGGCGATCCTCGTTGCTTTGAATAGAGCTAAAGTATGGGGCGTGCGGACAAATTTTGTGTGATGTGATGATGATCTAGACAATCAATGGTGGCAAAGATTGGGTGTTAATCTCTTGATACCAATTACATTGCTTTTATCCAAAATGCCTCTTGGTACGAAGAATTTTGTCCTTGTTCAACCTCTCATTGCCACAACTCTCAATATTACAAAGTTCGTTAAAACCTTTCCACGCTCAGAGGTTTCTTATTTTCCCCCAATTTCTCATCACCATAGAATTGGTTTATCGAATTGCCAATTGGTAGTAAGCCAATTGTAGAACATTATGAACACTAAGAGGATTTATAGTGAGAAGTTTTCCAAAGTTATCAGTAGCAAAAGCTTAGATTTATGCTGTGACTCCTGTCCTCGTGTTTTATTTTAAGTCGTTTTTTTTTCCAAAATAACATTGTTTTATCCAAAATGCTTTTTAGTACTAAGGTCAAACCTTACTTTCGTCCCTGCTCGACGGGCGGGTCTTCAGGTCTTGCAGTCAAGCTCCCTTCTGCCTTGGCACTCGAGGGCCAATTACTCAGAGAATTCCTCGTAGTAAGAACTTTAACGTTTTGATTTTCTTTCCTTGTTAAACCAGTCATTGCCGTTGCCCGTTACTATTGTTTATGCAAAATGCTTCTTTCTATTAAGGCGTTTATAGAACCTCTCCACAGCGAGAAGTTTTATGTTATGGTTTTGGATTTTGTGTGGCCTCTCATTATTAATAGCATCGTTTACCATGAGCGCAAGCTTTAATGTCATGTTTTTTGTTCTTGCATTGTGCAGTCGTTCAACATCTCAGTATCAATAACATTGTTTTATCTAAAATATTGCTCAGTAATAAGAGATTTGCTTGTAAGTATTCCTGGCATCAATCATTCAAAATAAAAATGAAAAATAAAAAAAAAAAAAATTTTCCTTGTATCAAGAGGTTTCATGATTCATCACTGACAAGAAGCTTGGGAGACCTCGTGACACCAAGAGATTATACTTAATGATTTTTGTCCTTCTATGGGAAAGATTTTTATTTATTTTTGATAACATAACTTGAACCCACAACCTCAAGGTTGCAATAGTAATGATTTTTGTCTTTTTGTTAAATTTAAAGTCACGCAACCTCTATGTACCAGCTACACTAATTAAAACAGGTTCAAGGTTTTGGGTACAAAGAGGTTTTGCATCCTGATTTCTGTCATTGTAGTCATTTGACCTCTTGGTAGCAAAAGCATTGTTTTATCCAAAATGTCTCTTGGTACTAAAAAGTTTGTTAGACCTATTGGTAGCAAAAGCATTGTTTTATCCAAAATGTCTCTTGGTACTAAAAAGTTTTGGTACCAATAGATTCCTTGTATCAAGAAGTCTGACAAAGTCATCAATACCAGTTAAACTTTTTGGCAATGAGAGCTTTACAATTATGATTTTTATCTCTGTTACATGTTCAGTCATTCATCATCTCAGAACCAATTACAATGTGTAATCCAAAATGGCTCCTGGCACCCCAGATGTTTGAAAAACATCATAGTGAAGGGGGGTTAATGTTAGAGATTTTTACAAAAAAGCCCCTCTATTTTCATGAAATCTCAAAAAAGGCCCTTGTCTTCTACGTTTTTACTAATATCTCCCTTGACAGACAGTCAAACTTAACCGCTTCCTTTCGCCCCCTCATTTTTTGTTTTTGACCATTTTACCCCTGATAAAATGAGTTAGCCACTTATCCCTACAACTCATCACCTGTATTCCCAACCCCCGCCTAGCCCCATCTCCACCCTGCAGAGAAACACCATCCTCTGCTCATCGTCATTCCACCACCCAGACAAGCCCTCACCCTCAACCTTCTCACCCACAGCCACCGTCTCCACCAGCACTCAAAGTTCTCTAGGTTGATTCACACGTCTCATTCCCAATCGCACCACAGGTACTACTTTGTTTTCCCCATCTCCATGTGTACCATTGATGGCCAGATTGTTTTTTGTTGAATTTGAAGCAATCTCCAGCGATCAGAAATGTGTAGCTGAGTATTAAAGTAAAGTTTAGCGCTCTGGTATGATTGTCGAGGCTATTCATGTTAATATTGAAGTCCTTGACACCAACAGGAATGGAGGGCAGGAAGCAACCATTTCCAGAACAGGTCCCATTGGCAATGACCTCTTTGTTCGAAGAAAGAGGAAGACATCCGTTGGTAAAGCTTGAATTGGATTGCGAAAGGTAGCCTGCTATGAGGGCCACGGTGTCGCAACCCAGTGCCGTGAACCTGTTGCGGGTGTTTGAGAAGGTGTATGGCCCACTTTCACCCAAAGACATCTCCAAGTAACCGCCCATGTATCCTGAGCTGTTGTGACAACCCAAGGCAACAAGGGTGTTAACTCTCGCTTGGCCTTCTTGTATAGATATTTCAAGATCGTCAAATGCATTACCCATGATTCCATGAAAAATGGTTTTGGAGGGTGAAAAGATTTGTTACAGAATTCATTGAACCAGAGCCCATCTATTCTACAGCCATCTCCGATGCCAACGGGGTATGAAATGTTAATGATGTTAGGAAAATTGTGTGGCCCGACTGCCATTGGGCCCACGCCAGATCGAGCCCGGCGGTGTGCCACGGATGAACTCCCAACAAGTCTTGATCTGGTTGAGTCAGATAAGGATCAAACTCTTAGTGGTAGAGTTTGGATCAAGTTCAGACTCTCAGTTGGCAGAATTCCCACGCTGGTCAGGAGATGTGGGATTCCAGGAGAGGTAGAATCCGGATAGAGTTGTAACTCCTAGGGATTGCTCTATATAAGGGAGATGGGAACTCTTGGTTGATCATCCAGAAGATCTGAGAGCATTCGCAGCGAGTTCGCAGGTCTACCTCACACCGGAACGCACAAGGTTCTCGGCGAGTTCGGTTCCGACACCCATCTGGGACCAGCAACTTCTTTCAAATGAGACCACAATTCTTAGGGCAATTGGGGTTCAGATTGCTGTTGTCAGCCATACAAGAACGAGATGACGCAGAAAATGCCAACAACCCATTTCACTCGCCCCTTCTCTCTCTTTCTTTCTTCTCTCCCTTTACTAATGGGTATTATATACATGAGAGTGATTGGTCGACTAGATTCGGATTCCGTCGGTGTCAATTTGGAGAGGGGATGGGGAACTGGATTTGGGGAGAAGATCTAGAAGCTGGATTTGATGGAGATGTTGGATAATACGGGAGGAGTGTATGGGGTTCTCGTTACATGTGAAAAAATACATGTGAAAAAATATATCATTACTATTTTTTCTATTTATACAGCAATACAAGATCTCATATGACCGCTACGCCCACTTATCTTAGTTACTTTTGCAAAATATATATATTTTCTCTCAATTTTCAATATTTTAGATTTTCTATAATTTTTTCAAGTTTTTTTGATGATTTTTTCAAATGGCACCACTACGCTACTTAGCGTTTTGACGGCGGACCGCTACGCCTGCCGCTACCGCTATTTTCATCCTTGGTCACGGTCATTGACCTTGTGTTAAAGTCACTCAAACAGTTATCATCATCCTAGTACTAAGAGGTTTTACATGTTAGGGCTTTTACAAGTTGATGTTGTTGTCCATTTTAAAGTTGCTAAACTTGTCAAAAGAATTTAAAAAAAAAAAAATTAAGGCTAAAGACCCTCTCAATGTAGAGTGGTTTTACATCTATAAAGATGTTAACACCTCAATAACAATATTTTTTTTTACCCTATAACTCTCTTAGACTAAGAGGTCTACATAATTCTGTTTTAAAATGGAAATTTTGATTTCTACTAAGTGTTATGGTCACATTGAAAATCGAGGACAATGAAAGTATGGAAACCATAATAGCCATTTGTAATAAATTTGAGGCTGCATAGAACTTCCATTCAGACATAAATACTTATAACTGTAAAGGGAAAGTTGTAACTTCTACAGAAACAAGCACAACATTTTTTTTCATCAATAATGTCTTGGCATATTAGGAAGGAGGGGTAAACCCTGCTCACCTTGTGGCACCCTTGCTGGCCACTGTGACAGCATATCAAGAAAGCAAAATATTTTGTTCCTACAAACTATTCTACCATGGTGTACAAACTGATATGTGGTAAGAGCACTACCAGTAACATTATGCAAGTTGAGACGCGCGTGCAGAGAGATAGAGAGAGTTACCATAGTTTTCTGACACAGTGGGTTGACCAGACTGAGGCCATTAACAAGTCGAGTCAACTAGGAAACTCAGCAGGTTGACCAAGTGGGCTAGTAATTTATATTTTATTTAAGTGGGACCCCAAGATGAATGGGATCCACTATCTATATTCTAACCGTCCATGAAACAATATGATGTGAGCTGGGACCCATGAATTGCTTGATAAAGATCAAAGGATTAAATGATCATAGACCTCACAAATTGACCAAACATAACCTATTTAAGTGGAACTCCCCAGATGAATGGAGTCCACCATCTTTATTCTAACCGTTCATAAAACTATATTATGCGGGATGAGACCCATGAATTGATTAAGAAAAATCAAATTAAGGATCAAATGATCGTAGACCTAACAAATTGACCAAATATTTTTAAGTGGGACCCAGATGAATGGGGTCCACCATCATTGAGAGATTTTAGGATAATTATTATTGGTAATAGGGATCTGATTGAGAGAGTTTATGATAATTCAAATTTTAAAATTTTAATCAAATAATTTCTATTTTTGTTGGTAATAGGGATCTCATTGAGAGATTTTAGGATAATTATTATTGGTGATAGGGATCTCATTGAGAGAGTTTAGGATAATTCAAATTCTAATCAAGTAAGGCTGATGCCACGTGTCCCTCTCCAAGACATGCCAGGTGTCCTCCTCCAGGAATTCTTATGAAGTGTATACATCCCTTTAGTAATATAGATAATTAGGATCTTTATCCTGGTCAATAGATGGGTAAAGTTTAGATTGAGCACATGCAATGCTGTGTGCTGTTTAGCCCATTTCAATTCCATCCACTGAATTAACAAAAAAAAAAATGCATATCCCAATCTTCAAACTATAATTTTTAAAAAAGTTATTTTTTGGTTAAGACTTATTATCATTATTTTAGTGTGATAGCTTAGATGAATGACATTTAGAGTTAAACTTTTTATAGCAATTAGATAGATGACACTTGTCAATCATCTATCACTCCTATCTTTAACCCTTTTTTTTTTTTTTTTGTGATACTTGTTATCACCCCTTGTATCTTGAAGTTACTATTTTTTTTTATAGTATTCGAATAGATGACACTTGTTAAACATCCATTACTCCCTTAGCTTATAAATAGGGTATAATCTTCCATTCCAATCAAAGCCTTTAAGAATTGGTCTCTAGTATTACCGTATTGCCCAGGTAAATTGAGTCGATTTGGGCCAAGAGTTCCTAAGTCAGTAAAAAACTACATGGGTGCTTTTATGATTCTCATTTCAAATATTTTTATTTATTTATTATTTTTTATGCATATATTATATTATGTACAATACTAATAAAATAGCATATATATCGTGTAATAACAAAAAGGAATTTTTATGATTTTCTTATTTTTTAATCAACTCAATTACCACGATCTTATAACCTAGATATAAGTTAAAGTATACTAATTGCCTTTAAACAAGGATTGAGCCTCTCCATTTCCCAAACAAGTATACTAAAAGTTGAATAAGGAGATGAATGTGGCCTAAATCTGGCTCAATGATGGAGTATGTTTTTAGAAACCAATAGAACTTATTTGAACACCTATAACTATATTGAGTTTATTTTTTAAATAAATTATAATTTTTTTATGAATTTATTTTTCTAGATTGCAGTCATAAAACCTATATCGGGAATAGGTGGCATAGGAAAAAGGTATGTTTTAAATTTTCTGGCTTAAGAAATTACATATCTCATATTTTTCTTACTTGTTTAGTAAATTGCAATTTCATCTCATTAGTTTTAAAAGTCATTAAAAGTCTAAGGAATGAAGGAGAGGTTTTAGAGTAACAAACAAATAAAACAAGTTTAAAAATTAAAATAAAAAGGAATAAATTAGGAAGAATTTAAAATAACCAAAATGAAATACCCATTTTAAATACTAAGAGATTAAGAATGGAAAAGGTTTGGGCTTGTTTGGCAACTCTTATTGGTTTTTTAAGAGGATCTTAATGAAAAATATCTATTTCAAATGGGCCTTATTTGATATAGATGTTCTTAAAATAGTGCGTTTGGCAACAAAACATAACTGATTGAAATAAATTTTTGAAATCCCACCATAAATGATTTTTCTTTAATTTCTCCATACCCACAAGGAATGTGAGGCTAGTTTTTTAGCCCATGGATGACCAAAATATTATCAAGAGAACGAACGGTTCGGATTTTGAAATAGGGGCCCACAAATTTCAGTAAATTAGACCAAACAATCCACATGTTTTTGCAAATTGGTCTAGATCATTGATAGATCAACGGGTCAAATTTGATCACATAGTAGTTCTTACACTCCTCCAACTATCCAATGGTATGGATGGTGGTTGATGGGCCTGAAATTCAAGGGAAAAAAAAAAAAGACTGTCCAATGTCAATTTATTTCTACTCTCATAGTAACATGTGATATCAACGGTTCTAAAATGTTTCTTGATTTTGGGTAGCTATAAGTCAAATCTAAGCTGGAATTTTTATGAACAGCCGTTTTCAATCAAAGAAGATTAATGAGCTGGATTGTGATTATGGCCCCCACAGTAGCCCAGAAAAATCGATGTGTGGTTATTCGATGTTTTGCACAAATCTCATGAACCGAGACGGACCAACGGTTGAAATTTGGTATGTGGGCCGTTTTGGGCCTTAAGAATGATTCTAACGGTTCAGATTAATGTTTTGGGTCTCGGATATTTACAATAAATTAAAAATACGGTGATGGAAAAACTACCGTCCAAATCACTGTGTCTACCCGCTTATCTGCACCTTTTCCCTCCTCCTTCAAACAGAGCTATAATGTCTAGTATCCATTTGGAATGGATACAGTAAACGTTACATCCAAACATGCTAAAAACGGTTTGAATCAGTTTAAAGACAATAAGATAAAAAATTTAGACATGCCAAACTGAACCTTAGTGTTTGCTAAGTGTTAAGTGGTGCAAATAGTTTAGGTTTTGAAGTATGCCAATATCAATGGCCTTGAAGTAATCATAAAAATTATTAATAGATTGATTTGGATTGAGGTAAGATAATCTTTTCAGATTAACTTAATATTTTTATAGCTTATAGGCCCTAGTATGGGTTTAAATACATATATATGGACTGGTTAGTTGGCTATTGCATCAACCAAAATGTGAATTAAGTGCCTGAGAAATATTATTTCTCGTAGGTTATTTATTTTTGATATGGTTGGATGCAAACTTGGCCTTAAATGAAATTTGGAGGATTTATGTAATCCCCGTCGATATTTCAATGGATTGAAAATGGTGGTCAAAAACTAAAATTAATAATAAACCACCTATTACAGGCTCTTAATTTTATATTTACTAAAAAGCCATTTCAAATACATCTAATCGGATCAGATATAAAAATGGGTCTAATGAAACGATCTATTTATAAAAACATCTATTTCAAATAGTTTCATTTTAAATAAATTTAATTTAAAAATATCAAATTTGTTAAACCGGCCTAAAGTCTTTATTGTATAAAAAAAAATATTTGGTTCAATTCACGTCAGTAATTATTTCTCTCCTTCATCGATACCTATGTTTAGACTCTCAAATGTACTATAATGATTTTAAATGTGTTTTTACGAACACTTGTCATTCTATTATCTGTTTTATTTGCTTGTCAGACCGTCGTGTCTGATACTCTTTGTTTGGTGCCAGATGTCAACCCCGTAGCCCGTGAGGCGAAGCGTGAGGAGGAGGCGGTTGAGTCGGTGTTTGATAAAAAGTTGCATCCCAACGATGTTATCTAGACATCGGGTTGGGTGATAAGACGTATCATGCTTTGGGGATTGATGTTTTCTTTTGAGAACTTATTTTATTAGCTTTTATTGGCTTCTTATATGGGAAATTGTAAACTTTACACCTACCTTTGGGTGATGTGTTAACCTTGAACTAACTTTGGGTTATGCTTATGAATGTTTCTCTTTTTGATGTAAGGCTTGAATATAATTATATGCCTTTTATTTGATTAAGTGTTTGCTATATTGCTTCCGCGCATTTATGTACGTTGTGAATTTGATTGTCGTATCGTGATGGATCGCAATTGGAATCCTCACCGCGGAAACTTGTGAGAAATACAACAAGCGCGCGCGGGTGAAACTTTCAGGCCCGCCACGTCGAGGCCCCGGATTAGGGACTTGGTCATCTCGGTCTTGGTCCGGGTAAGCGGTTGGGTTTCTTTACCCCTAAAAATGAAATCATAATGTATCTAGGATTTTTTTTAGAAATCATATATGTTGAAAATATGATATGGGGCTTGTTTGGTAAAAATACATGGATGGTTAAATGAACTGAAGTGAATATTGAAGAGAGAATAAAATATTAAGGGGTCTAATAACAATATGATAAAAATTTATTTTTAGTGGCTTGATAAGGAATCTTTTTTACTTTTTAGGTAAAAAGTAGAAGGATTTTTATCTTTAGTAGTATAAGAATGTTGCTTTTTTACTTCTTTTTTTTTTAAATTAAGGGGGGAGTTTGGAAATTTTAATATTTTTTATATGACCTCTAGTCTTTTCTTGTCTAGTGAAAGGAGGTTTTACTTCACTCCACCTTACTAGTTAAGTGACTAAGCAAGTCTGACACGGCGTGTTGCCTAACCACATCAATTAAGAAATGGATAGTTAGATAAATTACTATATTTGTCATTATTTTGCTTCTACATAAAAAATAGTTTTTTATCAATTAGAAAAAATAGTTTATTCTCTTCGATTTTTAAAAAACTCAGCAAAGGTTTTCTCTTTTTTTACAACTGTCTAGACGCTGTAATTGTTTGGTCCAACCTTATTCGACCATCAACCTTATTCAACCTTATTCGCGGTGTAAATTCTTTTTAGTCCAAAGAAATCTGAGAAAATACCAAAGAAATTTAGAATATTATAAAATCATGTGAAATATTATTTTTTTCATCAGTAACAACTATAAATCAAATTATCAGTCTCCTTAAGTCATGACATCATGCATCGCTGTCTTATTTGAAATTGTATAAATTTATTTATAATTAGGTAAATTTAGATGTATATACCAAACTAAGTTAGAATATCACAAATTTCTAAACACCCCAATGTGTAGATCTAGTATCAAAATATGTAGATCTAAGAGACTGAAATATATCTACAACAAAGAAAGGGCATGCAACCATCATTTCTAAGTTGTTTCTCAACAAATCTATAAAAAATTAAAAAAAAATACTAACTTTGGTAGAATTGTATGTGATTTTTCCTTATTAAATCCACAAAAAAAAATTGTGTTTTAAATGGCTTGAGAGGTGTTGGAAGTGTTAAGAAGGAAGAGGAGTAGCTACTATTTGGAGAAGATGGGTTCAAATGGGGAAGAAGGTGAGAAAAATGGAAAAAAAAGGGTTTTAGAAATGTTGGTCGATAAATTGAGATTCTCGGCTGATATATTGGGAATATTTTGGCAATACGATACCAAAATCGATAATTCGGTATCGACCGATTTTTTTTCAACCATGCATACTCCTATTTAGGATTTATTCTTTCTTTAGCAAAAACCCCATCAAAATAACTTAAAATTTCACTTTTTGTTCAATTATATATGTCTTAGAGATAAGAACGCCTTCTCTGTTATGTACGTAATCTGGATATTGCTGCTTATTAACCCTCTCGTGGATAACAATGATTGTTTGATTTGCCTGATCCACCAAGACAAGTACCTTTCTAAATAAGTGGCGGACCTAGGATTTTCTTATTTTGATTTGAGGAGGTGGACCCAAAAGGTGTTTATTTTTTGGGACAAACCCAGAATCTTCATGTGGGTTTTAGGGGTTAGCCCATTGATGTGGGTTTTAGGGGTTGGCCCATTGATGTGGGTTTTGGAAGTAGACTTAGGATCTTTGCCTGTGTTTGGGAAGCGGACCACTATTTGACGGAGGTGACCACCCCCAATACTATATATGTAGGACTTCCCTTGTAATTCTCATGTGGTTAATTTGCTATAACACTCGAGTCTAGGACGACAAAGGCTCCTTCATATGTGGGTTCCTTCAATGGCGTGGGCTTCCTCTTCCTACTTGCATGAGCTCTTTTGGGTCCCAACCCCCTAGGCTATCGTACGACAACAAAGTCCAAAGAATTCTATATGGTCTACCGCATTTGATAGGTATATCTTTAAACTTTGGAGTTTTACCTCCAGGCAATTTTTTCATTTCTTCTATACTAGGCGATTCTATTTTTTCCAGATTTAGATGAAAATTGTTAACTACCATTGTCTGGATATGCTTTTTGCATAAATTCCTCTCTCGATCTTTATCTCTTTTTTTTATATATATAAATGATTAAAAATGTTTTCCTCTTACTAAACAATAATTAAATTCGAAAAAATTATTCTTCCTTGGGAAATTACCTTTTTTTTTTTTTTTCCACAAACTTGCTTTCCACATACCCAACTCTAGATATGTGCCCTAGTATAAAGTTGGGTATGTGTAGAGCTCATTTGTTAGGAAAAAAAAAAGGGAAAAAAAAATTGGGTTCTACATACTATATAAATACATTTTGGAGATTTTTGCAGACTAATTTTTCTTCAAAGAAATGACATGAGTATGGGTCGATTTCCATAGTAAATGGATGTGGTTTCTCAGGTAAAATATTTTTGCATAGTTTGAAACAATATATTCTGCAATTTTTTTTCGGAGGTGAATGCATTTGAGGTAGAGGAGCATATAAATTTTCATTTAGTCTTGCACAAGGTAGATACACATTTCATCCAGAAATAATTCACCAAATCATCACTCTAATTAAACACTACAAAGCTGAAACCACAGAAACTGAAACCATCATTTCATATTTGGAGTGAAAAAGATAATTATGAATATTTGATCCAACCATTTCTTATGAATGGTTTGATAAAAAAAAAAAAAAATAATGCCCAAGAAGAAACACAGCATCCCTCTTCAAACAAAAGAAAAAGGAGGTTATAATAGTCCATCCAAGAAACTCTCACCATGATTGGGCCAAATCAGACCAATGGTCTAGATAACAGAATAGCTGGCACCCACTTGTATGGAATTATTGAATCAGGATAATCTATACTTCCCCAGATAAAGGAGTTCATTCTCCCAGTCATCCTGATGGAAATTAAATAACTTCAACACCAATTCAAAGATCCGAACGTTTCGGAAGAAGTTGCAGCCAAGTGGGAATCACCTTCTAGCCTTCCTCTTACTAGTAGATGCAAACTAGTCCTTAAAACTGCAACTTTTTCTCTCTTCTCAAGAAGGTTTTCCAGTCAGTTTCCCCTGCAACAGTGACACATCTTTGAGATGGACTCAAAGAGTAGATGGAAAAGATAGACTCTGTGCTGCTCTTATCCACCTGGGTGAGAAAAAAAAATGGCAAACCAATCTAATCCTTTTCCACTTGGGATCCAATTGGAGAGGATAGACCAGCTGGTTGTTTCACATAAGAAGAGTCCCACATCGTAGAGAAACAAGAAGACCACGAGAGAAGACTTTAATAAAACGGAATCAGTAGTGGAGGGAAGAAGCACGCAGCCGTGTGGTGAGCACTTAGCGAACTATTCTTTCGCCTTTTACTAAAGAAAACCGTGTGCTCGCCACTCAAAGCGGCATACGCCTATTTTTGGAGGGTTTCTTCTATTTTTGGATGAAGCCCCACCAAAGCTAATTTTAAATATTGCAGGTGAACATGTCTGCTCATATAAATACCTATTATACTAAATTACATGTTTATTTTCAGCATCATTGGCATCGAACATTTTTCACTTCCTCGGTTTAAGATTTTTTTTTTTTTTCATGTTAACAATGTTGGGATTGGCAATAAGAATTATATTTTTCTTGACAATACGAATTATATTTTTCTATTTTTGAGTCACATCCTCATACATTCTGGTGTCATAGCGGCCTACGTTGGACATGTCCAAATGTTAAATTCATATATTTGCATCATTAAAGCATCATTTTAGAAATAATTATGGACTTAATTAAAATAAATGCATTAATTCTCACATAATTTCATCATTTTATGCATTTTCACTCTGAACTTAAGAATTCAAGCATTTCATGCACATTTTCTTTATTATTTTAATATTTTATGTAATTTCGAAGAATCCTAATTAGATTAGGACTCTTTTCGGAAGGGTCCCACTTCAATTAGGGATCTTCAGTATTTCAGTGGCTGAGTTAGATTTTGCAGAAAATGACATTTGTAGGACCCGCTGAACTTTAGGGAGAATTTTGTGAAGAGTCTTAATTGCATCAGGACTCTAACATGGGACCCGCATTTACAAATTGAAGAGTTCACTAAGAGGACCCCACATACACACATGTGGAGATCAACCAGAGGGGGTCCACTCATCATGTTAATTGAAGAGTCCTAACTGTAGTAAAAGATTTCTCATAGGCCCACTTGTCAAGTAGCGAAGTTGTTCCACCTAGTAGGGTCCATAGTAGTTGCAACTTTTTTTTTTGGTAACCCAGCCAGGGGGTTGGGACCCAAGAGAGGGCCCGCAAACACACGGGAAGGCAGCAGCCCACTCGAGTGGAAGAGAAGCCCGCACAACTCAACGAAACTCATACAAATAATTCTGATGGGAGATAAAAGCTAAGAAGTTTGAATCAACCACAACTGATTTCCTCTCAAAAATAGAAGTTATGTAGAGATAGAGTCCATTGCAAATCAAATTTCAAAAGTCTTTTCCTCAAGAAAACCTATCGTAAAATGACTAACTTTCAATTTGACCGTCGGATCGGTGGAATTTACATACCGTTGGAAAGCTTATTCGGAATAAATATCCGTGGAGCCCAAGATCATGTAAATCAGCGCTAAATTGACCAAGTGATGGGCCCAGAAAGTTTCATATATAATTTTAGGCGGGATTGCAAATAAATCCACATCGTTGATAATCCATTGTTGCACATCCTGTGTGGGACCCCATCTGAAGATTGGATAAGCCATCCAAAGGTTTCCAAAAGCTTCCACCTTAGGCTTGTCAATTGAGCCCGTTGAAATGGGTATCCAGAGTAGCCTGGCTCGTCCCAAGCCCAAAAATATAGGGCTTTTAAGAAAGCATTTGAGCCTAGCAGACTGGGCTTGGGCTACGATTTTAAAATCCAGTCAGAATGGGACTGGGAATGGGTAGAACAAATCCGGCCTGGCCACAAGGAAAATGAAGCTAGACCAGGTTGTGGATCCTACTATCCAATTTATCATTGAGGTTTGAACAGCTCAACCAGATCCAAACCCAGCAAACTAGTTCACTGATGTGACAGCCAGTGTTTTTTAAAGTTTGTTAGTGTTAAAGCTTCATACTCCCATGGTTCAGAATCGCGGGATCGGTTGCAGTTCGGCCCACCCAAAAATCGATACAGTATCCATATTAGTTGTGGTTCGCGGTCCGTCGCGGTCGTCGCAGTGTGAATTTTTCATAGTCCAAAGAAATCTGAGAAAATATCCAAGAAATTTAGAATATTATAAAATCCTGTAAAGTAATATTTTTTCCACTAGTAACAACTATAAATAAAATTATCAGTCCCCTTAAGTCATGACATCATGTATCGCTGTGTTATTTGAAATTGTATAAATTTTATTTATAATTACATAAGTTTAGATGTATATACCAAACTAAGTTAGAATATCACAAATCTCTAAAAACCCCAATGTATAGATCTAGTATCAAAACATGTAGATTTAAGAGAATGAAATATATCCACAACAAAGAAAGGGTGTGCAACCGTCATTTCTAAGTTGTTTATCAAAAAATCTAAAAAAAAATAAAAAATACTAACTTTGGTAGAATTGTATGTGACTTTTCCTTACTAAATATGCAAAAAATATGTGTTTTTGATGGCTTGAGAGGTATTGAAGTGTTAAGAAGGAAGAGGAGCAGCTAGTGTTTGGAGGAGATGGGATGAAATTGGGATGAAAATGAGAAAAATGGAAAAAAAGGGTTTTACATCGGTTGGTCGATAAACTGGAATTCTCGGCTGATATATTGGGGATATTTTGACAATATGATACCGAAACCGATAATTCGGTATCAATCGATTTTTTCAACCATGCGTACTCCTATTTGGGATTTATTCCTTCTTTAGTAAAAACCCCATCAAAATAATTTAAAATCTCATGTTTTGTTCAATTATATATTTCTTAGAGATAAGAACGCCTTCTCTGTTATGTACGTAATCTGGATATTGCTACTTATTAACCCTCTTGTGGATAATAATGATTGGTTGATAAAAGCCTGATCCACTAAGACAAGTACCTTTCTAAATAAGTGGCGGACCTAGGATTTTTTTTTTTATTTTGATTTGAAGTGGGTGGACCCAAATAGGTGGTTAGGTTTTTGGGCAAACTTAGAACTTTCATGTGGGTTTTAGGGATGGGCCCATTCATGTGGGTTTTGGAAGTGGACTTAGGATCTTCGCCTTTGTTTTGGAAGCATACAAATGTTTAACGGGGGCGACCACCCCAGTGATTCTCATGTGGCTTGCTATAACACTCAAGTATAAAACAACAAAGGATTGCTCAGTTGGTTGACAACCCCGCATATCACCTAGCTATCTAGGGATTTGCCACTCTTCCCACATGTGTGTAGCCTTCTCTTCCCACTTTGCGTGCTTCCTCTTCCCGCTACCAATCATTTCATATTTGGAATGAAAGAAAAAAAAAAGGAATTAAGAATTTTTGATCCACCCTTTTCTTATGAATGATTGGAAAAAAAAAATGCCCAAGGAGAAACACAGAATCCCTCTTCAAACAAAAGAAAAAGGAGGTTATAATAGTCCATCCAAAGAAATTATGGAGAATATCTCACCATGATTGCGCCAAATCAGACCAATGTCTAGATAACAGAATAGAGAATGAATGAATCAGGATAATCTGTACTTCCCCTGATAAAGGAGCCCTTACTCCCAGTCATCCTGATGGAAATTAAATAACTTCCAACACCAATTCAAAGATCCGAACATTTATGAAGAAGTTGCAGCCAAGTGGGACTAACCTTCTATCCTTCCTCTTACTAGTAGATGCAAACTAGTCCTTGACTGGAATTTCTTCTCTCTTTCTCAAGAAGGTTTTCCAGTGAGTTTCCCCTACAACAGTGACAGATCTTTGAGATGAACTAAAACAGTAGATGGAACAGATAGACTCTGTACTGCTCTTATCCCCCTGGGTGAGAAAAAAAAAGAAGCAAACTATTCTTTCGCCTTTTACTAAAGAATACCGTGTGCTCGCCACTCAAAGCGGCATAAGCCTATTTTTTCAGGGTTTTTTCCTTTTTAGGTTGAAACCCCATCAAATCTAATTTTAAATCTTTTTTCTATCTAATTTTTTCTGAATGAGTTGGATCAAGTTCATTATGGAATTTTTGCTTCTCGGTTTCAGAATTTGCTTTTTGCATTAAGTCATCTCTTTTGAACTTAATCTGCTCATAAATTTATCCAAATTGTTTTCAAAAAAGGTCTTAGCCAAATTGTTGGATCAAGTTCACTATGGAACTTTTATCTATATATCAACTGATAAAATGATCAAAAATTATCTCTTCAATTGGCCAAAAAGATCGATCTTAGCTTAATCAGAGTAATAGGGAGAATAGTGATCTCAAATTAAGCTACTTAATTTGCCAAAAGAATTAATAACGCCTATATAGTTGTTATCTCTAAGTCTAAGTATGTTAAAGATCTTAGAACCATAAGCTTATAAGCTTATGCAATGTAGTTTATAAGATTAACTCCAAAGTGATTGCTAATAAATTAAAATTTGTTCTCAATTCGATTGTACGACCCTACCAAAGTGCCTTTACATTATGCCCATGAAGTACTCCATCACTCCATCACTTCAAGAAAACAGGACAAAGAATAAGTTTTTGGGACTAAAGCTCGATATGGCAAAGGCCTATGATAGAATGGAATTGGGTTTTCTTGAAGCTACACGGGAGGCTTTTGGATCTCATGAAATGAAAATCATTCGAATCATTAAAGAACATATTTCCTCCTCAATGGCTCCCCCTTCTGAAAAATTATCCCAACTAGAGGTCCAAGGTAAAGAGACCCACTCTCCCCATATTTTTTTTATTTTGGGAGTTGAAGTTCTATCCAAGATGCTTATAAAAAGTGGAAAATGAGGGTCTGATTCATGGTGAGAAATTAGCTAAAAGAGCCCCTAGTATTTCTCATCTCTTCTTTGCCGATGATAGTTTCATTTTCTGCAATGCCTCTCTCATTACAACAAGAACCATAAAAAGGTATTCTTGATAATTATTATGAATTATCAAGACATTTTGTGAACTTTAATACATCTGTTGTTTATCTTAGCAAAGGAGCATGTAGTACCAGATGTAAATCTATAACATCATTCTCAGGGTTAGATTCATGGACAACAATAAAAAAACACCTTGGGAGTCCTATGTTTCTAAATAAACATAAAGATACTAATTTTAGATCTCTAGTCAATAAAATTAAGAACAAAGTTTGATGTTGGCAAATTCCCCTTCTATAGAAATACACTTATCAAGTCAGTTGTCTTGACAATTTAGGTATACAATATGTATATGCTGCAACTTCCTAACAAAACAACAGAGACTATTGACAGGTTATTTAGAAAGTTCTGGTGGGTTGATCAAGAGGATAAAAAGAAAATTCATACAATTAAATGGAGTGAGATATGTAGACCAATCAATGAAGGAAGTTTAGGAATCAGAGATTCAAAAAGCAATACTCTAGTATTATTAGTCAAAATATGTTGGAGATATTTAACTTATAGCAATCTTTACTACTCAAAGATCTTCAAGGAGAAGTATTATCCTAACAAGGTATTATGGGAAGCTAAATTTAGAAAAGGAAATTTCTGATTTTGGAAGGGGTTATTATAAATGCCCTGAATTTTATAAATGAAAATATTGGTTGGATCATTGGTAATGGTGAAAAATATAGACTATAAAGACTGTGGCCCTAACCTAAACCTGAATTTTATTAGGAACTAGGCTTCAACCGAAAGCAGGTCCAAATATTAGAACCAGTAGTTTGGGAGCCATTTACATCTTCCCATTTTGGTCCACCAAAAGACCTTTCATAACACTATCTTGAATGCTCGGAGTTGGTGGAGTGGCATAAGTTGTAGATTAGCTCTCACGTCTTGTACTTGAAACTACCGTAGTTTTACCCAGTGTGTATTTGTATGGATTTATCAGGTGCCACCAGATGGATTAGTCATGCTGGATCAAATACCTCAATGATACCCGCACCATTAAAAAAAAAAGTCCTCAAAAGCATACGGCGACAACACTGCATTCCCACCAAGCAAGGCAACAACACTAGCATGACCCATTATACTATATTAAAGAGGAGGGTTTTGGATTCAATTTTCACTGTCTTACTCTCCACTTTTCTTTTCTTTTTTCAAAGAATTTATTTCTATCCAAACTCTTATTATTCCCTTTCTTCTCCAATTCTCCTCTTTTATTTCGATGCACCAGCTCTCGGATTACATAAAGACAGACCCATAACACTTTTTTTCCCTTTTGCTTTGTTTCTAAAAAACTATAGGTTTTTTATGAATGAATATTTAAGTTTCAATGTTTTCCATATCCGTGCTGAAAATAGGTAATTATGCTAATTGATGAATTATTCATGGTCGATGGAATTACAAGATTGCATTTTTTTTTCTAGGGATATCGACCTGACATCCGCCCCGAAGCTGTTGGAAGTTTAAGTATTTCCCATCATTATTGTACAAACAGCTCTACAAGAGATATTTAAACTTCCAACTATTTTGGGGTAAATGTCAGGTCTTAAGTGTATAGTGTCAAAATCCCTGTTTTTATGAATTGTGATAAGCCAGTGAGATACTGTTATGCATATACATGCAGAAGCAAAAACCAGCCACATGCCTCCAACGACCTTCAGAATATGGACCATAAAAACTGTGGTCCTAATCTAAACTGAATTTTATTAGGAACTAGGCCTCAACCGAAAGCAAGTCTAAATATTAGAACCATGATTAGATTAGTAGTTTGGGACCCATTTACATCTTCGCATCTCGATCCACCTAACGACCATTCAGGACGCTTCCATTCAAAACACTATCTTGAATGCTCGGAGATGGTGGAGTGGCATAAGTTGCAGATTTTCTCCCCATGCCTCGTACTTGAAACTGCTTTAGATTTATCAAATGTGCATTTGTGTGCATTTCTCAGGCCCCACCAGATGGATTAGTCATGTTGGATCAAATACCTCAACTATACCCACACCATTAAAAAAAATGGCCTCTAAAGCATATGGCAACAGCTTTGCATTCCCACCAAGCAAGGCGACAACAACATCAGGACCTCTTGATGAATTGATCAATTGCATTCCCACCAAGCAAGGCGACAACAACATCAGGACCTCTTGATGAATTGATCATGGTCGATGGAATTACGAGATTGTATATTTTCTAGGAATATTAACCTGACAATGGCCCCGAAGTTGTTGGAAGTTAAAGTATTTTCCGCTGTTATTATACAAACTGCTCTATAAGAAATGTTTAAACCTCCAACTATTATGTGGCAAATGTCAGGTCTTAAGTGCGTACAGTCAAAATCCCTTTTTTTTATGAATTGTGACAAGCTAGTGAGATACTGTTGTGCGTATTTACGCACAAGCAAAAACCAACCATCTACAATACAATGAAGGCAATCTGCCCCCAACGCCTTCAGACTGAAAAAATCTCGGTATGGAAATGCAACTGGATCTCTTGCAATGGGGGTCTTGGGAAACCCATATTTTCTACTATTAACTCAAACCTCTTTGTTAAAGACCTATTGGCTATTGGACCATAAGAGGAGATGGAATGTGTCATTTATTAGGAACCATTTTTAACATCACTAGAAATTTGGAAGGTACCTTAAAATTTATATCCCTGTAGATCATAAAAGAGTCTGGACTTATACAAAGAAAGGTCAAGTGATCGTTACTGCAAATAATTTAGAAAATGGGAGTGGGGGTTGAGAAAATGGAAAGACTTTTGGAGACTTCCTATTCCCCATAGAATCATTCTTTTTGGGTGGAAATGTATTAGAAAAGTACTCTGGTAAGATCTTTCATTAGCTCTAAATTTAGAAAAATGTATTGCTTCTTGTCCAATTTGTGGTTGTTCGGAAGAGTCGGCTGAACATGCCCTATTCCACTCTGAACATTGAAAGAGAAATGTGGTTTAAATCACACTTAAGGCCTGTTGGCTAATGGAATTCTCATCCACGACTTACTAGAATGGTGTAAGGTTTCCTTCGATTCTGATGAACCAACTCTCCCAACTAATAATAATTTTACTAAAGCTTGGGCCCCTGCCATCTGGAGGATTACCTAAAAGGCCAAAAATTATGATTTATGCAAGGGTATTAAATTAAATCCCTTCAAAGCTCTTGAACAAGTTAAAATTTTGATTGGATTATCCTTTCTTGATTTGATAAATGTTAAGGAAAGACCAAATGGAAGGATCTCCCAAGCCTTAGTATAAATTATTAGAAAATATGCGGTTTTGATTTTTTCCGATGTTGCATTTAGAAAATCGGATGGTAAAGCTTCTTTTAGATACATCCTTTGGTTTAAATCTATCTTTTGTACAGGAGTTAGAGGAGAGGGGGTTTGGCCCATCAAAAGAGGCTGAAACGAGGGCGATCCTCGTTGCTTTGGATAGAGCTAAAGTATGGGGTGTGAGAAGAGGACAAATTTTGCGTGATGTGATGACGATCTAGACAATCAATGGTGGCAAAGATTGGGTGTTAATCTCAATCGCTGCAGATATATCTTCAATTGCTAAAGACTTTGATATAGTCTCCTTTTATCACATTCCTAGAAGGCTAAATGAGGCGGCGCATAGGATGGCCTAGTTTTGTCAAAACTTTTAATTGTGATGTTGAGTGGTCGAGCTCTTACTCAATCTGGTTCGTTAAGTCAAGAAACTTTTGGAACCTCTCACTATGATTGGGCCAATATCAGACCAAATGAATGAATGAATCAAGATAATCTAGACCACCCTGATATAAGGAAGTAAGGAACCCATCCACCCAAGTCATCGTCATGGAAACTAACTTCAACAACAATTGGCAGATGCGATAACAATTATAAAGTGATATAAGCATGATAATTTGGTCTTTCTTTTTATATAAATATAATAAAAGGTTCAGAGTTCAAATCAGAGTAGAGAAAACATTAAACACATTCTTTGTAAACATTATTTCCAAAACCTGAAAATTGGAAAGCCTCACGCATCTTCTCAAGTCCCAGCCTGATCATAAAAAGTGCACTGAGCATGCTGGCATTTCTTTTTTCTTCTCTTTCTTGTGACATCCAGGGAAAAGCACCTAAAGATATCACTGATATCTGAAACACACCACCAGAGTTAAAATGCTGCCCATCCTGATGCTGTACTCTTTGCTGATCCTGACCCCGTTGCTGAAGGAAGACTTCTCTGCAAGTAGGAAAAAAAAAATTCACAAAAGCAATTTCTATTAGACATTCTTGTTAGTAAACTTTTTTTTTTTTTTTTTGGGGAAAATGATGACGATTAATTGTATTACTCAAAAAACTGTACAGTATAAGAGATATATGCCGACTTTAAAAAAACCCAAAAAGAACTGAAAGAAGACATTCTTCTTAGTAAACATTTGTTATCCTCTCGGAACCAAAATGTTTTATGTAATGAAAGAAAGAAAAGAAAAGGAAAAAAAGAAAAAGGTTTGACAAAGTCATCAGCACCAAGAGGTTTGTTAAACCTCCCATCAAGACATTTTGCACCATGCTTTTGTTTTTGCTCAATCTCTTGATACCAATTACATTGCTTTTATCCAAAATGCCTCTTGGTACCAAGAAGTCCGCTAAACCTAAAGGTACCAAGAGGTTTTGCATAATGAATTTTGTCCTTGTTCAACCTCTCATTGCCACAACTCTCAATATTACAAAGTTCGTTAAAACCTTTCCACGCTCAGAGGTTTCTTATTTTCCCCCAATTTCTCATCACCATAGAATTGGTTTATCGAATTGCCAATTGGTAGTAAGCCAATTGTAGAACATTATGAACACTAAGAGGATTTATAGTGAGAAGTTTTCCAAAGTTATCAGTAGCAAAAGCTTAGATTTATGCTGTGACTCCTGTCCTTGTGTTTTATTTTAAGTCGTTTTTTTTCCAAAATAACATTGTTTTATCCAAAATGCTTTTTAGTACTAAGGTCAAACCTTACTTTCGTCCCTGCTCGACGGGCGGGTCTTGCAGTCAAGCTCCCTTCTGCCTTTGCACTCGAGGGCCAATTACATAGAGAATTCCTCGTAGTAAGAACTTTAACGTTTTGATTTTCTTTCCTTGTTAAACCAGTCATTGCTGTTGCCCGTTACTATTGTTTATGCAAAATGCTTCTTTCTATTAAGGCGTTTATAGAACCTCTCCACAGCGAGAAGTTTTATGTTATGGTTTTGGATTTTGTGTGGCCTCTCATTATTAATAGCATCGTTTACCATGAACGCAAGCTTTAATGTCATGTTTTTTGTTCTTGAATTGTGCAGTCGTTCAACATCTCAGTATCAATAACATTGTTTTATCTAAAATATTGCTCAGTAATAAGAGATTTGCTTGTAAGTATTCCTGGCATCAATCATTCAAAATAAAAATGAAAAATAAAAAAAAAAAATATATTTTTTCCTTGTATCAAGAGGTTTCATGATTCATCACTGACAAGAGGTTTGGGAGACCTCGTGACACCAAGAGATTATACTAAATGATTTTTGTCCTTCTATGGAAAGATTTTTATTTATTTTTGGTAACATAACTTGAACCCACAACCTCAAGGTTGCAATAGTAATGATTTTTGTCCTTTTGTTAAGTTTAAAGTCACACAACCTCTATGTACCAGCTACACTAATTAAAACAGGTTCAAGGTTTTGGGTACAAAGAGGTTTTGCATCCTGATTTCTGTCATTGTAGTCATTTGACCTCTTGGTAGCAAAAGCATTGTTTTATCCAAAATGTCTCTTGGTACTAAAAAGTTTGTTAGACCTCTTGGTAGCAAAAGCATTGTTTTATCCAAAATGTCTCTTGGTACTAAAAAGTTTTGGTACCAATAGATTCCTTGTATCAAGAAGTCTGACAAAGTCATCAATACCAGTTAAACTTTTTGGCAATGAGAGCTTTACAATTATGATTTTTGTCTTTGTTACATGTTCAGTCATTCATCATCTCAGAACCAATTACAATGTGT
This sequence comes from Litsea cubeba, assembly GCA_012931725.1. NCBI lineage: Eukaryota > Viridiplantae > Streptophyta > Magnoliopsida > Laurales > Lauraceae > Litsea > Litsea cubeba. The sequence continues at coordinate 8,876,476 of CM022948.1, forward strand.
AATCCAAAATGGCTCCTGGCACCCCAGATGTTTGAAAAACATCATAGTGAAGGGGGGTTAATGTTAGAGATTTTTACAAAAAAGCCCCTCTATTTTCATGAAATCTCAAAAAAGGCCCTTGTCTTCTACGTTTTTACTAATATCTCCCTTGACTGACAGTCAAACTTAACCGCTTCCTTTCTCCCCCTCATTTTTTGTTTTTGACCATTTTACCCCTGATAAAATGAGTTAGCCACTTATCCCTACAACTCATCACCTGTATTCCCAACCCCCGCCTAGCCCCATCTCCACCCTGCAGAGAAACACCATCCTCTGCTCATCGTCATTCCACCACCCAGACAAGCCCTCACCCTCAACCTTCTCACCCACAGCCACCGTCTCCACCAGCACTCAAAGTTCTCTAGGTTGATTCACACGTCTCATTCCCAATCGCACCACAGGTACTACTTTGTTTTCCCCATCTCCATGTGTACCATTGATGGCCAGATTGTTTTTTGTTGAATTTGAAGCAATCTCCAGCGATCAGAAATGTGTAGCTGAGTATTAAAGAAAAGTTTAGCGCTCTGGTATGATTGTCGAGGCTATTCATGTTAATATTGAAGTCCTTGACACCATCAGGAATGGAGGGCAGGAAGCAACCATTTCCAGAACAGGTCCCATTGGCAATGACCTCTTTGTTCGAAGAAAGAGGAAGACATCCGTTGGTAAAGCTTGAATTGGATTGCGAAAGGTAGCCTGCTATGAGGGCCACGGTGTCGCAACCCAGTGCCGTGAACCTGTTGCGGGTGTTTGAGAAGGTGTATGGCCCACTTTCACCCAAAGACATCTCCAAGTAACCGCCCATGTATCCTGAGCTGTTGTGACAACCCAAGGCAACAAGGGTGTTAACTCTCGCTTGGCCTTCTTGTATAGATATTTCAAGATCGTCAAATGCATTACCCATGATTCCATGAAAAATGGTTTTGGAGGGTGATAAGATTTGTTACAGAATTCATTGAACCAGAGCCCATCTATTCTACAGCCATCTCCGATGCCAACGGGGTATGAAATGTTAATGAGACCACAATTCTTAGGGCAATTGGGGTTCAGATTGCTGTTGTCAGCCATACAAGAACGAGATGACGCAGAAAATGCCAACAACCCATTTCACTCGCCCCTTCTCTCTCTTTCTTTCTTCTCTCCCTTTACTAATGGGTATTATATACATGAGAGTGATTGGTCGACTAGATTCGGATTCCGTCGGTGTCAATTTGGAGAGGGGATGGGGAACTGGATTTGGGGAGAAGATCTAGAAGCTGGATTTGATGGAGATGTTGGATAATACGGGAGGAGTGTATGGGGTTCTCGTTACATGTGAAAAAATACATGTGAAAAAAATATATCATTACTATTTTTTCTATTTATACAGCGATACAAGATCTCATAGGACCGCTACGCCCACTTATCTTAGTTACTTTTGCAAAATATATATATTTTCTCTCAATTTTCAATATTTTAGATTTTCTATAATTTTTTCAAGTTTTTTTGATGATTTTTTCAAATGGCACCACTACGCTACTTAGCGTTTTGATGGCGGGCCGCTACGCCTGCCGCTACCGCTATTTTCATCCTTGGTCACGGTCATTGACCTTGTGTTAAAGTCAGGGGCGGCCCTGAGTTTTCGGGGGCCCTAGGCGAGTTCTTATAGTGTGGCCCTACCCGTATACCCACCCATAAATGATAAAAAATAAAAGATAATTTTTTTATTATTTTTTCTTTTTTTTTTCTAGTGGGCTGGGTTCAGGTTGGGCCCGCTATGAAATCAGGTCGGACCTGCAGGCCGGGTCCAACTGTCCAAGGAGACAAGGCAGCACTGAGTGACTGAGGGTTTGAGCCACGTGTGGGAGTCTGGGAGAGAGGCCTTTAAGGCATTGGGATGCGTGCAGTGCAAAAGAAAGCCAAAAGAAAGATATACCTAATGCAGTGATAATTGCTACTTGGACTTTGGAAACCAAGAAGAGAAAACGGAGAGGTTAGAGGGCGGAGAGCCGGAGAGGTCAGCGGAGATTGCCATCATCGCCAGATCGAATCATCGGAGGAGATCCTGGAGTTTGGAGATCAGAGATGGAGGTGGAATCGTGGAAGCCTGGAAGGCACTACCGCACGCGGCACGCCCGCACTCTGGCACTAGCGTCTGGGTCTGGCCGCTGGCGAGTGGCAATGGCAGATGGGGCTGGAGCGGGCAGCGGGCTGCTGGTGGCTGCTCAGACGTCCTTCTCCTTCTTCTGTTCTGTCGTCTTCTTTTTCTTCTGTCTGGTTTTTTTTTTTTTTTTTTATCTTTTGCTAACTGATGGGTGAGATTTGAATGAGGCTGGAAGGGATGAAGGGGTTTTTGACGAAGGGAGGACAGGGGCAGCTGGGGTTTGGCCTGTTTGGGTGTGGCGGTGGGAAAAAAATATATTCAGATCGGATTTTCCGGCCTGACTGCCCAATCCCAGCGTCATTCAGGCCGGAAAATCCAGTCTGAATAGCACAGCATTTCGGCGATTTTGGGCAGATTTCGACGAGTTTTACTGTGATTTTGGGCCAGGATGCAGAGATGTTTTGTGATTTTTTATTGATTTGGGGGACCCCTAATTGGATGCCAAATTTGGGGGCCCCAGCCGGCCGCCTGTCTTGGCTGTGCCCAGGGCCGGCCCTGGTTAAAGTCACTCAAACAGTTATCATCATCCTAGTACTAAGAGGTTTTACATGTTAGGGCTTTTACAAGTTGATGTTGTTGTCCATTTTAAAGTTGCTAAACTTGTCAAAAGAATTTAAAAAAAAAAAATTAAGGCTAAAGACCCTCTCAGTGTAGAGTGGTTTTACATCTATAAAGATGTTAACACCTCAATAACAATATTTTTTTTTTACCCTATAACTCTCTTAGACTAAGAGGTCTACATAATTCTGTTTTAAAATGGAAATTTTGATTTCTACTAAGTGTTATGGTCACATTGAAAATCGAGGACAATGAAAGTATGGAAACCATAATAGCCATTTGTAATAAATTTGAGGCTGCATAGAACTTCCATTCAGACATAAATACTTATAACTGTAAAGGGAAAGTTGTAACTTCTACAGAAACAAGCACAACATTTTTTTTCATCAATAATGTCTTGGCATATTAGGAAGGAGGGGTAAACCCTGCTCACCTTGTGGCACCCTTGCTGGCCACTGTGACAGCATATCAAGAAAGCAAAATATTTTGTTCCTACAAACTATTCTACCATGGTGTACAAACTGATATGTGGTAAGAGCACTACCAGTAACATTATGCAAGTTGAGACGCGCGTGCAGAGAGATAGAGAGAGTTACCATAGTTTTCTGACCCAGTGGGTTGACCAGACTGAGGCCATTAACAAGTCGAGTCAACTAGGAAACTCAGCAGGTTGACCAAGTGGGCTAGTAATTTATATTTTATTTAAGTGGGACCCCCAAGATGAATGGGATCCACTATCTATATTCTAACCGTCCATGAAACAATATGATGTGAGCTGGGACCCATGAATTGCTTGATAAAGATCAAAGGATTAAATGATCATAGACCTCACAAATTGACCAAACATAACCTATTTAAGTGGAACTCTCCAGATGAATGGAGTCCACCATCTTTATTCTAACCGTTCATAAAACTATATTATGCGGGATGAGACCCATGAATTGATTAAGAAAAATCAAATTAAGGATCAAATGATCGTAGACCTAACAAATTGACCAAATATTTTAAGTGGGACCCAGATGAATGGGGTCCACCATCATTGAGAGATTTTAGGATAATTATTATTGGTAATAGGGATCTGATTGAGAGAGTTTATGATAATTCAAATTTTAAAATTTTAATCAAATAATTTCTATTTTTGTTGGTAATAGGGATCTCATTGAGAGATTTTAGGATAATTATTATTGGTGATAGGGATCTCATTGAGAGAGTTTAGGATAATTCAAATTCTAATCAAGCAAGGCTGATGCCACGTGTCCCTCTCCAAGACATGCCAGGTGTCCTCCTCCAGGAATTCTTATGAAGTGTATACATCCCTTTAGTAATATAGATAATTAGGATCTTTATCCTGGTCAATAGATGGGTAAAGTTTAGATTGAGCACATGCAATGCTGTGTGCTGTTTAGCCCATTTCAATTCCATCCACTGAATTAACAAAAAAAAAAAATGCATATCCCAATCTTCAAACTATAATTTTTAAAAAAGTTATTTTTTGGTTAAGACTTATTATCATTATTTTAGTGTGATAGCTTAGATGAATGACATTTAGAGTTAAACTTTTTATAGCAATTAGATAGATGACACTTGTCAATCATCTATCACTCCTATCTTTAACCTTTTTTTTTTTTGTGATACTTGTTATCACCCCTTGTATCTTGAAGTTACTATTTTTTTTTTATAGTATTCGAATAGATGACACTTGTTAAACATTCATTACTCCCTTAGCTTATAAATAGGGTATAATCTTCCATTCCAATCAAAGCCTCTAATTCATTTTTTTAAGAATTGGTCTCTAGTATTACCGTATTGCCCAGGTAAATTGAGTCGATTTGGGCCAAGAGTTCCTAAGTCAGTAAAAAACTACATGGGTGCTTTTACGATTCTCATTTCAAATATTTTTATTATTTATTATTTTTTATGCATATATTATATTATGTACAATACTAATAAAATAGCATATATATCGTGTAATAACAAAAATGAATTTTTATGATTTTCTGTATTTTTTAATCAACTCAATTACCACGATCTTATAACTTAGATATAAGTTAAAGTATACTAATTGCCTTTAACAAGGATTGAGCCTCTCCATTTCCCAAACAAGTATACTAAAAGTTGAATAAGGAGATGAATGTGGCCTAAATCTGGCTCAATGACGGAGTATGTTTTTAGAAACCAATAGAACTTATTTGAACACCTATAACTATATTGAGTTTTTTTTTTAAAATAAATTATAATTTTTTATGAATTTATTTTTCTAGATTGCAGTCATAAAACCTATATCGGGAATAGGTGGCATAGGAAAAAGGTATGTTTTAAATTTTCTGGCTTAAGAAATTACATATCTCATATTTTTCTTACTTGTTTAGTAAATTGCAATTTCATCTCATTAGTTTTAAAAGTCATTAAAAGTCTAAGGAATGAAGGAGAGGTTTTAGAGTAACAAACAAATAAAACAAGTTTAAAAATTAAAATAAAAAGGAATAAATTAGGAAGAATTTAAAATAACCAAAATGAATACCCATTTTAAATACTAAGAGATTAAGAATGGAAAAGGTTTGGGCTTGTTTGGCAACTCTTATTGGTTTTTTAAGAGGATCTTAATGAAAAATATCTATTTCAAATGGGCCTTATTTGATATAGATGTTCTTGAAATAGTGCGTTTGGCAACAAAACATAACTGATTGAAATAAATTTTTGAAATCCCACCATAAATGATTTTTCTTTAATTTCTCCATACCCACAAGGAATGTGAGGCTAGTTTTTTAGCCCATGGATGACCAAAATATTATCAAGAGAACGAACGGTTCGGATTTTGAAATAGGGGCCCACAAATTTCAGTAAATTAGACCAAACAATCCACATGTTTTTGCAAATTGGTCTAGATCATTGATAGATCAACGGGTCAAATTTGATCACATAGTAGTTCTTACACTCCTCCAACTATCCAATGGTATGGATGGTGGTTGATGGGCCTGAAATTCAAGGGAAAAAAAAAAAAGACTGTCCAATGTCAATTTATTTCTACTCTCATAGTAACATGTGATATCAACGGTTCTAAAATGTTTCTTGATTTTGGGTAGCTATAAGTCAAATCTAAGCTGGAATTTTTATGAACAGCCGTTTTCAATCAAAGAAGATTAATGAGCTGGATTGTGATTATGGCCCCCACAGTAGCCCAGAAAAATCGATGTGTGGTTATTCGATGTTTTGCACAAATCTCATGACCGAGACGGACCAACGGTTGAAATTTGGTATGTGGGCCGTTTTGGGCCTTAAGAATGATTCTAACGGTTCAGATTAATGTTTTGGGTCTCGGATATTTACAATAAATTAAAAATACGGTGATGGAAAAACTACCGTCCAAATCACTGTGTCTACCCGCTTATCTGCACCTTTTCCCTCCTCCTTCAAACAGAGCTATAATGTCTAGTATCCATTTGGAATGGATACAGTAAACGTTACATCCAAACATGCTAAAAACGGTTTGAATCAGTTTAAAGACAATAAGATAAAAAATTTAGACATGCCAAACTGAACCTTAGTGTTTGCTAAGTGTTAAGTGGTGCAAATAGTTTAGGTTTTGAAGTATGCCAATATCAATGGCCTTGAAGTAATCATAAAAATTATTAATAGATTGATTTGGATTGAGGTAAGATAATCTTTCAGATTAACTTAATATTTTTATAGCTTATAGGCCCTAGTATGGGTTTAAATACATATATATGGACTGGTTAGTTGGCTATTGCATCAACCAAAATGTGAATTAAGTGCCTGAGAAATATTATTTCTCGTAGGTTATTTATTTTTGATATGGTTGGATGCAAACTTGGCCTTAAATGAAATTTGGAGGATTTATGTAATCCCCGTCGATATTTCAATGGATTGAAAATGGTGGTCAAAAACTAAAATTAATAATAAACCACCTATTACAGGCTCTTAATTTATATTTACTAAAAAGCCATTTCAAATACATCTAATCGAATCAGATATAAAAATGGGTCTAATGAAACGATCTATTTATAAAAACATCTATTTCAAATAGTTTCATTTTAAATAAATTTAATTTAAAAAGATCAGATTTGTTAAACCGGCCTAAAGTCTTTATTGTATAAAAAAAAATATTTGGTTCAATTCACGTCAGTAATTATTTCTCTCCTTCATCGATACCTATGTTTAGACTCTCAAATGTACTATAATGATTTTAAATGTGTTTTTACGAACACTTGTCATTCTATTATCTGTTTTATTTGCTTGTCAGACCGTCGTGTCTGATACTCTTTGTTTGGTGCCAGATGTCAACCCCGTAGCCCGTGAGGCGAAGCGTGAGGAGGAGGCGGTTGAGTCGGTGTTTGATAAAAAGTTGCATCCCAACGATGTTATCTAGACATCGGGTTGGGTGATAAGACGTATCATGCTTTGGGGATTGATGTTTTCTTTTGAGAACTTATTTTATTAGCTTTTATTGGCTTCTTATATGGGAAATTGTAAACTTTACACCTACCTTTGGGTGATGTGTTAACCTTGAACTAACTTTGGGTTATGCTTATGAATGTTTCTCTTTTTGATGTAAGGCTTGAATATAATTATATGCCTTTTATTTGATTAAGTGTTTGCTATATTGCTTCCGCGCATTTATGTACGTTGTGAATTTGATTGTCGTATCGTGATGGATCGCAATTGGAATCCTCACCGCGGAAACTTATGAGAAATACAACAAGCGCGCGCGGGTGAAACTTTCAGGCCCGCCACGTCGAGGCCCCGGATTAGGGACTTGGTCATCTCGGTCTTGGTCCGGGTAAGCGGTTGGGTTTCTTTACCCCTAAAAATGAAATCATAATGTATCTAGGATTTTTTTTAGAAATCATATATGTTGAAAATATGATATGGGGCTTGTTTGGTAAAAATACATGGATGGTTAAATGAACTGAAGTGAATATTGAAGAGAGAATAAAATATTAAGGGGTCTAATAACAATATGATAAAAATTTATTTTTAGTGGCTTGATAAGGAATCTTTTTTACTTTTTAGGTAAAAAGTAGAAGGATTTTTATCTTTTAGTAGTATAAGAATGTTGCTTTTTTACTTCTTTTTTTTTTAAATTAAGGGGGGAGTTTTGAAATTTTAATATTTTTTATATGACCTCTAGTCTTTTCTTGTCTAGTGAAAGGAGGTTTTACTTCACTCCACCTTACTAGTTAAGTGACTAAGCAAGTCTGACACGGCGTGTTGCCTAACCACATCAATTAAGAAATGGATAGTTAGATAAATTACTATATTTGTCATTATTTTGCTTCTACATAAAAAATAGTTTTTTATCAATTAGAAAAAATAGTTTATTCTGAAGCGATTTTAAAAAACTCAGCAAAGGTTTTCTCTTTTTTTACAACTGTCTAGACGCTTGTAATTGTTTGGTCCAACCTTATTCGACCATCAACCTTATTCAACCTTATTCGCGGTGTAAATTCTTTTTAGTCCAAAGAAATCTGAGAAAATACCAAAGAAATTTAGAATATTATAAAATCATGTGAAATATTATTTTTTTTCATCAGTAACAACTATAAATCAAATTATCAGTCTCCTTAAGTCATGACATCATGCATCGCTGTCTTATTTGAAATTGTATAAATTTATTTATAATTAGGTAAATTTAGATGTATATACCAAACTAAGTTAGAATATCACAAATTTCTAAACACCCCAATGTGTAGATCTAGTATCAAAATATGTAGATCTAAGAGACTGAAATATATCTACAACAAAGAAAGGGCATGCAACCATCATTTCTAAGTTGTTTCTCAACAAATCTATAAAAAATTAAAAAAAAAATACTAACTTTGGTAGAATTGTATGTGATTTTTCCTTATTAAATCCACAAAAAAAAATTTGTGTTTTAAATGGCTTGAGAGGTGTTGGAAGTGTTAAGAAGGAAGAGGAGTAGCTACTATTTGGAGAAGATGGGTTCAAATGGGGAAGAAGGTGAGAAAAATGGAAAAAAAAGGGTTTTAGAAATGTTGGTCGATAAATTGAGATTCTCGGCTGATATATTGGGAATATTTTGGCAATACGATACCAAAATCGATAATTCGGTATCGACCGATTTTTTTCAACCATGCATACTCCTATTTAGGATTTATTCTTTCTTTAGCAAAAACCCCATCAAAATAACTTAAAATTTCACTTTTTGTTCAATTATATATGTCATAGAGATAAGAACGCCTTCTCTGTTATGTACGTAATCTGGATATTGCTGCTTATTAACCCTCTCGTGGATAACAATGATTGTTTGATTTGCCTGATCCACCAAGACAAGTACCTTTCTAAATAAGTGGCGGACCTAGGATTTCTTATTTTGATTTGAGGAGGTGGACCCAAAAGGTGTTTATTTTTTGGGACAACCCAGAATCTTCATGTGGGTTTTAGGGGTTAGCCCATTGATGTGGGTTTTAGGCGTTGGCCCATTGATGTGGGTTTTGGAAGTAGACTTAGGATCTTTGCCTGTGTTTGGGAAGCGGACCACTATTTGACGGAGGTGACCACCCCCAATACTATATATGTAGGACTTCCCTTGTAATTCTCATGTGGTTAATTTGCTATAACACTCGAGTCTAGGACGACAAAGGCTCCTTCATATGTGGGTTCCTTCAATGGCGTGGGCTTCCTCTTCCTACTTGCATGAGCTCTCTTGGGTCCCAACCCCCTAGGCTATCGTACGACAACAAAGTCCAAAGAATTCTATATGGTCTACCGCATTGATAGGTATATCTTTAAACTTTGGAGTTTTACCTCCAGGCAATTTTTTCATTTCTTCTATACTAGGCGATTCTATTTTTTCCAGATTTAGATGAAAATTGTTAACTACCATTGTCTGGATATGCTTTTTGCATAAATTCCTCTCTCGATCTTTATCCCTTTTTTTTATATATATAAATGATTAAAAATGTTTTCCTCTTACTAAACAATAATTAAATTCGAAAAAATTATTCTTCCTTGGGAAATTACCTTTTTTTTTTTTTCCACAAACTGCTTTCCACATACCCAACTCTAGATATGTGCCCTAGTATAAGTTGGGTATGTGTAGAGCTCATTTGTTAGGAAAAAAAAAAAAGGAAAAAAAAAATTGGGTTCTACATACTATATAATACATTTTGGAGATTTTTGCAGACTAATTTTTCTTCAAAGAAATGACATGAGTATGGGTCGATTTCCATAGTAAATGGATGTGGTTTCTCAGGTAAAATATTTTTGCATAGTTTGAAACAATATATTCTGCAATTTTTTTTCGGAGGTGAATGCATTTGAGGTAGAGGAGCATATAAATTTTCATTTAGTCTTGCACAAGGTAGATACACATTTCATCCAGAAATAATTCACCAAATCATCACTCTAATTAAACACTACAAAGCTGAAACCACAGAAACTGAAACCATCATTTCATATTTGGAGTGAAAAAGATAATTATGAATATTTGATCCAACCATTTCTTATGAATGGTTTGATAAAAAAAAAAAAAAAATAATGCCCAAGAAGAAACACAGCATCCCTCTTCAAACAAAAGAAAAAGGAGGTTATAATAGTCCATCCAAGAAACTCTCACCATGATTGGGCCAAATCAGACCAATGGTCTAGATAACAGAATAGCTGGCACCCACTTGTATGGAATTATTGAATCAGGATAATCTATACTTCCCCAGATAAAGGAGTTCATTCTCCCAGTCATCCTGATGGAAATTAAATAACTTCAACACCAATTCAAATATCCGAACGTTTCGGAAGAAGTTGCAGCCAAGTGGGAATCACCTTCTAGCCTTCCTCTTACTAGTAGATGCAAACTAGTCCTTAAAACTGCAACTTTTTCTCTCTTCTCAAGAAGGTTTTCCAGTCAGTTTCCCCTGCAACAGTGACACATCTTTGAGATGGACTCAAAGAGTAGATGGAAAAGATAGACTCTGTGCTGCTCTTATCCACCTGGGTGAGAAAAAAAAATGGCAAACCAATCTAATCCTTTTCCACTTGGGATCCAATTGGAGAGGATAGACCAGCTGGTTGTTTCACATAAGAAGAGTCCCACATCGTAGAGAAACAAGAAGACCACGAGAGAAGACTTTAATAAAACGGAATCAGTAGTGGAGGGAAGAAGCACGCAGCCGTGTGGTGAGCACATAGCGAACTATTCTTTCGCCTTTTACTAAAGAATACCGTGTGCTCGCCACTCAAAGCGGCATACGCCTATTTTTGGAGGGTTTTTTTCTATTTTTGGATGAAGTCCCACCAAAGCTAATTTTAAATATTGCAGGTGAACATGTCTGCTCATATAAATACCTATTATACTAAATTACATGTTTATTTTCAGCATCATTGGCATCGAACATTTTTCACTTCCTTGGTTTAAGATTTTTTTTTTTTCATGTTAACAATGTTGGGATTGGCAATAAGAATTATATTTTTCTTGACAATACGAATTATATTTTTCTATTTTTGAGTCACATCCTCATACATTCTGGTGTCATAGGATTCTGGTGTCATAGGCCTACGTTGGACATGTCCAAATGTTAAATTCATATATTTGCATCATTAAAGCATCATTTTAGAAATAATTATGGACTTAATTAAAATAAATGCATTAATTCTCACATAATTTCATCATTTTATGCATTTTCACTCTGAACTTAAGAATTCAAGCATTTCATGCACATTTTCTTTATTATTTTAATATTTTATGTAATTTCGAAGAATCCTAATTAGATTAGGACTCTTTTCGGAAGGGTCCCACTTCAATTAGGGATCTTCAGTATTTCAGTGGCTGAGTTAGATTTTGCAGAAAATGACATTTGTAGGACCCGCTGAACTTTAGGGAGAATTTTGTGAAGAGTCTTAATTGCATCAGGACTCTAACATGGGACCCGCATTTACAAATTGAAGAGTTCACTAAGAGGACCCCACATACACACATGTGGAGATCAACCAGAGGGGGTCCACTCATCATGTTAATTGAAGAGTCCTAACTGTAGTAAAAGATTTCTCATAGGCCCACTTGTCAAGTAGCGAAGTTGTTCCACCTAGTAGGGTCCATAGTAGTTGCAACTTTTTTTTTTGGTAACCCAGCCAGGGGGTTGGGACCCAAGAGAGGGCCCGCAAACACACGGGAAGGCAGCAGCCCACTCGAGTGGAAGAGAAGCCCGCACAACTCAACGAAACTCATACAAATAATTCTGATGGGAGATAAAAGCTAAGAAGTTTGAATCAACCACAACTGATTTCCTCTCAAAAATAGAAGTTATGTAGAGATAGAGTCCATTGCAAATCAAATTTCAAAAGTCTTTTCCTCAAGAAAACCTATCGTAAAATGACTAACTTTCAATTTGACCGTCGGATCGGTGGAATTTACATACCGTTGGAAAGCTTATTCGGAATAAATATCCGTGGAGCCCAAGATCATGTAAATCAGCGCTAAATTGACCAAGTGATGGGCCCAGAAAGTTTCATATATAATTTTAGGCGGGATTGCAAATAAATCCACATCGTTGATAATCCATTGTTGCACATCCTGTGTGGGACCCCATCTGAAGATTGGATAAGCCATCCAAAGGTTTCCAAAAGCTTCCACCTTAGGCTTGTCAATTGAGCCCGTTGAAATGGGTATCCAGAGTAGCCTGGCTCGTCCCAAGCCCAAAAATATAGGGCTTTTAAGAAAGCATTTGAGCCTAGCAGACTGGGCTTGGGCTACGATTTTAAAATCCAGTCAGAATGGGACTGGGAATGGGTAGAACAAATCCGGCCTGGCCACAAGGAAAATGAAGCTAGACCAGGTTGTGGATCCTACTATCCAATTTATCATTGAGGTTTGAACAGCTCAACCAGATCCAAACCCAGCAAACTAGTTCACTGATGTGACAGCCAGTGTTTTTTAAAGTTTGTTAGTGTTAAAGCTTCATACTCCCATGGTTCAGAATCGCGGGATCGGTTGCAGTTCGGCCCACCCAAAAATCGATACAGTATCCATATTAGTTGTGGTTCGCGGTCCGTCGCGGTCGTCGCAGTGTGAATTTTTCATAGTCCAAAGAAATCTGAGAAAATATCCAAGAAATTTAGAATATTATAAAATCCTGTAAAGTAATATTTTTTCCACTAGTAACAACTATAAATAAAATTATCAGTCCCCTTAAGTCATGACATCATGTATCGCTGTGTTATTTGAAATTGTATAAATTTTATTTATAATTACATAAGTTTAGATGTATATACCAAACTAAGTTAGAATATCACAAATCTCTAAAAACCCCAATGTATAGATCTAGTATCAAAACATGTAGATTTAAGAGAATGAAATATATCCACAACAAAGAAAGGGTGTGCAACCGTCATTTCTAAGTTGTTTATCAAAAAATCTAAAAAAAATAAAAAATACTAACTTTGGTAGAATTGTATGTGACTTTTCCTTACTAAATATGCAAAAAATATGTGTTTTTGATGGCTTGAGAGGTATTGAAGTGTTAAGAAGGAAGAGGAGCAGCTAGTGTTTGGAGGAGATGGGAATGAAATTGGGATGAAAATGAGAAAAATGGAAAAAAAGGGTTTTACATCGGTTGGTCGATAAACTGGAATTCTCGGCTGATATATTGGGGATATTTTGACAATATGATACCGAAACCGATAATTCGGTATCAATCGATTTTTTCAACCATGCGTACTCCTATTTGGGATTTATTCCTTCTTTAGTAAAAACCCCATCAAAATAATTTAAAATCTCATGTTTTGTTCAATTATATATTTCTTAGAGATAAGAACGCCTTCTCTGTTATGTACGTAATCTGGATATTGCTACTTATTAACCCTCTTGTGGATAATAATGATTGGTTGATAAAAGCCTGATCCACTAAGACAAGTACCTTTCTAAATAAGTGGCGGACCTAGGATTTTTTTTTTTATTTTGATTTGAAGTGGGTGGACCCAAATAGGTGGTTAGGTTTTTGGGCAAACTTAGAACTTTCATGTGGGTTTTAGGGATGGGCCCATTCATGTGGGTTTTGGAAGTGGACTTAGGATCTTCGCCTTTGTTTTGGAAGCATACAAATGTTTAACGGGGGCGACCACCCCAGTACTATATATGTAGGACTACCCTTGTGATTCTCATGTGGCTTGCTATAACACTCAAGTATAAAACAACAAAGGATTGCTCAGTTGGTTGACAACCCCGCATATCACCTAGCTATCTAGGGATTTGCCACTCTTCCCACATGTGTGTAGCCTTCTCTTCCCACTTTGCGTGCTTCCTCTTCCCGCTACCAATCATTTCATATTTGGAATGAAAGAAAAAAAAAAGGAATTAAGAATTTTTGATCCACCCTTTTCTTATGAATGATTGGAAAAAAAAAAATGCCCAAGGAGAAACACAGAATCCCTCTTCAAACAAAAGAAAAAGGAGGTTATAATAGTCCATCCAAAGAAATTATGGAGAATATCTCACCATGATTGCGCCAAATCAGACCAATGTCTAGATAACAGAATAGAGAATGAATGAATCAGGATAATCTGTACTTCCCCTGATAAAGGAGCCCTTACTCCCAGTCATCCTGATGGAAATTAAATAACTTCCAACACCAATTCAAAGATCCGAACATTTATGAAGAAGTTGCAGCCAAGTGGGACTAACCTTCTATCCTTCCTCTTACTAGTAGATGCAAACTAGTCCTTGACTGGAATTTCTTCTCTCTTTCTCAAGAAGGTTTTCCAGTGAGTTTCCCCTACAACAGTGACAGATCTTTGAGATGAACTAAACAGTAGATGGAACAGATAGACTCTGTACTGCTCTTATCCCCCTGGGTGAGAAAAAAAAAGAAGCAAACTATTCTTTCGCCTTTTACTAAAGAATACCGTGTGCTCGCCACTCAAAGCGGCATAAGCCTATTTTTTCAGGGTTTTTTTCCTTTTTAGGTTGAAACCCCATCAAATCTAATTTTAAATCTTTTTTCTATCTAATTTTTTCTGAATGAGTTGGATCAAGTTCATTATGGAATTTTTGCTTCTCGGTTTCAGAATTTGCTTTTTGCATTAAGTCATCTCTTTTGAACTTAATCTGCTCATAAATTTATCCAAATTGTTTTCAAAAAAGGTCTTAGCCAAATTGTTGGATCAAGTTCACTATGGAACTTTTATCTATATATCAACTGATAAAATGATCAAAAATTATCTCTTCAATTGGCCAAAAAGATCGATCTTAGCTTAATCAGAGTAATAGGGAGAATAGTGATCTCAAATTAAGCTACTTAATTTGCCAAAAGAATTAATAACGCCTATATAGTTGTTATCTCTAAGTCTAAGTATGTTAAAGATCTTAGAACCATAAGCTTATAAGCTTATGCAATGTAGTTTATAAGATTAACTCCAAAGTGATTGCTAATAAATTAAAATTTGTTCTCAATTCGATTGTACGACCCTACCAAAGTGCCTTTACATTATGCCCATGAAGTACTCCATCACTCCATCACTTCAAGAAAACAGGACAAAGAATAAGTTTTTGGGACTAAAGCTCGATATGGCAAAGGCCTATGATAGAATGGAATTGGGTTTTCTTGAAGCTACACGGGAGGCTTTTGGATCTCATGAAATGAAAATCATTCGAATCATTAAAGAACATATTTCCTCCTCAATGGCTCCCCCTTCTGAAAAATTATCCCAACTAGAGGTCCAAGGTAAAGAGACCCACTCTCCCCATATTTTTTTTATTTTGGGAGTTGAAGTTCTATCCAAGATGCTTATAAAAAGTGGAAAATGAGGGTCTGATTCATGGTGAGAAATTAGCTAAAAGAGCCCCTAGTATTTCTCATCTCTTCTTTGCCGATGATAGTTTCATTTTCTGCAATGCCTCTCTCATTACAACAAGAACCATAAAAAGGTATTCTTGATAATTATTATGAATTATCAAGACATTTTGTGAACTTTAATACATCTGTTGTTTATCTTAGCAAAGGAGCATGTAGTACCAGATGTAAATCTATAACATCATTCTCAGGGTTAGATTCATGGACAACAATAAAAAAACACCTTGGGAGTCCTATGTTTCTAAATAAACATAAAGATACTAATTTTAGATCTCTAGTCAATAAAATTAAGAACAAAGTTTGATGTTGGCAAATTCCCCTTCTATAGAAATACACTTATCAAGTCAGTTGTCTTGACAATTTAGGTATACAATATGTATATGCTGCAACTTCCTAACAAAACAACAGAGACTATTGACAGGTTATTTAGAAAGTTCTGGTGGGTTGATCAAGAGGATAAAAAGAAAATTCATACAATTAAATGGAGTGAGATATGTAGACCAATCAATGAAGGAAGTTTAGGAATCAGAGATTCAAAAAAGCAATACTCTAGTATTATTAGTCAAAATATGTTGGAGATATTTAACTTATAGCAATCTTTACTACTCAAAGATCTTCAAGGAGAAGTATTATCCTAACAAGGTATTATGGGAAGCTAAATTTAGAAAAGGAAATTTCTGATTTTGGAAGGGGTTATTATAAATGCCCTGAATTTTATAAATGAAAATATTGGTTGGATCATTGGTAATGGTGAAAAATATAGACTATAAAGACTGTGGCCCTAACCTAAACCTGAATTTTATTAGGAACTAGGCTTCAACCGAAAGCAGGTCCAAATATTAGAACCAGTAGTTTGGGAGCCATTTACATCTTCCCATTTTGGTCCACCAAAAGACCTTTCATAACACTATCTTGAATGCTCGGAGTTGGTGGAGTGGCATAAGTTGTAGATTAGCTCTCACGTCTTGTACTTGAAACTACCGTAGTTTTACCCAGTGTGTATTTGTATGGATTTATCAGGTGCCACCAGATGGATTAGTCATGCTGGATCAAATACCTCAATGATACCCGCACCATTAAAAAAAAAGTCCTCAAAAGCATACGGCGACAACACTGCATTCCCACCAAGCAAGGCAACAACACTAGCATGACCCATTATACTATATTAAAGAGGAGGGTTTTGGATTCAATTTTCACTGTCTTACTCTCCACTTTTCTTTTCTTTTTCAAAGAATTTATTTCTATCCAAACTCTTATTATTCCCTTTCTTCTCCAATTCTCCTCTTTTATTTCGATGCACCAGCTCTCGGATTACATAAAGACAGACCCATAACACTTTTTTCCCTTTTGCTTTGTTTCTAAAAAACTGTAGGTTTTTTATGAATGAATATTTAAGTTTCAATGTTTTCCATATCCGTGCTGAAAAATAGGTAATTATGCTAATTGATGAATTATTCATGGTCGATGGAATTACAAGATTGCATTTTTTTTTCTAGGGATATCGACCTGACATCCGCCCCGAAGCTGTTGGAAGTTTAAGTATTTCCCATCATTATTGTACAAACAGCTCTACAAGAGATATTTAAACTTCCAACTATTTTGGGGTAAATGTCAGGTCTTAAGTGTATAGTGTCAAAATCCCTGTTTTTATGAATTGTGATAAGCCAGTGAGATACTGTTATGCATATACATGCAGAAGCAAAAACCAGCCACATGCCTCCAACGACCTTCAGAATATGGACCATAAAAACTGTGGTCCTAATCTAAACTGAATTTTATTAGGAACTAGGCCTCAACCGAAAGCAAGTCTAAATATTAGAACCATGATTAGATTAGTAGTTTGGGACCCATTTACATCTTCGCATCTCGATCCACCTAACGACCATTCAGGACGCTTCCATTCAAAACACTATCTTGAATGCTCGGAGATGGTGGAGTGGCATAAGTTGCAGATTTTCTCCCCATGCCTCGTACTTGAAACTGCTTTAGATTTATCAAATGTGCATTTGTGTGCATTTCTCAGGCCCCACCAGATGGATTAGTCATGTTGGATCAAATACCTCAACTATACCCACACCATTAAAAAAAATGGCCTCTAAAGCATATGGCAACAGCTTTGCATTCCCACCAAGCAAGGCGACAACAACATCAGGACCTCTTGATGAATTGATCAATTGCATTCCCACCAAGCAAGGCGACAACAACATCAGGACCTCTTGATGAATTGATCATGGTCGATGGAATTACGAGATTGTATATTTTCTAGGAATATTAACCTGACAATGGCCCCGAAGTTGTTGGAAGTTAAAGTATTTTCCGCTGTTATTATACAAACTGCTCTATAAGAAATGTTTAAACCTCCAACTATTATGTGGCAAATGTCAGGTCTTAAGTGCGTACAGTCAAAATCCCTTTTTTTTATGAATTGTGACAAGCTAGTGAGATACTGTTGTGCGTATTTGCAAAAACCAACCATCTACAATACAATGAAGGCAATCTGCCCCCAACGCCTTCAGACTGAAAAAATCTCGGTATGGAAATGCAACTGGATCTCTTGCAATGGGGGTCTTGGGAAACCCATATTTTCTACTATTAACTCAAACCTCTTTGTTAAAGACCTATTGGCTATTGGACCATAAGAGGAGATGGAATGTGTCATTTATTAGGAACCATTTTTAACATCACTAGAAATTTGGAAGGTACCTTAAAATTTATATCCCTGTAGATCATAAAAGAGTCTGGACTTATACAAAGAAAGGTCAAGTGATCGTTACTGCAAATAATTTAGAAAATGGGAGTGGGGGTTGAGAAAATGGAAAGACTTTTGGAGACTTCCTATTCCCCATAGAATCATTCTTTTTGGGTGGAAATGTATTAGAAAAGTACTCTGGTAAGATCTTTCATTAGCTCTAAATTTAGAAAAATGTATTGCTTCTTGTCCAATTTGTGGTTGTTCGGAAGAGTCGGCTGAACATGCCCTATTCCACTCTGAACATTGAAAGAGAAATGTGGTTTAAATCACACTTAAGGCCTGTTGGCTAATGGAATTCTCATCCACGACTTACTAGAATGGTGTAAGGTTTCCTTCGATTCTGATGAACCAACTCTCCCAACTAATAATAATTTTACTAAAGCTTGGGCCCCTGCCATCTGGAGGATTACCTAAAAGGCCAAAAATTATGATTTATGCAAGGGTATTAAATTAAATCCCTTCAAAGCTCTTGAACAAGTTAAAATTTTGATTGGATTATCCTTTCTTGATTTGATAAAAGTTAAGGAAAGGAAAGACCAAATGGAAGGATCTCCCAAGCCTTAGTATGATTATTAGAAAATACGCGGTTTTAATTTTTTTCCGATGTTGCGTTTAGAAAATCGGATGGTAAAGCTTCTTTTGGATACGTCCTTTGGTTTAAATCTATCATTTGTACAGGAGTTAGAGGAGAGGGGTTTGGCTCATCAAAAGAGGCTGAAACGAGGGCGATCCTCGTTGCTTTGAATAGAGCTAAAGTATGGGGTGTGAGAAGAGGACAAATTTTGTGTGATGTGATGACGATCTAGACAATCAATGGTGGCAAAGATTGGGTGTTAATCTCAATCGCTGCAGATATATCTTCAATTGCTAAAGACTTTGATATAGTCTCCTTTTATCACATTCCTAGAAGGCTAAATGAGGCGGCGCATAGGATGGCCTAGTTTTGTCAAAACTTTTAATTGTGATGTTGAGTGGTCGAGCTCTTACTCAATCTGGTTCGTTAAGTCAAGAAACTTTTGGAACCTCTCACTATGATTGGGCCAATATCAGACCAATGGAATGAATGAATCAGGATAATCTAGACCACCCTGATATAAGGAAGTAAGGAACCCATCCACCCAAGTCATCGTCATGGAAACTAACTTCAACAACAATTGGCAGATGCGATAACAATTATAAAGTGATATAAGCATGATAATTTGGTCTTTCTTTTTATATAAATATAATAAAAGGTTCAGAGTTCAAATCAGAGTAGAGAAAACATTAAACACATTCTTTGTAAACATTATTTCCAAAACCTGAAAATTGGAAAGCCTCACGCATCTTCTCAAGTCCCAGCCTGATCATAAAAAGTGCACTGAGCATGCTGGCATTTCTTTTTTCTTCTCTTTCTTGTGACATCCAGGGAAAAGCACCTAAAGATATCACTGATATCTGAAACACACCACCAGAGTTAAAATGCTGCCCATCCTGATGCTGTACTCTTTGCTGATCCTGACCCCGTTGCTGAAGGAAGACTTCTCTGCAAGTAGGAAAAAAAAAATTCACAAAAGCAATTTCTATTAGACATTCTTGTTAGTAAACTTTTTTTTTTGGGAAAATGATGACGATTAATTGTATTACTCAAAAAACTGTACAGTATAAGAGATATATGCCGACTTCAAAAAAACCCAAAAAGAACTGAAAGAAGACATTCTTCTTAGTAAACATTTGTTATCCTCTCGGAACCAAAATGTTTTATGTAATGAAAGAAAGAAAAGAAAAGGAAAAAAAGAAAAAGGTTTGAAAAAGTCATCAGCACCAAGAGGTTTGTTAAACCTCCCATCAAGACATTTTGCACCATGCTTTTGTTTTTGCTCAATCTCTTGATACCAATTACATTGCTTTTATCCAAAATGCCTCTTGGTACCAAGAAGTCCGCTAAACCTAAAGGTACCAAGAGGTTTTGCATAATGAATTTTGTCCTTGTTCAACCTCTCATTGCCACAACTCTCAATATTACAAAGTTCGTTAAAACCTTTCCACGCTCAGAGGTTTCTTATTTTCCCCCAATTTCTCATCACCATAGAATTGGTTTATCGAATTGCCAATTGGTAGTAAGCCAATTGTAGAACATTATGAACACTAAGAGGATTTATAGTGAGAAGTTTTCCAAAGTTATCAGTAGCAAAAGCTTAGATTTATGCTGTGACTCCTGTCCTTGTGTTTTATTTTAAGTCGTTTTTTTTCCAAAATAACATTGTTTTATCCAAAATGCTTTTTAGTACTAAGGTCAAACCTTACTTTCGTCCCTGCTCGACGGGCGGGTCTTGCAGTCAAGCTCCCTTCTGCCTTTGCACTCGAGGGCCAATTACATAGAGAATTCCTCGTAGTAAGAACTTTAACGTTTTGATTTTCTTTCCTTGTTAAACCAGTCATTGCTGTTGCCCGTTACTATTGTTTATGCAAAATGCTTCTTTCTATTAAGGCGTTTATAGAACCTCTCCACAGCGAGAAGTTTTATGTTATGGTTTTGGATTTTGTGTGGCCTCTCATTATTAATAGCATCGTTTACCATGAACGCAAGCTTTAATGTCATGTTTTTTGTTCTTGAATTGTGCAGTCGTTCAACATCTCAGTATCAATAACATTGTTTTATCTAAAATATTGCTCAGTAATAAGAGATTTGCTTGTAAGTATTCCTGGCATCAATCATTCAAAATAAAAATGAAAAATAAAAAAAAAATATATATTTTTTCCTTGTATCAAGAGGTTTCATGATTCATCACTGACAAGAGGTTTGGGAGACCTCGTGGCACCAAGAGATTATACTAAATGATTTTTGTCCTTCTATGGGAAAGATTTTTATTTATTTTTGCTAACATAACTTGAACCCACAACCTCAAGGTTGCAATAGTAATGATTTTTGTCCTTTTGTTAAGTTTAAAGTCACACAACCTCTATGTACCAGCTACGCTAATTAAAACAGGTTCAAGGTTTTGGGTACAAAGAGGTTTTGCATCCTGATTTCTGTCATTGTAGTCATTTGACCTCTTGGTAGCAAAAGCATTGTTTTATCCAAAATGTCTCTTGGTACTAAAAAGTTTGTTAGACCTCTTGGTAGCAAAAGCATTGTTTTATCCAAAATGTCTCTTGGTACTAAAAAGTTTTGGTACCAATAGATTCCTTGTATCAAGAAGTCTGACAAAGTCATCAATACCAGTTAAACTTTTTGGCAATGAGAGCTTTACAATTATGATTTTTGTCTTTGTTACATGTTCAGTCATTCATCATCTCAGAACCAATTACAATGTGTAATCCAAAATGGCTCCTGGCACCCCAGATGTTTGAAAAACATCATAGTGAAGGGGGGTTAATGTTAGAGATTTTTACAAAAAAGCCCCTCTATTTTCATGAAATCTCAAAAAAGGCCCTTGTCTTCTACGTTTTTACTAATATCTCCCTTGACTGACAGTCAAACTTAACCGCTTCCTTTCTCCCCCTCTCATTTTTTTGTTTTTGACCATTTTACCCCCTGATAAAATGAGTTAGCCACTTATCCCTACAACTCATCACCTGTATTCCCAACCCCCGCCTAGCCCCATCTCCACCCTGCAGAGAAACTCCATCCTCTGCTCATCGTCATTCCACCACCCAGACAAGCCCTCGCCCTCAACCTTCTCACCCACAGCCACCGTCTCCACCAGCACTCAAATTTCTCTAGGTTGATTCACACGTCTCATTCCCAATCGCACCACATGTACTACTTTGTTTTCCCCATCTCCATGTGTACCATTGATGGCCAGATTGTTTTTTGTTGAATTTGAAGCAATCTCCAGCGATCAGAAATGTGTAGCTGAGTATTAAAGTAAAGTTTAGCGCTCTGGTATGATTGTCGAGGCTATTCATGTTAATATTGAAGTCCTTGACACCAACAGGAATGGAGGTCAGGCAGCAACCATTTCCAGAACAGGTCCCATTGGCAATGACCTCTTTGTTCGAAGAAAGAGGAAGACATCCATTCGTAAAGCTTGAATTGGATTGCGAAAGGTAGCCTGCTATGAGGGCCACGGTGTCGCAACCCAGTGCCGTGAACCTGTTGCGGGTGTTTGAGAAGGTGTATGGCCCACTTTCACCCAAGACATCTCCGAGTAACCGCCCATGTATCCTGAGCTGTTGTGACAACCCAAGGCAACAAGGGCGTTAACTCTCGCTTGGCCTTCTTGTATAGATATTTCAAGATCGTCAAATGCATTACCCATGATTCCATGAAAAATGGTTTTGGAGGGTGATAAGATATAAGATTTGTTACAGAATTCATTGAACCAGAGCCCATCTATTCTACAGCCATCTCCGATGCCAACGGGGTATGAAATGTTAATGAGACCACAATTCTTAGGGCAATTGGAGTTCAGATTGCTGTTGTCAGCCATACAAGAACGAGATGACGCAGAAAATTCCAACAACCCATTTCACTCGCTCCTTCTCTCTCTTTCTTTCTTCTCTCCCTTTACTAATGGGTATTATATACATGAGAGTGATTGGTCGACTAGATTCGGATTCCGTCGGTGTCAATTTGGAGAGGGGATGGGCAACTGGATTTGGGGAGAAGATCTAGAAGCCTGGATTTGATGGAGATGTTGGATAATACGGGAGGAGTGTATGGGGTTCTCGCTACATGTGAAAAAATACATGTGAAAAAATATATCATTACTATTTTTTCTATTTATACAGCGATACAAGATCTCAGAGGACCGCTACGCCCACTTATCTTAGTTACTTTTGAAAAATATATATATTTTCTCTCAATTTTCAATATTTTAGATTTTCTATAATTTTTTCAAGTTTTTTTGATGATTTTTTCAAATGGCACCACTACGCTACTTAGCGTTTTGATGGCGGGCCGCTACGCCTGCCGCTACCCGCTATTTTCATCCTTGGTCACGGTCATTGACCTTGTGTTAAAGTCACTCAAACAGTTATCACCATCCTAGTACTAAGAGGTTTTACATGTTAGGGCTTTTACAAGTTGATGTTGTTGTCCATTTTAAAGTTGCTAAACTTGTCAAAAGAATTTAAAAAAAAAAATTAAGGCTAAAGACCCTCTCAATGTAGAGTGGTTTTACATCTATAAAGATGTTAACACCTCAATAACAATATTTTTTTTACCCTATAACTCTCTTAGACTAAGAGGTCTACATAATTCTGTTTTAAAATGGAAATTTTGATTTCTACTAAGTGTTATGGTTGTGTGGGGAGATTTCCCGAACCACAGGATTAAGTTAATCACAGCCATCAGATCAAGTTAAGCATTCTCACGTGCCATCCCCGCGTCATCCACGTGACACCAGGCTCGTCCCGGCTACCAGGACAGGAGGTCCGGCCGAAGTCGGACAGCTCCGGGCCTTAGCGCCGAACTGGCCCACTTCGGACGTCATCTCGGCAAGGAGCACCACCACGGGTACCACCTCGGGAGAAAGCTCCATCTCGGCTAAGGAAGCCGAGACAGAAGCCGAAGCAAGAGAGAACATTCACGTGTACCCTTCATCCCCCACGTCGTCAGGCACGTGGAGGGATAGGGACACGCGCTGGTGGGACAGACGCGACATCCAGCCGCCCACGATCTTCGCCAGATCCCTGACAGAGTCCCATCCAGCGGCTGAAGCCACATCAGGGCAGGGCCCGAGGGCAGATCCGCTGGTACTCCTACCGCCAAAGGCGCCCAACAGGATCTGGCCCAACAAGATGTGCATTAAATGCGATGTGGGCTGACCCGACGGGCATTTAATGCATAGTGGGCTGGATTGGACCACAATTAATGCAATGTGGGCTGATAGTGACTTCCCAGTCCAATCGTGGGACCCACACCACAATATCTTCCAAAGATACGTTCCACACTCTATAAATAGAGATCCATGCCACCATCTAAGGTACGCCATTTTTCCATACCAGAGCCGTTACTCTGTCTCTCTTCCTCCTCTCCTTCCATTGTTCCAGTTCCCATACTGACTTTGGCATCGGAGAGCCTTGCGCCGCCCAGGCCAGGGTCCTCTGACCGTTTGCTACTCCTTTTCAGGCTCTCGGACGGCATCCAGACATTCCAGACACCATCATCTTCTCGGATAAGTCCTGTGAGGCACCCTCTTATTGTGGGTCATAATTTTCTGCACCTACAATTGGCGCCGTCTGTGGGAAAGAAATAACCCAGCCATCCAAACCTCTCAAAACCTTCCCAATCTTCCTAACCTCATCCTTTCAGAAGCCATGCCTCCGAAAGCTAAGAAGGGCGTAGAATCTTCAAGAGCAGCGCTTGAGCTGCCACCACCGCCAACGGAAGCCCCTCCTCAGGGGCAGCCCCGCGCGGTAGATGGCACGACTGCAGGCGAGGGCCGCCTGGGCTCCCAACTCTTTGTCGAGATCCCTTTTCAAGGGGGAAACGAGGCCTCACCCTCAGCGGACGAGGTCCCGCCACCCGGACGCGACGAGCGTCAGCATCAGCGTCCCCGGAAGGACAAAGCCGTGGCCGTGGGAGAAACGCGCCACGCTCAACCCCCCGGAGAGGTTCCCGAGGCTGCCCTCCTCCAGAAGCAACTCCAGAAGCAAAAGCGGATGATTCGCGAGCTCCAGCAGCAGCTGAGGGCAGTGCAAACTGCCTCCTTGAGGGAGGTCTCTGAGCCCCAAGGGAAAAAGAAGGGCGCTCCCAGCAAGGCAGCCCAGCCTCCTCGTGAGGACCTCAGACATCATCTGGACCAGAAACGGGGCCAGATTCGTGACGAAGGCTCGAGCAACAGCCGGAGTCACCATAGTCGCGATGGCCGAACTCATAGCCATCGCAGTCCGAGCCACCCCAAGCGAAAGTCCAGAGTTCAGACTCCAGAGGAGGACGACGAGCAGGAGTGGTTCGACAAACGTGTCAGGCGGGCTCTCCAGCACAACCTGGACATGCGGGACCAGAAGCAGCTCTGCGGTGACACTGATCTCGGGGGCTCTCCCTTCACGAAGGAAATCGAGCGCACCCCCTTGCCCAGGAAGTTCTCCGTCCCGCGGTTCGTCCCCTATGACGGACTGTCCGACCCATCTGCACACCTCCGACACTTCTCCCAGAAGATGTCTATTTGGGGAAATGAGGGTCACCTAAACTGTAAGATCTTCTCCTCCAGTTTGGGCGACCTCCCCCTGAAGTGGTTTTGCTCTCTCCCAGAGCAGTCGATTCCCAGTTGGAAGGAGCTTCAGCTCTCCTTCCTGAAGAAGTTCCAAGCATACACCGTCGTCCCCAAGAAGGAAGGGGACCTCATCGCCCTGAGAATGAAGCAGGGCGAAACTCTCGCCAAGTTCACCCACCGATTCTGGGCGATCTACAGCCAGATCGAGGGCGCAAGGGAGGGGATATCCATCTACGCCTTCCAGCATGCCCTGATCCCCGGCAGCGACCTGCGGAAGGACTTGGCCGGGGACACCCCAGAGTCCATGTCAGAGTTAATGTCCCGGGTGAAGCGCTTCATCGCCCGGGAAGAAGATGAAATCCGAGCTAAGGATCAGGATGGGCATCCGGAGCCCGAACAGAAGAATAGCCAGCCTCGGCAAAGAGGCGGGAGGCCCTCCCAGAAGCAGGAGTCCAAGCGGGACTGGGCCTCCAGCTCGGCGAAGCCTTCGTCGTCCAGGTCTGGGGGCAATTGGAAGCCCAGACCTCCCTCCAGCGCCGGTCAGAGCGTCAATGTCGTCTTCAAGGAGCCGATTTACCGCATCCTGGCCAAGATCAAGTCCGAGCCGTTCTTCAAGTACCCTCCGCCCCTGAAGAGTGAACCCACCGAAGGCTCCCGGAGCAAGCTCTACTGCGCCTTCCATAAGGGCAACGGGCACAGGACTGGAGAATGCAGGACCTTGCAGGGGTATCTAGAGAAGCTGGCCGAACAGGGCCACATCCAAGAGTTCGTCAAGGCCGGCGATGCCGGTGGCAGCGAGGGCCGGGTTCACCAGAACGCAGCCCAGGCTCCAGACAGCGAGGACTCAGAGAAGATCATCAACGTGATCCATCTGGCGTCCTCAGCTCCCGCTTCCTCGTCCCAGGGAAGCTCTCAGACCCGTGCCGAAGCCAGGCGGGCTTCGCACGAGAAAGAAGTGATGAAAGCCGACCTCGCCCCGGCATCCAAGAAAGCCCGCCGCGACAAACCAGCTATCTCGTTCTCGGATCGAGATCTAGAGGGAGTCCAGGTCCCTCACAACGACCCCCTGCTCCTCACCATGAAGTTGAGAGACTTCACCGTGAAGAGGATCCTCGTCGACTCCGGCAGCTCCTCCGAGGTCCTCTACTACGACTGCTTCAAACGGATGAAACTCTCCGAAGCAGACCTCACGGAGGTTCGTGCACCTCTGCTAGGGTTGTCCGCGACACCAGTCTACCCCAAGGGTAGAATCACCTTGGAAACCCAAGTTGGCGGAGCCTCCGTGACAGCCGACTTTCTGGTTGTGGATGCCCCTTCCCCCTACAATGTCATTCTGGGCAGGACGTGGCTCCACAAGCTAGAGGCAGTTCCTTCTTCCTTCCACCAAAAGCTGAAGTTCGTCCATGAGAACGAGGAAGGCAAGATGGAGGTAGTCACAGTGAAGGGAGACCAGCAGCAGGCCAGGCAGTGCGTGTTGGCCGCAGTTCCAGCAGTAAAGGAGCCAGAGCGCGTTAACCTGGCCGAATTCGAAAAGGGCCTCGATGAGATCGGCAGGGACCCTGAGAAGAAGAGCATCGAGGACCTAGCCGAGGTCAGGCTAGACCCGGCAGACCCAGACCGTTTCTTCCTGATCGGCACCCAGCTGTCGGGCGAAGAAAGGGCCGAACTCTCTCGGTTCTTGATGCAGAATGTGGACGTCTTCGCTTGGAACCCAAGTGAGATGCCCGGGGTCGACCCTGAGGTCATGTGCCACAAGCTCAACGTCGACCCCGACCACAAGCCAGTAGTGCAGAGGGCCCGTAGAACCGGGCTGCAGCAGACAGATGCGGTCGTGGAAGAGGTCGACAACCTGCTAAAAGCAGGGGCCATCCGGGAAGTCCAGTACCCGGTATGGCTGGCCAACACGGTGGTCGTCAAGAAGAAAACTGGAAAGTGGAGGGTGTGCGTAGACTTCACCGACCTGAACAGGGCTTGCCCTAAGGACAGTTTCCCCCTCCCGAAGATCGACCAACTGATTGACGCCACCGCTGGCCATGACCGAATGAGCTTCCTCGACGCCTACCGAGGCTATCATCAGATCCCTCTCTTTGGGCCCGACGAGGAGAAAACATCATTCATCACCCCCCGCGGCACTTACTGCTACAAAGTAATGCCCTTCGGGCTGAAGAACGCGGGGGCAACCTATCAGCGCCTCGTCACGAAGATGTTCCAGGCCCAGCTCGGCCAAACGGTGGAGGTGTATATCGACGACATGGTCGTCAAATCTGTGTGCTCCAGCGACCACCTGGTAGATCTCGGCCAAGTCTTTGATATCCTTCGCGCCTACAAGCTCAAGCTCAACGCTTCCAAGTGCGCCTTCGGCGTAGCCTCTGGCAAGTTTCTCGGCAGCTTGGTGACGCGGAGGGGGATAGAGGCCAATCCAGACCAGATCACCGCCATCCAGGACATCCAGAGTCCCTCCACCACAAAGGAAGTTCAAAAGCTTACGGGAATGGCCGCCGCACTCAATCGCTTCATCAGCCGCTCATCAGATAAGTGCAGGCCTTTTTTCCAGCTTTTGAGGAAAAATTTGAAGTTCCAATGGACCCCCGAGTGCGACCAGGCATTGGCCGCACTCAAAACTTATTTGATGTCACCCCCATTACTCTCCACCCCGACTCGGGGGGAGATTCTGTATTTATACCTAGCGGTCTCGGATCACGCAGTGAGCTCCGTCCTCATCAGGGAGGACGAGGGAGTTCAAAAGCCGATCTATTACACGAGCAAGACCCTGCTCGATGCCGAGACCAGGTACCTTCTGTTGGAGAAGCTTGCGTTGGCTCTTGTCACCGCCTCCCGCAAGCTCTCCCATTATTTTCAATCCCACACTATTGTGGTGATCACGGAGCACCCACTCCGTTCCTTGTTCAAAAAAGCTGACTTTTCAGGGCGCATATCAAAGTGGGCAGTTGAATTGGGGCAGTATGACATACAGTACCGTCCCCGAACTGCAATCAAAGCCCAGATTCTGGCAGACTTCATAGTCGAATTCGCCTGCCCCAACCAGGCTCAGACCCAGCTCGGCACGGCACTGGGGGGCACAGGGCAAGAGCCAGCAGAAACAGAAGTCCAGCAGTCTCCCACCTCGGCATGGAGGATCTTCGTCGACGGGTCGTCCACCTCCAAGAGAGCTGGCGCCGGCATAGTTCTCCAATCGCCAGAGGGACTGGTCATAGAGCAGGCTTTCACCCTCGACTTCAAAGCGACGAACAATGAGGCAGAGTACGAAGCACTGATCGCAGGGTTGAACAGCGCCCGAGTCCTCGGAGCCCAGCACCTGGAAATCTTCAGCGATTCTCAACTGGTAACTAGCCAGCTCGCTGGAGACTACCAGGCCAGGGACGACAGGATGGCGGCCTACTTAGCCCTGGCAAAAAAGCTACTCTCCCAATTCCAGAAAGCCGAGGTCAGGCAAATCTCCCGAGATACCAACACGCACGCAGATGCGCTTGCAAACCTGGCCTCCGCTGTTGAAGCAGGAAAGAAGAGGACCATCGAGGTCGGGTCAGTATCAAGGTCAAGTCTAGAACTCCAGTCATCTCGGCTTGTCCTCTGTGCTGACCTCGGCCCCAGCTGGATGGATCCAATCGTTGCCTACCTGAAGGATGACCAGCTTCCCGAGGACAAGACTGAAGCCCACAAGATCAGGCTCAAGGCAGCCCGCTTTTGGCTCTCTCCAGAAGGCAAACTCTACAGGAAGTCCTTCACAGGCCCGTACCTCCAATGCGTCCACCCGTCCAAGGTGGACGACTTCCTGTACGAGATCCATGAAGGAATCTGCGGCAGCCATATAGGAGGCCGCTCATTGGCCTACAGGGCAATCAGCCAGGGTTACTGGTGGCCCTACATGCAGAAGGACGCCCAGGTCTACGCCAGAAAATGCGAGAAATGCCAGAAGTTCTCCCACTCCCTCCATCAGCCAGCGCAGGATCTGAGCCCCCTCTCCAGTCCATGGCCCTTCGCTCAATGGGGCCTGGACATTGTGGGGCCCCTTCACCGAGCTCCAGGGAACAAAAGATGGCTGATAGTGGCTACGGACTACTTCACCAAGTGGATAGAGGCTGAACCGTTGTCTTCCATCACGGACAGGGACTCCAGGAACTTCGTCTGGAAAAACATCCTCACGAGGTTCGGCATCCCCCGGACCCTGATTTCAGATAACGGGACTCAGTTCGATTCCAAATCCTTCAGAGATTTCTGCCAAGAGCATGGCATCAGAAACCATTACTCCACCCCGGCATATCCACAGAGTAATGGCCAGGCAGAAATCTCCAACAAAGTGATCCTGGACGGCCTGAAGAAGCGACTGGACAAGGCAAAGGGCAGATGGACAGAAGAGCTTCCGAGCGTGCTGTGGGCCTATCGAACAACTCCAAGGAGGTCCACTTCGGCGACACCATTCTCTCTGGCCTACGGTATGGAGGCGGTCATTCCCCTGGAAATCGGCCTTCCTACCCTGAGGACAGAGCTGGTCGACCAAGGCCGAAATGAGACGAACCTGGCAATGGAGCTGGAGCTAGCGGACGAACGACGAGAAGCTGCAGCCCTGAGACTAACCGACTATCAGCAGCGGTTAGCCAGGGCATACAATCAAAATGTCAAGGAAAGAAGGTTCACCACGGGAGAGCTCGTTTTAAAGAAGACCCTGCCAGCTGACAGAGAACCAAATGAGGGGAAGCTTGCCCCGAACTGGCACGGCCCGTTCAGAGTAGTTTCACTGGCAGGAAAGTCAGCCTACAAGCTCGAAGACTTGGACGGCAAGCCATTGCCGAGACCGTGGAATGCATCCCACTTGAAGAAATTCTATTTCTAAAGATGTAATGAACTTCAGAATCAATAAAAAGCAGCTTTTGCCTTGTCATCAATCTGTCTCTCTGGTCGACTCCGGCAACACAGGCTCCACGCCTTGGAAACGGCCTCGAGTTCCTACGCTCAGCCTTTCCTAAAATCCCGTGTCTAGGACACATAGGCTCCACGCCTTGGAGATGGCTTCGAGTTCACTCAGCCTCTCCTAAAATCCCGTGTCTAGGACACATTGGCTCCACGCCTTGGAAACGGCCTCGAGTTCCTACACTCAGCCTTTCCTAAAATCCCGTGTCTAGGACACACAGGCTCCACGCCTTGGAAACGGCCTCGAGTTCTTACACTCAGCCTTTCCTAAAATCCCGTGTCTAGGACACACAGGCTCCACGCCTTGGAAACGGCCTCGAGTTCTTACACTCAGCCTTTCCTAAAATCCCGTGTCTAGGACACACAGGCTCCACGCCTTGGAAACGGCATCGAGTTCTTACACTCAGCCTTTCCTAAAATCCCGTGTCTAGGACACACAGGCTCCACGCCTTGGAAACGGCCTCGAGTTTTTACACTCAGCCTTTCCTAAAATCCCGTGTCTAGGACACTCAGGCTCTACGCCTTGGAAAAGGCCTGCAGTTCCTACACTCAGCCTTTCCTAAAGTCTGGGTTCATAAACCCCTCAAGGCAGTCCGGCCAAGGACAGTTTTCTGAAGTCCGGGTTCATACACCCGTCAGAAGGCCACTGCCGAACTCGCTCCGCCGAGCCGAGACCAACGGAATGGGTCCACTTCGGCACAATGCAGCTCGTCCCGGCCAAAGCCAGCCCTTTCGGCCGAGGTCAGTTCCAGCATTCAAACACAAATCCAAGCATTCCGGAACAGCGCAAAGTAATGAGAAAAAGAATTCAGAAGTACTGTACACGGCTTGGATAATCAAAAAATTCCTTTTCATTTATTATGAACTGCTTTGTTACAAGAACTACATAACAGAAAGAAGAGTACAGGAAGGAGGATCGCAGTCCTCTGAAAACAGAAAATGAAGAAGAAAATAAAGTGACAGAAAGACTCCGATCTTCGCTCACTCCACGACGGCCGGATCGTTGCCTGGAGGCTCTGAGCGATCCTGAACTTCACCGGGCTATGCAGCAATGCACTCTGGCTGGTCAGGCCAAAGCATCGCACAGCCCCTCCAGTCGGAGGCCCTGGACCCCGCTGGGCTCTGCCACACCCTCGGCGGGCAGTGGGAGCGGCAGAGCTTGAAGAAACCTCCCGGACCAGCGAGGCCCGATCCCGCCTGCCGTACGACGGGCGCACAGGGCCGTGTCGGACGAGAAGGCGCCACCGTCCCCCTGCAGCGCATCCTCACTCTGCCTCGCCAGGGACGGATGGCCGTGGACCCGCGTTCAGAGAGCGCGTGGTCCACGGGGATTTCCTTCAGAGAGCGCGCAGACCACGACAGCCATCCCCCCTCGGGGATAGCCGTCCAACGGCGCAGGGTTCCCCCCCGGATCAAGAAACTTCGGACACCTCCCGGACATGATTCCTACTGCCATGTTCATTTCTTCTCCCATGGCGAGCTTGCCACCCCTATTTATAGGAAGGAGGAGGACTCGGTCTCCGAAGAAAGTTATGAGGGCGAAGTCTCCCACGCGTTACTGGGGATGCACGGCTGTTGACCAGCGATCCCTATGGCGCCACGTGGAGACATCCGTCCGATTCCCTCGTCGGCTGCGCCACCTTGTTTGTTGCTATTTATGGTCTCCAGAATACGGAGTGTCAGCACTGACAGTTTGACTCTTTCTACCTCAAGGGCCACGCCACACCGTAAAGGCATTCAATACCATTCAATGCACATCCAGAAATGGAAGAGAGACAAACGCAAAGAGAAAACGCATAAGTGAAGAAGCTCGACTTTCATTGATTGGAGAGAATATTTACAAGGCTGAAACGTAAAAACATTACAAAAAAAAAAAAAAAAAAAAAAAAAAGACAAAGGCAAGATAGAGCTACTCCGGTCTCGGCGACTCGACCAGGTCAATCACCGTCTCCAAGGGGCCAGAAGCTTCGGCCAGGATGGGGACCTCGCTTGGAGCGTCGCTGGCAGACGAGGCTTCGGTTGGCACCTCAGCCGAACCAGGAGCAGAAGTCTCACCCTGAGGCACGGCCAAAGCCTCGCTGGCGACTGGGGCATCGCTTAAGACCGGGGCAGCTGGAGCGTCGACAACCGCAGGGGCTTCGACCGGGGCACTATCAGTTGTAGGTACGGAGCTCGGCTCGGGATCCAAGTCTGAATACTTCGGCAGGTCCTGATAGACGGGGTGGTCTTCAGGGACCCCCGCACGTCTCAGTGCGGCCAGGCATCCCTCCTCGAACAGGATGGCGGTGATCTCCTCCACCTGCTTCTCGTACAGCTCGGTGGCTCGATCTACCCCATCCTGGAAGGCGGACTGGGCCTCCTTCTCAAGCTCGGCGTTCGCAGCCTTCAACCTCGCCGTTTCAGCACGCAGCCTCGTCCCCTCAGCAGTGGACTCAGCCTTCAACCTGGCCAGCTCGGACTCCAATTCGGCGGCCTTCTTGTTCCTCGCCCAGAGCTCGCCTTTCATGTGGTCGGCCCGAGACGAGAGTTCGGCGACCTGAGCCAGAGCCGACGCCAGCCGAGCAGATTCTCCAGCACTGGCTACCCTGAGCTCCTCCAATCCCTTCCGCTGCTCGTCTAGCTCCTTCTTCAACTTCTCCCGCTCGGACTCCAGGCGGGCCATTCTTGCAGCGCTCCTATCCCTCCTTCCCACCACGGTTAGGAGCCTCTGCACGTTCTGCAAAAAGAAACAGAGAGTCAGGATTCGACCAAGGTACTTGAAGAATGAAGAGAGGCGTTGCAAACACTTACCCGAATATTGTCCTGGATCGCCGAGACCATCAGGCTCTCATCCTCGTACCTATCGTGCGTCTCCATATCTCTTGGCAGAGTACAGGCCTTGGCGAGAGCACCAATCACCTCGGCATTTCCCAGCAACCGGTCTTCAACGCTCAAGGGTTCACCGGTAGAGGTTTCCATTTTCGGCTTCCACGGTGCTGGGGCAGTTCGGGGCCCGGAAGCCGATCCGGACCCTTGTCCCGCCAAGATGAGAGGCTCGCGCGCTGGACCGACAGCCGACTTGCTGACCAGCGCACCCTTTTCGGCCGGCGCAGCTCTTTTCCTTCGGCGCGCTCTTCTCGCCTCCCTTCTCGGCAGGAGCTTTGGCCCCAGGAGCTTTGCCCGACTGCAGATCGGCCCTTGAGCTCTTCTCCCCCGCTTTGGACTTCTTCCTGGGCGGGGACCCCTCCTTCGAGCGGTCCGGCGAGCGTTGCCGGGCTCTCCCACTCGGGACAGGAGCAGGAACAGAGGGAGCGCCCACGCCCACCGGACCCGAAGCAGCATGAGTACCAGTGGGCGACGGAGTCCCAGAAGACGCTGACCTCTGCCTAAACTTGGCAGCCAGGTCCCTGACAGCGGCCTCCCTCGAGCTTCCTCCCATGTCCTCCTCTCGGTCAGAGGTATAAGCTTCCACTATCTGCGACAAGTCCGGCAGCCCCGGATTGGAAGTGGACGCTTCGGCTCCAGACGCAGTCCGGTCAGCAACGGGATCGGTCAAGGGGATCCCGCTAAACACCGCAACCGATACGGTCGGACGGTCAGGGTGTGTCTCGTCCGCCCCAGGAACTCCGGTCCTGTGGTAGTGGCCGCGATACCTCGGCGTATACCCAAGCAGTTTCCAAGCCGACCTGGTTTCGTGCCCCTTGTACCGTTCGACCTTGTTGATGTCTTCAGTGTTCCTCCTCCAACCTTCGCTAGCAGCTCGGCGTCGCCTTGCACCCGCCTCTGCTCGACAGGCAAAGAAGAATGTCAGTTCGGCACCAGTAAGATAAGCAAAACAGTAAAGGAGAAAAGCAGCGATGATTACTTGGGACTTCCCCAGGGCGACGTGGGACCGACAGCCTCCTATCTTCGCCTGGGCCGAACTCCCAGTCCCCCGAGACACAGAAGAAATCCTCCTCGGCGTTCTTACTTGAATCCTCCAAGGCTAGGACGAAGCCCCTTCGCTGCGGCTTCACACGGAGATAGTATCTTCCCTCCCCAGCCTTGCAGATATCATAAGTATCCTCGATGTCGTGAGGGCCTAGGTTGGTCCCCAAGATCTCGTTCAGCTTCGCTGTGCCCATAATGACCTTGTAGCCATTGGGCATCAGCTGGCCCGGGGCGAGGGACCAAAGGCTAAGGCAAGCCCTAAGCAAGGGGTGCAGTGGAAACCTGACCCCACCCTCGATCACAGAGATCAGAGGGAATGGCATCCAGCCGCCGTAGCAGCGATACAGGGCAGCGTCGGCAAGGTCTGCCGGTTTCAGGAGGACCCCCTCCGGAATTTTGAAGGCAGCCCTAAACTCGGCCAAGCCCTCATCAGAATCTACCCTGAATCTAGGGGTGCCCATGTCTAGAAGGGGTGACTACGAAGAAAAGCCCTAGAAATCGAAAAACCCCAAGAAAAACCAGACGAAAGAACAGAGCGACTTACGAGGACGAAGAGGCAGATCAGGAGCAGATCCAGGCACGTTCTACGGTCGTCGTCCTCAAACAGATCTCAGGAGCCAGGACGGAGATCGGAAGCCTCGAACGGATCTCAGAAATCAGAGCAGAAATTGAAAGAAAAAGCAGAGGCGAAGGCGAAAAGAGTCAGAAGCAAGAAGAAGAAGGGGACGGCCCTATTTATAGAAGGGGAAACCCTCGTTTGGGTACCGCCTCCGAATTCGAAGAGACACTTCAAAGCCCGTGCCCGTCAATCAATGAGACAGCCCGTCAATCAATGGGACGACGCAGTCGGCGCGGAAACTACGCGTGTAGCCGTCAGCTCGGTTCCAAAGGCGGACAGGGCAGGGCATTTATTGCTTTAAAGAGTTGAAGCGACACCAGGTAATGATCACAGTATCCCCAGATGGATTCTTCTAGCTTTCAACCCCTAAAGGCTAGCACACTTCAGAGGTCAAAACCTAGGGGGCAATTGTGTGGGGAGATTTCCCGAACCACAGGATTAAGTTAATCACAGCCATCAGATCAAGTTAAGCATTCTCACGTGCCATCCTCGCGTCATCCACGTGACACCAGGCTCGTCCCGGCTACCAGGACAGGAGGTCCGGCCGAAGTCGGACAGCTCCGGGCCTTAGCGCCGAACTGGCCCACTTCGGACGTCATCTCGGCAAGGAGCACCACCACGGGTACCACCTCGGGAGAAAGCTCCATCTCGGCTAAGGAAGCCGAGACAGAAGCCGAAGCAAGAGAGAACATTCACGTGTACCCTTCATCCCCCACGTCGTCAGGCACGTGGAGGGATAGGGACACGCGCTGGTGGGACAGACGCGACATCCAGCCGCCCACGATCTTCGCCAGATCCCTGACAGAGTCCCATCCAGCGGCTGAAGCCACATCAGGGCAGGGCCCGAGGGCAGATCCGCTGGTACTCCTACCGCCAAAGGCGCCCAACAGGATCTGGCCCAACAAGATGTGCATTAAATGCGATGTGGGCTGACCCGACGGGCATTTAATGCATAGTGGGCTGGATTGGACCACAATTAATGCAATGTGGGCTGATAGTGACTTCCCAGTCCAATCGTGGGACCCACACCACAATATCTTCCAAAGATACGTTCCACACTCTATAAATAGAGATCCATGCCACCATCTAAGGTACGCCATTTTTCCATACCAGAGCCGTTACTCTGTCTCTCTTCCTCCTCTCCTTCCATTGTTCCAGTTCCCATACTGACTTTGGCATCGGAGAGCCTTGCGCCGCCCAGGCCAGGGTCCTCTGACCGTTTGCTACTCCTTTTCAGGCTCTCGGACGGCATCCAGACATTCCAGACACCATCATCTTCTCGGATAAGTCCTGTGAGGCACCCTCTTATTTGTGGGTCATAATTTTCTGCACCTACAATGGTCACATTGAAAATCGAGGACAATGAAAGTATGGAAACCATAATAGCCATTTGTAATAAATTTGAGGCTGCATAGAACTTCCATTCAGACATAAATACTTATAACTGTAAAGGGAAAGTTGTAACTTCTACAGAAACAAGCACAACATTTTTTTTCATCAATAATGTCTTGGCATATTAGGAAGGAGGGGTAAACCCTGCTCACCTTGTGGCACCCTTGCTGGCCACTTGTGACAGCATATCAAGAAAGCAAAATATTTTGTTCCTACAAACTATTCTACCATGGTGTACAAACTGATATGTGGTAAGAGCACTACCAGTAACATTATGCAAGTTGAGACGCGCGTTGCAGAGAGATAAAGAGAGTTACCATAGTTTTCTGACCCAGTGGGTTGACCAGACTGAGGCCATTAACAAGTCGAGTCAACTAGGAAACTCAGCAGGTTGACCAAGTGGGCTAGTAATTTATATTTTATTTAAGTGGGACCCCCAAGATGAATGGGATCCACCATCTATATTCTAACCGTCCATGAAACAATATGATGTGAGCTGGGACCCATGAATTGCTTGATAAAGATCAAAGGATTAAATGATCATAGACCTCACAAATTGACCAAACATAACCTATTTAAGTGGAACTCCCCAGATGAATGGAGTCCACCATCTTTATTCTAACCGTTCATAAAACTATATTATGCGGGATGAGACCCATGAATTGATTAAGAAAAATCAAATTAAGGATCAAATGATCGTAGACCTAACAAATTGACCAAATATTTTTAAGTGGGACCCAGATGAATGGGGTCCACCATCATTGAGAGATTTTAGGATAATTATTATTGGTAATAGGGATCTGATTGAGAGAGTTTATGATAATTCAAATTTTAATCAAATAATTTCTATTTTTGTTGGTAATAGGGATCTCATTGAGAGATTTTAGGATAATTATTATTGGTGATAGGGATCTCATTGAGAGAGTTTAGGATAATTCAAATTCTAATCAAGCAAGGCTGCTGCCACGTGTCCCTCTCCAAGACATGCCAGGTGTCCTCCTTCAGGAATTCTTATGAAGTGTATACATCCCTTTAGTAATATAGATAATTAGGATCTTTATCCTGGTCAATAGATGGGTAAAGTTTAGATTGAGCACATGCAATGCTGTGTGCTGTTTAGCCC
The DNA here is from genome assembly GCA_012931725.1 of Litsea cubeba. Classification (NCBI taxonomy): domain Eukaryota; kingdom Viridiplantae; phylum Streptophyta; class Magnoliopsida; order Laurales; family Lauraceae; genus Litsea; species Litsea cubeba. Next base: position 8,913,903 of record CM022948.1, read on the forward strand.
ATTTCAATTCCATCCACTGAATTAACAAAAAAAAAAAAAAATGCATATCCCAATCTTCAAACTATAATTTTTAAAAAAGTTATTTTTTGGTTAAGACTTATTATCATTATTTTAGTGTGATAGCTTAGATGAATGACATTTAGAGTTAAACTTTTTATAGCAATTAGATAGATGACACTTGTCAATCATCTATCACTCCTATCTTTAACCTTTTTTTTTTTTTGTGATACTTGTTATCACCCCTTGTATCTTGAAGTTACTATTATTTTTTTTTAGTATTCGAATAGATGACACTTGTTAAACATCCATTACTCCCTTAGCTTATAAATAGGGTATAATCTTCCATTCCAATCAAAGCCTTTAAGAATTGGTCTCTAGTATTACCGTATTGCCCAGGTAAATTGAGTCGATTTGGGCCAAGAGTTCCTAAGTCAGTAAAAAACTACATGGGTGCTTTTACGATTCTCATTTCAAATATTTTTATTTATTTATTATTTTTTATGCATATATTATATTATGTACAATACTAATAAAATAGCATATATATCGTGTAATAACAAAAAGGAATTTTTATGATTTTCTTATTTTTTAATCAACTCAATTACCACGATCTTATAACCTAGATATAAGTTAAAGTATACTAATTGCCTTTAAACAAGGATTGAGCCTCTCCATTTCCCAAACAAGTATACTAAAAGTTGAATAAGGAGATGAATGTGGCCTAAATCTGGCTCAATGATGGAGTATGTTTTTAGAAACCAATAGAACTTATTTGAACACCTATAACTATATTGAGTTTTTTTTTAAAATAAATTATAATTTTTTTATGAATTTATTTTTCTAGATTGCAGTCATAAAACCTATATCGGGAATAGGTGGCATAGGAAAAAGGTATGTTTTAAATTTTCTGGCTTAAGAATTTACATATCTCATATTTTTCTTACTTGTTTAGTAAATTGCAATTTCATCTCATTAGTTTTAAAAGTCATTAAAAGTCTAAAGAATGAAGGAGAGGTTTTAGAGTAACAAACAAATAAAACAAGTTTAAAAATTAAAATAAAAGGAATAAATTAGGAAGAATTTAAAATAACCAAAATGAAATACCCATTTTAAATACTAAGAGATTAAGAATGGAAAAGGTTTGGGCTTGTTTGGCAACTCTTATTGGTTTTTTAAGAGGATCTTAATGAAAAATATCTATTTCAAATGGGCCTTATTTGATATAGATGTTCTTAAAATAGTGCGTTTGGCAACAAAACATAACTGATTGAAATAAATTTTTGAAATCCCACCATAAATGATTTTTCTTTAATTTCTCCATACCCACAAGGAATGTGAGGCTAGTTTTTTAGCCCATGGATGACCAAAATATTATCAAGAGAACGAACGGTTCGGATTTTGAAATAGGGGCCCACAAATTTCAGTAAATTAGACCAAACAATCCACATGTTTTTTGCAAATTGGTCTAGATCCTTGATAGATCAACGGGTCAAATTTGATCACATAGTAGTTCTTACACTCCTCCAACTATCCAATGGTATGGATGGTGGTTGATGGGCCTGAAATTCAAGGGAAAAAAAAAAAAGACTGTCCAATGTCAATTTATTTCTACTCTCATAGTAACATGTGATATCAACGGTTCTAAAATGTTTCTTGATTTTGGGTAGCTATAAGTCAAATCTAAGCTGGAAATTTTATGAACAGCCGTTTTCAATCAAAGAAGATTAATGAGCTGGATTGTGATTATGGCCCCCACAGTAGCCCAGAAAAATCGATGTGTGGTTATTCGATGTTTCGCACAAATCTCATGAACCGAGACGGACCAACGGTTGAAATTTGGTATGTGGGCCGTTTTGGGCCTTAAGAATGATTCTAACGGTTCAAATTAATGTTTTGGGTCTCGGATATTTACAATAAATTAAAAATACGGTGATGGAAAAACTACCGTCCAAATCACTGTGTCTACCCGCTTATCTGCACCTTTTCCCTCCTCCTTCAAACAGAGCTATAATGTCTAGTATCCATTTGGAATGGACACAGTAAACGTTACATCCAAACATGCTAAAAACGGTTTGAATCAGTTTTAAAGACAATAAGATAAAAAATTTAGACATGCCAAACTGAACCTTAGTGTTTGCTAAGTGTTAAGTGGTGCAAATAGTTTAGGTTTTGAAGTATGCCAATATCAATGGCCTTGAAGTAATCATAAAAATTATTAATAGATTGATTTGGATTGAGGTAAGATAATCTTTTCAGATTAACTTAATATTTTTATAGCTTATAGGCCCTAGTATGGGTTTAAATACATATATATGGACTGGTTAGTTGGCTATTGCATCAACCAAAATGTGAATTAAGTGCCTGAGAAATATTATTTCTCGTAGGTTATTTATTTTTGATATGGTTGGATGCAAACTTGGCCTTAAATGAAATTTGGAGGATTTATGTAATCCCCGTCGATATTTCAATGGATTGAAAATGGTGGTCAAATACTAAAATTAATAATAAACCACCTATTACAGGCTCTTAATTTTATATTTACTAAAAAGCCATTTCAAATACATCTAATCGGATCAGATATAAAAATGGGTCTAATGAAACGATCTATTTATAAAAACATCTATTTCAAATAGTTTCATTTTAAATAAATTTAATTTAAAAATATCAAATTTGTTAAACCGGCCTAAAGTCTTTATTGTATAAAAAAAAATATTTGGTTCAATTCACGTCAGTAATTATTTCTCTCCTTCATCGATACCTATGTTTAGACTCTCAAATGTACTATAATGATTTTAAATGTGTTTTTACGAACACTTGTCATTCTATTATCTGTTTTATTTGCTTGTCAGACCGTCGTGTCTGATACTCTTTGTTTGGTGCCAGATGTCAACCCCGTAGCCCGTGAGGCGAAGCGTGAGGAGGAGGCAGTTGAGTCGGTGTTTGATAAAAAGTTGCATCCCAACGATGTTATCTAGACATCGGGTTGGGTGATGAGACGTATCATGCTTTGGGGATTGATGTTTTCTTTTGAGAACTTATTTTATTAGCCTTTATTGGCTTCTTATATGGGAAATTGTAAACTTTACACCTACCTTTGGGTGATGTGTTAACCTTGAACTAACTTTGGGTTATGCTTATGAATGTTTCTCTTTTTGATATAAGGCTTGAATATAATTATATGCCTTTTATTTGATTAAGTGTTTGCTATATTGCTTCCGCGCATTTATGTACGTTTTGAATTTGATTGTCGTATCGTGATGGATCGCAATTGGAATCCTCACCGCGGAAACTTGTGAGAAATACAACAAGCGCGCGCGGGTGAAACTTTCAGGCCCGCCGCGTCGAGGCCCCGGATTAGGGACTTAGTCATCTCGGTCTTGGTCCGGGTAAGCGGTTGGGTTTCTTTACCCCTAAAAATGAAATCATAATGTATCTAGGATTTTTTTTAGAAATCATATATGTTGAAAATATGATATGGGGCTTGTTTGGTAAAAATACATGGATGGTTAAATGAACTGAAGTGAATATTGAAGAGAGAATAAAATATTAAGGGGTCTAATAACAATATGATAAAAATTTATTTTTAGTGGCTTGATAAGGAATCTTTTTTACTTTTTAGGTAAAAAGTAGAAGGATTTTTATCTTTAGTAGTATAAGAATGTTGCTTTTTTACTTCTTTTTTTTTTAAAATTAAGGGGGGAGTTTTGAAATTTAATATTTTTTATATGACCTCTAGTCTTTTCTTGTCTAGTGAAAGGAGGTTTTACTTCACTCCACCTTACTAGTTAAGTGACTAAGCAAGTCTGACACGGCGTGTTGCCTAACCACATCAATTAAGAAATGGATAGTTAGATAAATTACTATATTTGTCATTATTTTGCTTCTACATAAAAAATAGTTTTTTATCAATTAGAAAAAATAGTTTATTCTCAAGCGATTTTAAAAAACTCAGCAAAGGTTTTCTCTTTTTTTACAACTGTCTAGACGCTGTAATTGTTTGGTCCAACCTTATTCGACCATCAACCTTATTCAACCTTATTCGCGGTGTAAATTCTTTTTAGTCCAAAGAAATCTGAGAAAATACCAAAGAAATTTAGAATATTATAAAATCATGTGAAATATTATTTTTTTCATCAGTAACAACTATAAATCAAATTATCAGTCTCCTTAAGTCATGACATCATGCATCGCTGTCTTATTTGAAATTGTATAAATTTATTTATAATTAGGTAAATTTAGATGTATATACCAAACTAAGTTAGAATATCACAAATTTCTAAACACCCCAATGTGTAGATCTAGTATCAAAATATGTAGATCTAAGAGACTGAAATATATCTACAACAAAGAAAGGGCATGCAACCATCATTTCTAAGTTGTTTCTCAACAAATCTATAAAAAATTAAAAAAAAATACTAACTTTGGTAGAATTGTATGTGATTTTTCCTTATTAAATCCACAAAAAAAAAATTGTGTTTTTAAATGGCTTGAGAGGTGTTGGAAGTGTTAAGAAGGAAGAGGAGTAGCTACTGTTTGGAGAAGATGGGTTCAAATGGGAAAGAAGGTGAGAAAAATGGAAAAAAAAGGGTTTTAGAAATGTTAGTCGATAAATTGAGATTCTCGGCTGATATATTGGGAATATTTTGGCAATACGATACCAAAATCGATAATTCGGTATCGACCGATTTTTTTTTCAACCATGCATACTCCTATTTAGGATTTATTCTTTCTTTAGCAAAAAACCCCATCAAAATAACTTAAAATTTCACTTTTTGTTCAATTATATATGTCTTAGAGATAAGAACGCCTTCTCTGTTATGTACGTAATCTGGATATTGCTGCTTATTAACCCTCTCGTGGATAACAATGATTGTTTGATTTGCCTGATCCACCAAGACAAGTACCTTTCTAAATAAGTGGCGGACCTAGGATTTTCTTATTTTGATTTGAGGAGGTGGACCCAAAAAAGGTGTTTATTTTTTGGGACAAACCCAGAATCTTCATGTGGGTTTTAGGGGTTAGCCCATTGATGTGGGTTTTAGGGGTTGGCCCATTGATGTGGGTTTTGGAAGTAGACTTAGGATCTTTGCCTGTGTTTGGGAAGCGGACCACTATTTGACGGAGGTGACCACCCCCAATACTATATATGTAGGACTTCCCTTGTAATTCTCATGTGGTTAATTTGCTATAACACTCGAGTCTAGGACGACAAAGGCTCCTTCATATGTGGGTTCCTTCAATGGCGTGGGCTTCCTCTTCCTACTTGCATGAGCTCTTTTGGGTCCCAACCCCCTAGGCTATCGTACGACAACAAAGTCCAAAGAATTCTATATGGTCTACCGCATTTGATAGGTATATCTTTAAACTTTGGAGTTTTACCTCCAGGCAATTTTTTCATTTCTTCTATACTAGGCGATTCTATTTTTTCCAGATTTAGATGAAAATTGTTAACTACCATTGTCTGGATATGCTTTTTGCATAAATTCCTCTCTCGATCTTTATCTCTTTTTTTTATATATATAAATGATTAAAAATGTTTTCCTCTTACTAAACAATAATTAAATTCGAAAAAATTATTCTTCCTTGGGAAATTACCTTTTTTTTTTTTCCACAAACTGCTTTCCACATACCCAACTCTAGATATGTGCCCTAGTATAAAGTTGGGTATGTGTAGAGCTCATTTGTTAGGAAAAAAAAAAAAGGGAAAAAAAAATTGGGTTCTACATATACTATATAAATACATTTTGGAGATTTTTGCAGACTAATTTTTCTTCAAAGAAATGACATGAGTATGGGTCGATTTCCATAGTAAATGGATGTGGTTTCTCAGGTAAAATATTTTTGCATAGTTTGAAACAATATATTCTGCAATTTTTTTTCGGAGGTGAACGCATTTGAGGTAGAGGAGCATATAAATTTTCATTTAGTCTTGCACAAGGTAGATACACATTTCATCCAGAAATAATTCACCAAATCATCACTCTAATTAAACACTACAAAGCTGAAACCATCATTTCATATTTGGAGTGAAAAAGATAATTATGAATATTTGATCCAACCATTTCTTATGAATGGTTTGATAAAAAAAAAAATAATGCCCAAGAAGAAACACAGCATCCCTCTTTAAACAAAAGAAAAAGGAGGTTATAATAGTCCATCCAAGAAACTCTCACCATGATTGGGCCAAATCAGACCAATGGTCTAGATAACAGAATAGCTGGCACCCACTTGTATGGAATTATTGAATCAGGATAATCTATACTGTAAAGATCACGCAAAAGGATGCTTTAAAGATACATCATATCTCATATCTTGGTATTCCATAAATTACTCCTAATATATCGTAACACCCTCCCTCAAGTTGGAGCATGCGGATTGAAAATGCCCAACTTGCCAAGGAGAAAATCAAATTGCTTCTTACCAAGAGCCTTTGTGAAAATATCTGCCAATTGTACCGTCGTAGGAATATATGAAGGTTCAATCAAACCATCTGTAATAGCATCACGAACAAAGTGACAATCAACCTCAATATGCTTCGTTCTCTCATGATAAACCGGATTTTTAGCAATATGTAAAGCTGATTGGCTATCACAAAATAAGGGAATAGATTTAGGATGCTGAACTCCTAAGCTTAGCAATAAACCTTTAAGCCACTTTAACTCACAAGTGATGGCTGCCATGGATCTATATTCCGCCTCAGCGGAGGACTTGGAGACGGTGTGCTGCTTCTTCGTCTTCCACGAAATAGGCGACTCGCCAAGAAAGACAAGCCATCCAGTCAAGGATCGTCTGGTAAGAGGGCAGGCTGCCCAGTCCGAATCACACCACCCTTGGAGAGACAAGTTGCTGTCGGCACGTAACAAAATACCTTGACCCGGAGTCCCTTTTAAATACCGTACAACCCTCAAAGCTGCCTCCCAGTGCACTTGGGTAGGGTCCTGCATGAATTGAGACAGAATGTGGACGGAATAAGCCAAATCTGGCCGTGTCACAGCCAAATACACAAGGCGACCAACAAGCCTTCGATATGACTCCGGATCCTCTAGCTTAGCACCCATAGCGAGACCAAGCTTATGATTTTGTTCAATAGGAAAATCAACCGGTTTAGCCCCTAAAAGACCCACCTCGGAAATGATGTCAAGAGTGTACTTGCGCTGACATAGGAACAATCCGGAAGAACTCCTAGCAACCTCGATGCCAAGAAAATATTTCAGCGTACCAAGGTCTTTCATACGAAAACAATCACTCAAATAAGCCTTAAAAGCTTGCAATGCAGCGGAATTATTGCCAGAGAGTATCAGATCATCCACATACACCAAAACATTGATTTGAACATCACCATTAGTGTAGGTAAACAAGGAATAATCAGAGTAAGATTGTAAGAAACCATAGCCCTTCAAAGCTGTAACAAGCTTAGCAAACCAACATCGAGGAGCTTGCTTTAATCCGTACAGCGACTTCCGAAGACGACAAACCAAATTAGGATCAGAAGACTCAAATCCGGGAGGCAATTTCATGTAAACTTCATCATCAAGATCACCATGAAGAAATGCATTGTGGACGTCCATCTGGTGGAGTTCCCAATTCTTCGAAGCAGCAATGGCGAGAAAAGTACGAATTGTCGCCATTTTCGCCACGGGAGCAAATGTCTCATTATAATCTAAGCCTGCGATCTGATGATTTCCAAAGACGACTAAGCGAGCCTTTAATCTCTCAATATCACCAGTGGAGTGAAATTTGGTTCTATAGACGCACTGATTACCCAATGCACGCTTCCCCGGAGGAAGATATTCTAAGGTCCAAGTGCCATTATCCTCCAATGCCTTGATCTCCTCTCTCATAGCACTTCGCCACCCAGCGTCCTTCATGGCCTCCTTAAAAGAACGGGGGTCATCCCCTGCAATAATGGTTGCAAGAAACTTGCGATATTGTACAGAAAAATTGTCACAATTAATATAATGTGCTATAGGAAAAGGAGTACCTGAGGTATGCTGTGGAAGGGAAGTAGTTGTAGTAGATGGACTCTCTTTGATAACTGAATGAGTAACATAATCTCGAAGTAGCACTGAAGAAAATTTAGACCTCATGCCACGACCCAAGGCCTCTTCCAATTCGGTTTCATCCAAAGCACCACTATTAGAAACATTCTCATCAGAACCCGAACCCGAAGACACGGGCAAATCAAGTTCGGTGTCAAGAATAGGAGCTGCCGTAGGTTTGGTCTCATTCGAACCTGTACCTGCTGTAGGCTCGGGAAGAGACGAACCTGCCGAAGTGGGCCCTGCATTAGGTCGGGCTGCTGTAGTTTCGGTTTTCTTCATACTCCAAAAAATCCGCGAAATCTGAATCAATTTCAACATTCAACTCAAAATGATCATCAGGTTTAATGTTGGTAGACTCTGTGGCAATGAACGGGAAAATATCCTCAAAAAATTTCACATCTCGTGATACAAAGAATTCATTCTTTTCAAGATCATACAACCTCCAACCCTTCTTGCCAAAAGGATATCCGACGAAGATACACTTGCGACTTCGACTCTCAAATTTATCTCTCTGAGCCTTTTGATTGTGAGCAAAGCATAAAGAACCAAACACACGAATTGCATCATAGGAGGGGGTATAGCCAAACAATTTTTCATAGGGAGTTAAATTGTCAAGAACAGTGGATGGGGTTCTATTTATCAAATGTGCAGCTGCCAAGACACTTTCTCCCCAAAAATAAATAGGCAAACTCGCTTGAAACCTTAAAGCACGAGCAACATTTAAAATGTGTTTGTGTTTTCTCTCGACTCTCCCATTTTGTTGAGGAGTTGCCACACATGAAGTTTGGAATAAAATGCCCGTTGCGGAAAAATAATCAAGTAGGCAATTAAATTCCGTTTCATTATCACTCCGCACTATTTTTATGGTTTGAGAGAATTGTCGTTCAACCATGGCAACAAAAGACATAAACATACGAAAAACCTCAGTTTTATCAACCATCAAATAAACCCACACAGCTCGGGAGAAATCATCTACTATAGTTAAGAAATATCTAGCCCCACAAGAGGACTTATGTCTGTAAGAACCCCACAAATCAACATGAATAAGTTCAAAAATCCGACTAGCTTTATTCTCACTGACAGGAAATCTATCTCTAGGATGCTTAGCACGAAAACATACTTCACATGCTTTATTCAAACTGCCCCCACAGTGACGAACGGGAGGAAGTAATTTCACTACCCTCTCGGAGGGGTGCCCCATTCTATTATGCCAAAGTGCCAAAGAAGAAGCTTCTCCATCAGTTGTGACCGCTTGAACTGAGTTCGACTCCCTGAAGTAGTAGAGTCCATCTTGCTTACTTCCCGTTCCAATCAGCTCCCTCGTCTGGTCCTGTATAGCACACATATAAGAGTTAAAAATGACAATACTGTTTAAATCATCACACAATTGTGGCACTGAAAGCAAGTTGCAGTTCAAGAGGGGAACATAAAGAACATGAGAGAGAGTTATAGCATCCGATAAACGAACTGAACCCTCCTTGGTTGCGACAACCTTCTTGCCATCCGGAAGACCAACAGGGCACAATATATCTTTCATGTCAAATAATAGTGAAATATCTCCGGTTACATGATTAGATGCACCGGTATCAATAATCCATAATTTTCCATTGAACTTACCATTCAAACGATCATTAGTAAGGGTCATATTACCAAACACACTTGCGAGGGATTTCCATTGATCGGCTGAGAACACTTGAGTGGAAGGACCTCCAATAGTGTCGGTGGATGCAGTTGCTGTATTAGCACGAACCGAACCGGGACCCCCCCTTCGACCACGACCAGTCGGAGCCAAAGAGGAAGACGACTGCCTGCCACTGCCTGCCCAACCATCAGTTTTCATACGATCCTTCCACCAATCGGGGTATCCGATTTTCTCAAAACAGCTGGTCACTTCATGACCGATCTTTTTGCAATGTGTACAGAAGAGATTTGACTTATCGACCCTCTCAAATCTGCCTCGCCCGCGCCCTCCAGTGCGTATCGCAAAGCCAACAGCCTCCGGTTTCTCGGCAGGGATAGCAGATGCGGTGCGAACACGTTCATCTTGAACGACCAATTGATAGGCACGATTAAGAGAAGGCAGCGGGTCCTGAGCAAGAATACTCGAACTCAACTGTCCATAATACTCCGCATATAATCCCATCAGAAATTCATGTAGCATATCACTCTCACGACGAAGTTCATGAGCTCGCCCCGTGGTACACCTTGAGCAGCACGTACAAGTTATCAACGGTTCATGATTGTGCAATTCTTCCCATAAAGCCGTTAGTTTGCCATAGTAGCAAGCAACAGTCATTGTTTTGGTTTGAACACAACCAGCAATAGCAGCCTTCAATTGTTGTATTCTTGGTCCATTCACAAGAGCAAAACGTTCTTTTAACGTATCCCACAATCGCTTGGCATCTTTATATTTGGAAAGAGTAGATTTTACCTCCGGAGCAATGGTGTTTGTAATCCAAGAAACAAGCATGGCGTGTATGGTGAGCCAATCCGCCTGTGTACAAGGAGTAATCAGTGCAGTGATTGTGCCATCAAGAAATCCGAATTTTCGTCGTGCTTGTAGGGTTGTTTCAATCTCGCTTGCCCAGTCATCATAGTTCTCACCATTGAATCGAGCCGGAGTGATAAAATCGCCAGGACGATCGTGGGGACCAAGAAAAAAAGGTGAATTTGTGTCGATTTTTGGTGGAGGTGATGGTGGCGCGCCTGCCATTGTTTATGTGGATCTTTGCTAACCCGGCAAAAAAAACGGATCTGATCACAGATGGTTGATGATGGTCACCATGTCAGATCGGTGTTGCAGACGATGCACAGATGACGGGTTGGAGATGCACAGATTACTAATATCAAACAAGTAGACCAAGGAACAAGATGCACAGATTACTAATATCAAACAAGTGAGTCAGAGAGCACATCATAATAGCACAAAGACAACACGATACTTGTTAATGGAATGGCATGTACTGCTACACGTCGCCGGCATATTTAGGCAACACGTCTGTGTGGGGAGATTTCCCGAACCACAGGATTAAGTTAATCACAGCCATCAGATCAGGTTAAGCATTCTCACGTGCCATCCTCGCGTCATCCACGTGACACCAGACTCGTCCCGGCTACCAGAACAGGAGGTCCGGCCGAAGTCGGACAGCTCCGGGCCCTTAACGCCGAACTGGCCCACCTCGGGCGTCATCTCGGCAAGGAGCATCACCACGGGTACCACCTCGGCAGAAAGCCCCATTTCGGCTAAAGAAGCCGAGACAGAAGCCGAAGCAAGAGGGAACATTCACGTGTGCCCTCCATCCCCCACGTCGTCAGGCACGTGGAGGGATAGGGACACGCGCTGGTGGGACAGACGCGACATCCAGCCGCCCACGATCTTCGCCAGATCCCTGACAGAGTCCCATCCAGCGGCTGAAGCCACATCAGGGCAGGGCCCGAGGGCAGATCCGCTGGTACTCCTACCGCCAAAGGCGCCCAACAGGATCTGGCCCAACAAGATGTGCATTAAATGCGATGTGGGCTGACCCGACGGGCATTTAATGCATAGTGGGCTGGATTGGACCACAATTAATGCAATGTGGGCTGATCGTGACTTCCCAGTCCAATCGTGGGACCCACACCACAATATCTTCCAAAGATACGTTCCACACTCTATAAATAGAGATCCATGCCACCATCTAAGGTACGCCATTTTTCCACACCAGAGCCGTTACTCTGTCTCTCTTCCTCCTCTCCTTCCATTGTTCCAGTTCCCATACTGACTTTGGCATCGGAGAGCCTTGCGCCACCCAGGCCAGGGTCCTCTGACTGTTTGTTCTTCCCTTCCAGGCTTCCGGGCGGCATCCAGACATTCCAGACATTCCAGACACCATCATCTTCTCGGATAAGTCCTATAAGGCACCCTCTTATTGTGGGTCATAATTTTCTGCACCTACAATTGGCGCCGTCTGTGGGAAAGAAATAACCCAGCCATCCAAACCTCTCAAAACCTTCCCAATCTTCCTAACCTCATCCTTTCAGAAGCCATGCCTCCGAAAGCTAAGAAGGGCGTAGAATCTTCAAGAGCAGCGCTTGAGCTGCCACCACCGCCAACGGAAGTCCCTCCTCAGGGGCAGCCCCGCGCGGTAGATGGCACGACTGCAGGCGAGGGCCGCCTGGGCTCCCAACTCTTTGTCGAGATCCCTTTTCAAGGGGGAATCGAGGCCTCACCCTCAGCGGACGAGGTCCCGCCACCCGGACGCGATGAGCGTCAGCATCAGCGTCCCCGGAAGGACAAAGCCGTGGCCGTGGGGGAAACGCGCCACGCTCAACCCCCCGGAGAGGTTCCCGAGGCTGCCCTCCTCCAGAAGCAACTCCAGAAGCAAAAGCGGATGATTCGCGAGCTCCAGCAGCAGCTGAGGGCAGTGCAAACTGCCTCCTTGAGGGAGGTCTCTGAGCCCCAAGGGAAAAAGAAGGGCGCTCCCAGCAAGGCAGCCCAGCCTCCTCGTGAGGACCTCAGACATCATCTGGACCAGAAACGGGGCCAGATTCGTGACGAAGGCTCGAGCAACAGCCGGAGTCACCATAGTCGCGATGGCCGAACTCATAGCCATCGCAGTCCGAGCCACCCCAAGCGAAAGTCCAGAGTTCAGACTCCAGAGGAGGACGACGAGCAGGAGTGGTTCGACAAACGTGTCAGGCGGGCTCTCCAGCACAACCTGGACATGCGGGACCAGAAGCAGCTCTGCGGTCACACTGATCTCGGGGGCTCTCCCTTCACGAAGGAAATCGAGCGCACCCCCTTGCCCAGGAAGTTCTCCGTCCCGCGGTTCGTCCCCTACGACGGACTGTCAGATCCATCTGCACACCTCCGACACTTCTCCCAGAAGATGTCTATCTGGGGAAATGAGGGTCACCTAAACTGCAAGATCTTCTCCTCCAGTTTGGGCGACCTCCCCCTGAAGTGGTTTTGCTCTCTCCCAGAGCAGTCGATTCCCAGTTGGAAGGAGCAGTCGATTCTCAACTGGTAACTAGCCAGCTCGCTGGAGACTACCAGGCCAGGGACGACAGGATGGCGGCCTACTTAGCCCTGGCAAAAAAGCTACTCTCCCAATTCCAGAAAGCCGAGGTCAGGCAAATCTCCCGAGATACCAACACGCACGCAGATGCGCTTGCAAACCTGGCCTCCGCTGTTGAAGCAGGAAAGAAGAGGACCATCGAGGTCGGGTCAGTATCAAGGTCAAGTCTAGAACTCCAGTCATCTCGGCTTGTCCTCTGTGCTGACCTCGGCCCCAGCTGGATGGATCCAATCGTTGCCTACCTGAAGGATGACCAGCTCCCCGAGGACAAGACTGAAGCCCACAAGATCAGGCTCAAGGCAGCCCGCTTTTGGCTCTCTCCAGAAGGCAAACTCTACAGGAAGTCCTTCACAGGCCCGTACCTCCAATGCGTCCACCCGTCCAAGGTGGACGACTTCCTGTACGAGATCCATGAAGGAATCTGCGGCAGCCATATAGGAGGCCGCTCATTGGCCTACAGGGCAATCAGCCAGGGTTACTAGTGGCCCTACATGCAGAAGGACGCCCAGGTCTACGCCAGAAAATGCGAGAAATGCCAGAAGTTCTCCCACTCCCTCCATCAGCCAGCGCAGGATCTGAGCCCCCTCTCCAGTCCATGGTCCTTCGCTCAATGGGGCCTGGACATTGTGGGGCCCCTTCACCGAGCTCCAGGGAACAAAAGATGGCTGATAGTGGCTACGGACTACTTCACCAAGTGGATAGAGGCTGAACCGTTGTCTTCCATCACGGACAGGGACTCCAGGAACTTCGTCTGGAAAAACATCCTCACGAGGTTCGGCATCCCCCGGACCCTGATTTCAGATAACGGGACTCAGTTCGATTCCAAATCCTTCAGAGATTTCTGCCAAGAGCATGGCATCAGAAACCATTACTCCACCCCGGCATATCCACAGAGTAATGGCCAGGCAGAAATCTCCAACAAAGTGATCCTGGACGGCCTGAAGAAGCGACTGGACAAGGCAAAGGGCAGATGGACAGAAGAGCTTCCGAGCGTGCTGTGGGCCTATCGAACAACTCCAAGGAGGTCCACTTCGGCGACACCATTCTCTCTGGCCTACGGTATGGAGGCGGTCATTCCCCTGGAAATCGGCCTTCCTACCCTGAGGACAGAGCTGGTCGACCAAGGCCGAAATGAGACGAACCTGGCAATGGAGCTGGAGCTAGCGGACGAACGACGAGAAGCTGCAGCCCTGAGACTAACCGACTATCAGCAGCGGTTAGCCAGGGCATACAATCAAAATGTCAAGGAAAGAAGGTTCACCACGGGAGAGCTCGTTTTAAAGAAGACCCTGCCAGCTGACAGAGAACCAAATGAGGGGAAGCTTGCCCCGAACTGGCACGGCCCGTTCAGAGTAGTTTCACTGGCAGGAAAGTCAGCCTACAAGCTCGAAGACTTGGATGGCAAGCCATTGCCGAGACCGTGGAATGCATCCCACTTGAAGAAATTCTATTTCTAAAGATGTAATGAACTTCAGAATCAATAAAAAGCAGCTTTTGCCTTGTCGTCAATCTGTCTCTCTGGTCGACTCCGGCAACACAGGCTCCACGCCTTGGAAACGGCCTCGAGTTCCTACACTCAGCCTTTCCTAAAATCCCGTGTCTAGGACACACAGGCTCCACGCCTTGGAAACGGCCTCGAGTTCCTACACTCAGCCTTTCCTAAAATCCCGTGTCTTAGACACACAGGCTCCACGCCTTGGAAACGGCCTCGAGTTCCTACACTCAGCCTTTCCTAAAATCCCGTGTCTAGGACACACAGGCTCCACGCCTTGGAAACGGCCTCGAGTTCCTACACTCAGCCTTTCCTAAAATCCCGTGTCTTGGACACACAGGCTCCGCGCCTTGGAAATGGCCTCGAGTTCCTACACTCAGCCTTTCCTAAAAACCCGTGTCTTGGACACACAGGCCTCACGCCTTGGAAACGGCCTCGAGTTCCTACACTCAGCCTTTCCTAAAATCCCGTGTCTAGGACACACAGGCTCCACGCCTTGGAAACGGCCTCGAGTTCCTACACTCAGCCTTTCCTAAAATCCCGTGTCTAGGACACACAGGCTCCACGCCTTGGAAACGGCCTCGAGTTCTTACACTCAGCCTTTCCTAAAATCCCGTGTCTAGGACACACAGGCTCCACGCCTTGGAAACGGCCTCGAGTTCTTACACTCAGCCTTTCCTAAAATCCCGTGTCTAGGACACACAGGCTCCACGCCTTGAAAACGGCCTCGAGTTCTTACACTCAGCCTTTCCTAAAATCCCGTGTCTAGGACACTCAGGCTCTACGCCTTGGAAAAGGCCTGCAGTTCCTACACTCAGCCTTTCCTAAAGTCTGGGTTCATAAACCCCTCAAGGCAGTCCGGCCAAGGACAGTTTTCTGAAGTCCGGGTTCATACACCCGTCAGAAGGCCACTGCCGAACTCGCTCCGCCGAGCCGAGACCAACGGAATGGGTCCACCTCGGCACAATGCAGCTCGTCTCGGCTAAAACCAGCCCTTTCGGCCGAGGTCAGTTCCAGCATTCAAACACACAAATCCAAGCATTCCGGAACAGCGCAAAGTAATGAGAAAAGAACTCAGAAGTACTGTACACGGCTTGGATAATCAAAAAATTCCTTTTCATTTATTATGAACTGCTTTGTTACAAGAACTACAGAACAGAAAGAAGAGTACAGGAAGGAGGATCGCAGTCCTCTGAAAACAGAAAATAAAGTGACAGAAAGACTCCGATCTTCGCTCACTCCACGACGGCCGGATCGTTGCCTGGAGGCTCTGAGCGATCCTGAACTTCACCGGGCTATGCAGCAATGCACTCTGGCTGGTCAGACCAAAGCATCGCACAGCCCCTCCAGTCGGAGGCCCTGGACCCCGCTTGGCTCTGCCACACCCTCGGCGGGCAGTGGGAGCGGCAGAGCTTGAAGAAACCTCCCGGACCAGCGAGGCCCGATCCCGCCTGCCGTACGACGGGCGCACAGGGCCGTGTCGGACGAGAAGGCGCCACCGTCCCCCTGCAGCGCATCCTCACTCTGCCTGGCGAGGGACGGATGGCCGTGGACCCGCGTTCAGAGAGCGCGTGGTCCACGGGGATTTCCTTCAGAGAGCGCGCAGACCACGACAGCCTTCCCCCCTCGGGGATAGCCGTCCAACGGCGCAGGGTTCCCCCCGGATCAAGAAACTTCGGACACCTCCCGGACATGATTCCTACCGCCATGTTCTTTTCTTCACCCATGGCGAGCTTGCCACCCCTATTTATAGGAAGGAGGAGGACTCGGTCTCCGAAGAAAGTTATGAGGGCGAAGTCTCCCACGCGTTACTGGGGATGCACGGCTGTTGACCAGCGATCCCTATGGCGCCACGTGGAGACATCCGTCCGATTCCCTCGTCAGCTGCGCCACCTTGTTTGTTGCTATTTATGGTCTCCAGAATACGGGGTGTCAGTACTGACAGTTTGACTCTTTCTACCTCAAGGGCCACGCCACACCGTAAAGGCATTCAATACCATTCAATGCACATCCAGAAATGGAAGAGAGACAAACGCAAAGAGAAAATGCATAAGTAAAGAAGCTCGACTTTCATTGATTGGAGAGAATGTTTACAAGGCTGAAACGTAAAAACATTACAGAGGAAAGACAAAGGCAAGATAGAGCTACTCCGGTCTCGGCGACTCGACCAGGTCAATCACCGTCTCCAAGGGGCCAGAAGCTTCGGCCAAGATGGGGACCTCGCTTGGAGCGTCGCTGGCAGACGGGGCTTCGGTTGGCACCTCAGCCGAACCAGGAGCAGAAGTCTCACCCTGAGGCACGGCCAAAGCCACGCTGGCGACTGGGGCATCGCTTAAGACCGGGGCAGCTGGAGCGTCGACAACCGCAGGGGCTTCGACCGGGGCACTGTCAGTTGTAGGTACGGAGCTAGGCTCGGGATCCAGGTCTGAATACTTCGGCAGGTCCTGATAGACGGGGTGGTCTTCAGGGACCCCCGCACGTCTCAGTGCGGCCAGGCATCCCTCCTCGAACAGGATGGCGGTGATCTCCTCCACCTGCTTCTCGTACAGCTCGGTGGCTCGATCTACCCCATCCTGGAAGGCGGACTGGGCCTCCTTCTCAAGCTCGGCGTTCGCAGCCTTCAACCTCGCCGTTTCAGCGCGCAGCCTCGTCCCCTCAGCAGTGGACTCAGCCTTCAACCTGGCCAGCTCGGACTCCAATTCGGCGGCCTTCTTGTTCCTCGCCCAGAGCTCGCCTTTCATGTGGTCGGCCCGAGACGAGAGTTCGGCGACCTCAGCCAGAGCCGACGCCAGCCGAGCAGATTCTCCAGCACTGGCTACCTTGAGCTCCTCCAATCCCTTCCGCTACTCGTCTAGCTCCTTCTTCAACTTCTCCCGCTCGGACTCCAGGCGGGTCATTCTTGCAGCGCTCCTATCCCTCCTTCCCACCACGGTTAGGAGCCTCTGCACGTTCTGCAAAAAGAAACAGAGAGTCAGGATTCGACCAAGGTACTTGAAGAATGAAGAGAGGCGTTGCAAACACTTACCCGAATATTGTCCTGGATCGCCGAGACCATCAGGCTCTCATCCTCGTACCTGTCGTGCGTCTCCATATCTCTTGGCAGAGCACAGGCCTTGGCGAGAGCCCCAATCACCTCGGCATTTCCCAGCAACCGGTCTTCAACGCTCAAGGGTTCACCGGTAGAGGTTTCCATTTTCGGCTTCCACGGTGCTGGGGCAGTTCGGGGCCCGGAAGCCGATCCGGACCCTTGTCCCGCCAAGATGAGAGGCTCGCGCGCTGGACCGACAGCCGACTTGCTGACCAGCGCACCCTTTTCGGCCGGCGCACTCTTTTCCTTCGGCGCGCTCTTCTCGCCTCCCTTCTCGGCAGGAGCTTTGGCCCCAGGAGCTTTGCCCGACTGCAGATCGGCCCTTGAGCTCTTCTCCCCCGCTTTGGACTTCTTCCTGGGCGGGGACCCCTCCTACGAGCGGTCCGGCGAGCGTTGCCGGGCTCTCCCACTCGGGACAGGAGCAGGAACAGAGGGAGCGCCCACGCCCACCGGACCCGAAGCAGCATGAGTACCAGTTGGCGACGGAGTCCCAGAAGACGCTGACCTCTGCCTAAACTTGGCAGCCAGGTCCCTGACAGCGGCCTCCCTCGAGCTTCCTCCCATGTCCTCCTCTCGGTCAGAGGTATAAGCTTCCACTATCTGCGACAAGTCCGGCAGCCCCGGATCGGAAGTGGACGCTTCGGCTCCAGACGCAGTCCGGTCAGCAACAGGATCGGTCAAGGGGATCCCGCTAAACACCGCAACCGATACGGTCGGACGGTCAGGGTGTGTCTCGTCCGCCCCAGGAACTCCGGTCCTGTGGTAGTGGCCGCGATACCTCGGCGTATACCCAAGCAGTTTCCAAGCCGACCTGGTTTCGTGCCCCTTGTACCGTTCGACCTTGTTGATGTCTTCGGTATTCCTCCTCCAACCTTCGCTAGCAGCTCGGCGTCGCCTTGCACCCGCCTCTGCTCGACAGGCAAAGAAGAATGTCAGTTCGGCACCAGTGAGATAAGCAAAACAGTAAAGGAGAAAAGCAGCGATGATTACTTGGGACTTCCCCAGGGCGACGTGGGACCGACAGCCTCCTATCTTCACCTGGGCCGAACTCCCAGTCCCCCGAGACACAGAAGAAATCCTCCTCGGCGTTTTTACTTGAATCCTCCAAGGCTAGGACGAAGCCCCTTCGCTGCGGCTTCACACGGAGATAGTATCTTCCCTCCCCAGCCTTGCAGATATCATAAGTGTCCTCGATGTCGTGAGGGCCTAGGTTGGTCCCCAAGATCTCGTTCAGCTTCGCTGTGCCCATAATGACCTTGTAGCCATTGGGCATCAGCTGGCCCGGGGCGAGGGACCAAAGGCTAAGGCAAGCCCTAAGCAAGGGGTGCAGTGGAAACCTGACCCCACCCTCGATCACAGAGATCAGAGGGAATGGCATCCAGCCGCCGTAGCAGCGATACAGGGCAGCGTCGGCAAGGTCTGCCAGTTTCAGGAGGACCCCCTCTGGAATTTTGAAGGCAGCCCTAAACTCGGCCAAGCCCTCATCAGAATCTACCCTGAATCTAGGGGTGCCCATGTCTAGAAGGGGTGACGACGAAGAAAAGCCCTAGAAATCGAAAAACCCCAAGAAAAACCAGACGAAAGAACAGAGCGACTTACGAGGACGAAGAGGCAGATCAGGAGCAGATCCAGGCGCGTTCTACGGTCGTCGTCCTCAAACAGATCTCAGGAACCAGAACGGAGATCGGAAGCCTCGAACGGATCTCAGAAATCAGAGCAGAAATTGAAAGTAAAAGCAGAGGCGAAGGCGAAAAGAGTCAGAAGCAAGAAGAAGAAGGGGACGGCCCTATTTATAGAAGAGGAAACCCTCATTTGGGTACCGCCTCCGAATTCGAAGAGACACTTCAAAGCCCGTGCCCGTCAATCAATGAGACAACCCGTCAATCAATGGGACAACGCAGTCGGCGCGGAAACTACGCGTGTAGCCGTCAGCTCGGTTCCAAAGGCGGACAGGGCAGGGCATTTATTGCTTTAAAGAGTTGAAGCGACACCAGGTAATGATCACAGTATCCCCAGATGGATTCTTCTAGCTTTCAACCCCTAAAGGCTAGCACACTTCAGAGGTCAAAACCTAGGGGGCAATTGTGTGGGGAGATTTCCCGAACCACAGGATTAAGTTAATCACAGCCATCAGATCAGGTTAAGCATTCTCACGTGCCATCCTCGCGTCATCCACGTGACACCAGACTCGTCCCGGCTACCATAACAGGAGGTCCGGCCGAAGTCGGACAGCTCCGGGCCCTTAACGCCGAACTGGCCCACCTCGGGCGTCATCTCGGCAAGGAGCATCACCACGGGTACCACCTCGGCAGAAAGCCCCATTTCAGCTAAAGAAGCCGAGACAGAAGCCGAAGCAAGAGGGAACATTCACGTGTGCCCTCCATCCCCCACGTCGTCAGGCACGTGGAGGGATAGGGACACGCGCTGGTGGGACAGACGCGACATCCAGCCGCCCACGATCTTCGCCAGATCCCTGACAGAGTCCCATCCAGCGGCTGAAGCCACATCAGGGCAGGGCCCGAGGGCAGATCCGCTGGTACTCCTACCGCCAAAGGCGCCCAACAAGATCTGGCCCAACAAGATGTGCATTAAATGCGATGTGGGCTGACCCGACGGGCATTTAATGCATAGTGGGCTGGATTGGACCACAATTAATGCAATGTGGGCTGATCGTGACTTCCCAGTCCAATCGTGGGACCCACACCACAATATCTTCCAAAGATACGTTCCACACTCTATAAATAGAGATCCATGCCACCATCTAAGGTACGCCATTTTTCCACACCAGAGCCGTTACTCTGTCTCTCTTCCTCCTCTCCTTCCATTGTTCCAGTTCCCATACTGACTTTGGCATCGGAGAGCCTTGCGCCACCCAGGCCAGGGTCCTCTGACTGTTTGTTCTTCCCTTCCAGGCTTCCGGGCGGCATCCAGACATTCCAGACATTCCAGACACCATCATCTTCTCGGATAAGTCCTATAAGGCACCCTCTTATTGTGGGTCATAATTTTCTGCACCTACAACGTCATTGTTAGATCCACTTGGATCAGTAACAGAGAGGGTAGATCCACTTTCATAAAGTATCAGTAACCATAGATAGATAGTTGCATTCAGAAACTAGTAGAAACTAGAAGACCAAAAAAAAACCATCAAGATTCATTTCAGAACTACTTATGCTTAGAAGATGACTTCTTCTTTGAAGCCAACGGCTGTGGCTTTGGATGACGTTCCGCTTCAACAGGATCTAGCCAATTCAACGGATGACGGTTGAAGAAGGGCCAGTTAGGAACAATCGAAATAATCGAAACCATCAATAATGAAAAATAAAATTCCACAGGATCATTAGGGCTCTGATACCATGTAAAGATCACGCAAAAGGATGATTGTTATTGATATTGAGCAAAGGATATATAGTACATTGGCTATCCCTAGCGTATCATATACAAGCTGTCATATCTTCTATCTTTAGGAAACAATATATTCTATCTTTAAGAAACAATCCTAAAGATACATCATATCTCATATCTTGGTATTCCATAAATTACTCCTAATATATCGTAACATATACTTCCCCAGATAAAGGAGTTCATTCTCCCAGTCATCCTGATGGAAATTAAATAACTTCAACACCAATTCAAAGATCCGAACGTTTCGGAAGAAGTTGCAGCCAAGTGGGAATCACCTTCTAGCCTTCCTCTTACTAGTAGATGCAAACTAGTCCTTAAAACTGCAACTTTTTCTCTCTTCTCAAGAAGGTTTTCCAGTCAGTTTCCCCTGCAACAGTGAAGATCTTTGAGATGGACTCAAAAGAGTAGATGGAAAAGATAGACTCTGTGCTGCTCTTATCCACCTGGGTGAGAAAAAAATGGCAAACCAATCTAATCCTTTTCCACTTTGGATCCAATTGGAGAGGATAGACCAGCTGGTTGTTTCACATAAGAAGAGTCCCACATCGTAGAGAAACAAGAAGACCACGAGAGAAGACTTTAATAAAATGGAATCAGTAGTGGAGGGAAGAAGCACGCAGCCGTGTGGTGAACACATAGCGAACTATTCTTTCGCCTTTTACTAAAGAATATCGTGTGCTCGCCACTCAAAGCGGCATACGCCTATTTTTGGAGGTTTCTTCTATTTTTGGATGAAACCCACCAAAGCTAATTTTAAATATTGCAGGTGAACATGCCTGCTTACCTATTATACTAAATTACATGTTTATTTTCTATTATACTAAATTACATGTTTATTTTCAGCTTCATTGGCATCAAACATTTTTTACTTCTTCAGTTCAAGATTTTTTTTTTTTTTTTATGTTAACAATGTTGGGGTTGACTTGACTATACGAATTATATTTTTTTATTTCGATCTATTTTTGAGTCACATCCTCGATCTATTTTTGAGTCACATCCTCATACATTCATGGTCAAACTTCTCCTTACTGGTGTCATATCGGCCTACGTTGGACATGCCCAAATGTTAAATTCATATATTTGCATCATTAAAGCATCATTTTAAAAAATAATTATGGACTTAATTAAAATAAATGCATTAATTCTCACATAATTTCATCATTTTATGCATTTTCACTCTGAACTTAAGAATTCAAGCATTTCATGCACATTTTCTTTATTATTTTAATATTTTATGTAATTTTCTAATTTTTCGAAGAATCTTAATTAGATTAGGACTCTTTTCGGAAGGGTCCCACTTCAATTAGGGATCTTCAGTATTTCAGTGGCTGAGTTAGATTTTGCAGAAAATGACATTTGTAGGACCCGCTGAACCTTAGGGAGAATTTTGTGAAGAGTCTTAGTTGCATCAGGACTCTAACATGGGACCCACATTGCTAAATTGAAGAGTTCACTAAGAGGACCCCACATACACACATGTGGAGATCAACCAGAGTGGGTCCACTCATCATGTCAATTGAAGAGTCCTAACTGTAGTAAAAGATTTCTCATAAGGCCCACTATTCAAGTAGTGAAGTTGTTCCACCTAGTAGGGTCCACAGTAGTTGCAACTTTTTTTTTTTTTTGGTAACCCAGCCAGGGGGTTGGAACCTAAGAGAGAGCCCGCAAACACACGGGAAGGCAGCCCACTCGAGTGGAAGAGAAGCCCACACAACTCAAGGAAACTCATACAAATAATTCTGATGGGAGATAAAAGCTAAGAAGTTTGAATCAACCACAACTAATCTCCTCCCAAAAATAGAAGTTATGCAGAGATAGAGTCCATTGCAAATCAAATTTCAAGTCTTTTCCTCAAGAAAACCTATCATAAAATGACAATAACTTTCGATTTGACCGTCGGATTGGTGGAATTTACATACCGTTGGAAAGCTTATTCGGAGTAAATATCCGTGGAGCCCAAGATAACGTAAATCAGTGCTAAATTGACCAAGTGATGGGCCCAAAAAGTTTCATATATATTTTTAGGCGGGATTGCAAATAAATCCACATTGTTGATAATCCATTGTTGCACATCCTGTGTGGGACCCCATCTGAAGATTGGATAAGTCATCCAGAGGTTTCCAAAAGCTTCCACCTTAGGCTTGTCAATTGAGCCCGTTGAAATGGGTATCCAGAGTGGCCAGTCTCGTCCCAAGCCCAAAAATATAGGGCTTTTAAAAAAGCATTTGAGCCCAGCGGACTGGGCTTGGGCTACGATATTAAAATCCAGTCAAAATGGGACTAGGAATGGGTAGAACAAACCCGGCCTGGCCACAAGGAAAATGAAGCTAGACCAGGTTGTGGGTCCTACTATCCAATTTATCATTGAGGTTTAAACAGCTCGACCAGATCCAAACCCAGCAAACTAGTTCACTGATGTGAACAACCAGTGCTTTTCAAAGTTTGTTAGTGTGTATTGATTACTATGGACAAATTATTATATCATGGATGATTAATGTACATGGAAAGTGTATCGCATTATGCTTTTCTGCCTCGTATTGTTTTATTTTTTATATAGATTCATTCATTTTCAATTAATTGATTATTGATGATATACACCTTTCAAAAAAATTAGATTAGTAGTGCTTTTTTCTAGCTATCTAACTCTATATGCATATTCGTCTTTAATATACTTATTTTTAAACTTGTCCAAGATTATTGAGTAAGAAATATAAAATACATTTTTCATATCTAGGGAGTTTTTGGTTATCCCAACTCAACAATTGAGTTGTACACTAGCATTGAGGAGAAAATACAATGTAGTGTGCACAAGCATTGTAGCAAAACAGAGTAAAAAGTAGAGAATGTTTAGCTTATATTTAAGATCGTGCTAAAACCTAGCCCACCCCGGGTCCACATGGGACGAAATTTGAAGTAGGCCAATTCAATTTAGGGTCGGGATTGGACAACCCCTGGCAAGCCCGCCCTATATTCGAAACGGTATTGGACAACCCAATCTCAGGCCCGACCCGGCCCATTGATAGGCACATTCCACCTCATTCAAATTAAAAAAAGATAAGAGATTTACCTTATCAAAGAAGATAAATCAAATCTGTAAAGAAGATGTCCAAATTCAATGAATCTGTAAGATAACCGAGAGTAATAAAAGGAACCCATGAAGTGTACGTGAGGTACCTTTCTCCTCTCCCTTGGACGACCAATCCTCCCCTCTCTCCTCTCTTCCCTCCATTATTTTTTTATTTTATTTTTTTAAAGGTATTCTAGAGCCTTGTTCCAAAAACTAGGATTTTTAGAATAGAGATTTTTGAGGGACCATTGTAAAAGGCGATGTTATCAATGAAGGTCATGTCCTCTTCAAACCTCAATTTAAAGTCATCATCACCCCTTTTACTCAAGAAGTTGGAGTTATAAAACAAAGAACGGAAGTCCCTGGTGACTTTTTTTCTTTTTTTTTTTGCCATAAACAAAGAATTAAGGGGTTGGATTTCTTTACCACGAATGATGAAATCATAACGTATCTAGGTTTTTTTTTTTAGAAATCATATTTGTTAAAAATATGATATTCCTGGGCTTGTTTCGTAAAAATACTTGTAGGGTGAAATGAACTGAAGTGAATATTGAAGAGAGTAAAATATTAAGGGGTCTAATAACAATATGATAAAATTTAATTTTTAGTGGCTTGATAAGAATCTTTTTTACTTTTTGGGTAAAAGTAGATAGATTTTTGTCCTGTAGTGTAATGAGAATGTTGCTGCTTTACTTTACTTCACTCCACTTTACTAGTTAAGTGGCCAAAAAAGACACGTCATGTTGCCTAACCACACCAATTAAGAAATGGAGGATTAGATGAATTACTATATTTGTCATTGTTTTGGTTCTACATAAAAAAATGGGTTTTTATTAATTAGAAAAATAGTTTATTCTCAAGCAATTTTAAAAAAACTGACCAAAGGTTTTCTTTTTTTTAGATTTGACTAGAGGTTGTAATGGTTTGGTCCAACCTTATTCAACCATTAGGTCTAAAACCTTGCTATGACAAAAAAAAAAGGGAGAAAGAAAGAAAATCAACAACGCCAGGCATTGATAATCACGCAGTTGCGTAGTGAGTGCAGAGCAAACTATTCTTTGCCTTTCACTAAAAGGAATACCATGTGTAAAAGCTCCATACTCCCATGGTTCAGAATCGCGGGATTGATTGCAGTTCGGCCCACCCAAAAATCAATACAGTATCCATATTAGTTATGGTTCGCTGTCCGTCGTGGTCGTCGCAGTGTGAGTTTTTCTTAGTCCAAAGAAATCTAAGAAAATATCCAAGAAATTTGGAATATTATAAAATCCTATAAAATAATATTTTTTCCATTAGTAACAACTATAAATAAAACTATCAATCCCCTTAAGTCATGACATCATGTATCGCTGTCTTATTTGAAATTGCATAAATTCTATTTATAATTAAGTAAGTTTAGATGTATACACCAAACTAAGTTAGAATATCACAAATTTCTAAAAACCCCAATGTATAGATCTAGTATCAAAACATGTAGATCTAAGAGAATGAAATATATCCACAACGAAGAAAGGGCGTGCAACCATCATTTCTAAGTTGTTTATCAGAAAATCTAAAAAAAATAAAAAATACTAACTTTGGTAGAATTGTATGTGACTTTTCCTTACTAAATTCGCAAAAAAATGTGTTTTTGATGGCTCGAGAGGTATTGAAGTGTTAAGAAGGAAGAGGAGCAGCTAGTGTTTGGAGGAGATGGGATGAAATGGGGAAGAAAATGAGAAAAATGGAAAAAAAGGGTTTTACATCTGTTGGTCGATAAACTGGAATTCTCGGTCGATATATTGGGGATATTTTGACAATATGATACCAAAATCGATAATTCGGTATCAATCAATTTTTTCAACCATGCATACTCCTATTTGGGATTTAATCCTTCTTTCGTAAAAACCCCATCAAAATAATTTGAAATCTCATGTTTTATTCAGTTATATATTTCTTAGAAATAAGAACGCCTTTTCTGTTATGCACGTAATCTGGATATTGCTACTTAATAACCCTCTTGTAGACAACAATGATTGGTTGATAAAAGCCTGATCCACCAAGAAAAGTACCTTTCTAAATAAGTGGCCGACCTAGGATTTTTTTTATTTTGATTTGAGGGGGGCGGACCCAAATAGGTGGTTAGGTTTTGGGGCAAACCCAGAGCTCTCATGTGGGTTTTAGGGATGGGCCCATTCATGTGGGTTTTGGAAGTGGACTTAGGATCTTCACCCGTGTTTTGGAAGCGGACCAATGTTTAACGGGGGCGACCACCCCAATACTATACATGTAGGACTACCCTTGTGATTCTCATGTGGTTGGCTATAACACTCAAGTCTAGGACAACAAAGGGTTGCTCAGTTGGCTGACAACCCCGCATGTCACCTAGCTATCCAGGCGTTTGCCACTCTTTCCACATGTGTGTGGCCTTCTCTTCCCACTTTGCCTGCTTCCTCTTCCCGCTACCAATCATTTCATATTTGGAATGAAAGAAAAAAAAAAGGAATTAAGAATATTTGATCCACGCTTTTCTTATGAATGATTGAAAAAAAAATGCCCAAGAAGAAACACAGAATCCCTCTTCAAACAAAAGAAAATGGAGGTTATAATGGTCCATCCAAGAAACTTATGGAGAATTTCTCACCATGGTTGCGCCAAATCAGACCAATAGTCTAGATAACATAATAGAGAATGAATGAATCAGGATAATCTGTACTTCCCCTGATAAAGGAGCCCTTACTCCCAGTCATCCTGATGGAAATTAAATAACTTCCAACACCAATTCAAAGATCCGAACGTTTCTGAAGAAGTTGCAGCCAAGTGGGACTAACCTTTTATCCTTCCTCTTACTAGTAGATGCAAACTAGTCCTTGACTGGAACTTCTCTCTTCTCAAGAAGGTTTTCCAGTCAGCTTCCCCTACAACAGTGACAGATCTTTGAGATGAACTAAAACAGTAGATGAAACAGATAGACTATGTGCTGCTCTTATCCACCTGGGTGAGAAAAAAAAAAAAGCAAACCAACCTAATCCTTTTCCACTTTGGATCCAATTGGAGAGGGAGAGACCAGCTGGTTGTTTGACATCAGAAGAGTCTCACATCGTAGAGAAACAAGAAGAAGACCGAGACAACACATCAATAAAAAGCGAACTATTCTTTCGCCTTTTACTAAAGAATACCGTGTGCTCGCCACTTACAGCGGCATACACCTATTTTTTCAGGGTTTTTTTCCTTTTTAGGTTGAAACCCCATCAAATCTAATTTTAAATCTTTTTTTAATAAATTTATCCAAATTTTTTTCAAAAGAGGTCTTAGCCAAGTTGTTGGATCAAGTTCACTATGGAACTTTTATCGATATATCAACTGATAAAATGATCAAAAATTCTCTCTTCAATTGGCCAAAAAGATCTTAGCTTAATCAGAGTAATAGGGAGAATATATATCAACTGATAAAATGATAAAAAATTCTCTCTTCAATTGGCCAAAAATATCTTAGCTTAATCAGAGTAATAAATAGGGAGAATAGTGATCTCAAATTAAGCTACTTAATTTGCCAAAAGAATTAATAACGCATTTATAGTTGTTATCTCTAAGTCTAAGTATGTTAAAGATCTTAGAACCATAAGCTTATAAGCTAATGCAATGTAGTTTATAAGATTAACTCCAAAGTGATTGCTAATAAACTAAACTGTGTTCTCAATTCGATTGTACGACCCTACCAAAGTGCCTTTACATTATGCCCGTGAAGTACCCCATTACTTTAAGAAAACAGGACAAAGAATAAGCTTTTGGGACTAAAGCTCGATATGGCAAAGGCCTATGATAGAATGGAAGGGGCATTCTAAATGCACCCACTCTACAGTCTATTTGAACCCACCCTAAAAGATAGGGTGGATGGGATGGGATGGGATGGACCTTCAAGTGGACTTGTGTGATGGGTCACCAATCACATGGCACATGACCAGCCATGACAAGACATATGAACGTCCTCTCAAGACCCACTTTTTATTCTCTCTTATCCAACGTGTCTATGAATTGGGCACCCCTTTTGTCACTAAACAAATCCATAACCAATGTATTTCACTCCCTCCATTTGTTCTTCTTTAATTAGATTTTGACTTTTATCATGCAAGCCTTGGGATTTTGAGCAAATGGGGTTTGGTATTTTCAAAATTAAGATCAAAGGGTTGGACTTTAAGGCACTCAAATTTATCATCCAATGTCAAAATTAAGTTGAATACATCACACATGATTATAAATTTATCCACCTCTTAGCCATAAAAAGAAAATCAGGTGGGCCCCACCCATGTGCCTCGTCCTCTTTCTTTGGCTCTCTCTCTCTCTCTCTGCAAAAACCACTCCATCTTAATCCCCAATTTCTCTCTCCTTCTCCTAACTGATCTTTCTCTCTGTGTTTTGTTCCAATCTTTCTCTTTGATGGGGTTTCATTTTTTCCTTTTAACAAAAACTGAAACTTTCCTATCTCTCCCTCCTTACACTTAAAAACCCAGCTCTCAAATCTTTTCTCCTTCCATTATCAAGATGAAAGTTGGAATCTTTAGAGGAAAAGAAGAAAAAACCCATCTCTGAAATCCCTCCTTCGTCCATTTTCAATATGAAAGTTGCAATCTTTAGAAGAAAAGAAGAAAAACCCATCTCTGAAATCTCTCCTTCTTCCATTTTCAAGATGAAAGTTGCAATCTTTCTAATTACAGTGGGGTTTTTCATCTCTTTCATCCCAGTTGCAGAGTCCCAAACCAACGGAGCAGATTTACAAGCAATGCAAGCTCTTTCCAAGAACATCAATGGCGCCACAGCCCTCAAATGGACTTTTCGCCGAAAGATAATGCGGGGGGCATTATTGTTATTAATTTCCAGAAGATGGGTTTTGGTGGGATCATTTTGCCCGATATTGTGCTGTTAACATCGCTGCAGAAGCTTTTGCTAGCTGATAACAACCTAACTGGTTCGATACCCCCTGAGATTGCTAAGTTGATCTACTCGAACTGGATGTTCGAAACAATAAGATTTCTGGGAAAGTTCCATCTTTCAATGGAAATGTGAACGTTGAGACTGATGGGAATCCAGTATTGGTAAGGACACTGGGGGTTCTTCTGGAAGTCCTGGCACATCTCCAGCCTTCTTGATTGAGAGATAGTACTGGGGCAAAGAAGAAGAAGAAGAAAGACAAGTGGAGTAGCATGGTTATTAGAAGAAACAGAGGGGGAAGTTCTGGGAGTTCTTGGAGGGGGTAATGGCGTGAAGTGAAGTTGGAGAGGGGGCTTTGATAAGACATGTCTTTTTCATAGGCTATAGGCATAGTAGCCATAGGGTGCAAATAGCAGCTTTTGTTATAATCCGTACATCCTAACTTCACTAACTTTGCAAATAGTACACCCTAACTTCGTATAGACTGGGTGCAGATAGCAACACCCTAGAATGGAATTGGGTTTTCTTGAAGCTACACGGGAGGCTTTTGGATCTCATGATATGAAATTCATTCGAATCATTAAAGAACATATTTCCTCCTCAATGGCTCCCCCTTTGAAAAATTATCCCAGCTAGAGGTCCAAGGTAAAGAGACCCCACTCTCCCCATATTTCTTTATTTTGGGAGTTGAAGTTCTATCCAAGATGCTTATAAAAAGTGGAAAATGAGGGTCTGATTCATGGTGAGAAATTAGCTAAAAGAGCCCCTAGTATTTCTCATCTCTTCTTTGCCGATGATAGTTTCATTTTTCGTAATGCCTCTCTCATGACAACAAGAAACATAAAAAGGTATTCTTGATAATTATTATAAATTATCAGGACAATTTGTGAACTTTAATACATCTGTTGTTTATTTTAGCAAAGGAGCATGTAGTACCAGATGTAAATCTATAACATCATTCTCAGGGTTAGATTCATGGGCAACAATAAAAAAACACCTTGGGAGTCCTATGTTTCTAAATAAACATAAAGATACTAATTTTAGATCTCTAGTCAATAAAATTAAGAATAAAGTTTGATCTTGGCAAATTCCCCTTCTATAGAAGTACACTTCTCAAGTCAGTTGTCTTGACAATTTAGGTATACATGCAATATGTATATGCTGCAACTTCCTAACAAAACAACATAGACTATTGACAATTTATTAAGAAAGTTCTGGTGGGTTGATCAAGAGGATCAAAAGAAAACTCATACAATTAAATGGAGTGAGATATGTATACCAATCAATGAAGGAAGTTTAGGAATCAGAGATTCAAAAAGCAATACTCTAGTATTATTAGTCAAAATATGTTGGAGATATTTAACTTATAGCAATCTTTACTACTCAAAGATCTTCAAGGAGAAGTATTATCCTAACAAGGTATTATGGGTCCCTTAGATTGGTCTTGTAAGGCCTCCAGGCCAACAACTTTTCCTCTAAGGCCGATGGTCCATATAGCTGGACATAGTTTGGCAAGAGGTCCCTAGATACGCCACATCAGACATTTTCATGACTGATTTGACATTTTAACTGTTTAGGCATAAAAATTTGAATTTCAAAATTTCAAATCTTCCATTCTTCCTCATTTTAAGGTGGGCCATGATTGTTGATCAGAGAAGATCGTTAATCTTTATTTTGGAATTGTGGGTAGAGAACGCAGAGGATTCCAGACTCCTTGCCGAGGAAGACAACAGAAAGAGAGAACCCGGTCCGGGTCGCCTATTGTTGTCCTCGCTGTTATGCTGGACTCGAGGAAGACGAGAAAGAGATACCGTTTCTCTGTTGAGAGATGAGAGAGAAAAAGCTTGAAGAACCTGTCCACGCTGCCGGAACGTGCACCATCTTCGGACTCGAGTAAGGAGAAAGCCAAAAGCAAATCATAAAGAGGAAGCCTATTGCAAGTTATAGAGAAAAACCACCAAGTTTTTCGTTTTGGCTACTGTGAGTACAAAGGAAAGACAAATTATTTTGTACTTTAGTGCCAGAAATTTGGAAAGTTGATTTCAGTTGTAAATCGGATTTGCCATTTGTTTGCCCCTGGGTTCTTGGTTGATTGGAAATCAGCCATCCGTCGCTGCTTCGCCATCATTGCCAGAGACGTCGTGTGTTGCCGAAGAAAGAGGATTGTCACATGTGCTAACGCGCCATGCCGTCGCCGACGGAGAAAGCAGCAGAGCTGCTGTTATTCAATTCTGTTACAAAACCCAATTGAAGAAGAGAACCCATTTTTGGGTTAGTTTCGGTTAAATTTATCTGAGTTTGGAAGGAGAGATTGGAGGAAGTGGGGTGGTGGTGATGGTGTTTGGGTCTGAGAATTCTTAGAAGAATGACGCACTTGGATCCAGCCTGAGCGCATGCGGAGTTTCAGGCAAGTTTATCTGAGTTTCTGGCAAATTTATCTTTATCTGAGTTCCTGAAAAATTTATCTGAGTTTTTGACAAATTTATCTTTATCTGAGTTTTTAGAGTTTCTAACAAATTTATCTCCATGCGGAGTTTTAGGCAAGTTTATTTGAGTTTCTGGCAAATTTATCTTTATATGAGTTTCTGAAAGATTTATCTGAGTTTTTGGCAAATTTATCTTTATCTGA
Organism: Litsea cubeba; assembly: GCA_012931725.1. NCBI lineage: Eukaryota > Viridiplantae > Streptophyta > Magnoliopsida > Laurales > Lauraceae > Litsea > Litsea cubeba. Next base: position 8,945,591 of record CM022948.1, read on the forward strand.
GTTTTTAGAGTTTCTAACAAATTTATCTCCATTTTGAGATTTTTAATTGAGTGTTTGAACAAATCTTTCTGAGTTGTTTGGCAAATTTCTTCGCGTTTTATGAAATCTATTTGTATTTTTTAATTTTATTTGTATATTTTAAGATTTATTTGGGTCTTTTAAAATTTATTTGCGTGTTTTGAAATAAGTTTAACTGAGTTTCTGGCAAATTTATCTTTATCTGAGTTTTTAAAAAATTTATCTGAGTTTTTGGCAAATTTATCTTTATCTGAGTTTCTGAAAAGTTTATCTGAGTTTCTAACAAATTTATCTCCATTTTGGAAATTTAATTGAGTGTTTGAACAAATCTTTCTGGGTTGTTTGGTAAATTTCTTTGCATTTAATAAAATTTATTTTTATTTTTTAATTTTATTTGTGTATTTTGAAATTTATTTATGTCTTTTTAATTTTATTTGCGTGTTTTGAAATAAATTTAGCTGAGTTTCGGCAAATTTATCTAAGTTTCTGGTAAATTTATCTTTATATGAGTTTCTGAAAAAAAAATTATCATAGTTTTTTGGCAAATTTATCTTTATTTGAGTTTCTAACAAATTTATCTCCATTTTGAAATTTTTAATTGAGTGTTTGAACAAATCTTTCTGAGTTGTTTGGCAAATTTCTTTGCATTCTATGAAATCTATTTGTGTTTTTAATTTTATTTGTGTATTTTGAAATTTATTTGCGTCTTTTGAAAGTTATTTACATTTTTTTTTAAATTTATTTGAATTGTTTAAAAAAATTTTTCTTCTTTTTAAATTTATTTGCATTTTTTGAGATTTAGTTGCGTTATTTTGAAATTTATTTGCGTCTTTTGAATTTTATTTATATTTTTTTAAAATTTATTTCAAAATCTCATTAATGGAATTTTCATTAATCGTGGCCAATTAAATAGTAACTAGCCATTATTAATGGCACATCCCACTAATCGTGGGATATGATTTATCTTTAAATAGATAAGAGCTTTTAAACAAAGGGTAACTTGGACATTTAGATCTTCAAATTTGGAAAAAAGATCTACCACACTATGAAAAGAGAGTGTGGATCTAAGGCCATAAATCCAAATGTTCAGGGACCTGTCGCCAAATACCCCTATTTATAAATGCCCTGAATTTTATAAATGAAAATATTGGTTGGATCATTGGTAATGGTGAAAAATATAGACTATAAAAACTGTGGTCCTAACCTAAACTGAATTTTATTAGGAACTAGGCCTCATCCGAAAGCAGGTCCAAATATTAGAACCTTTATTAGATTTTAGTAGTTTGGGAGGAGCCATTTACATCTTCCCATTTCGGTTCACCTAAAGATCATTCAGAACACTATCTTGAATGCTCAGAGTTGGTGGAGTGGCATAAGTTGTAGATTTGCTCCCACGTCTTGTACTTGAAACCACCGTATATTTGCCCGGTGTGCATTTGTATGGATTTATCATGTGCCACCAGATGGATTAGTCATGTTGGATCAAATACCTCAATGATACCCGCACCATTAAAAAAAATGTCCTTTAAAGCATACGGCGACAACACTGCATTCCCACCAAGCAAGGCAACAACACTAGCATGACCCATTATACTATATTAAAGAGGAGGGCTTTGGATTCAATTTTCACTGTCTTACTCTCCACGTTTCTTTTCTTTTTTCAAAGAATTTATTTCTATCCAAACTCTTATCATTCCCTTTATTCTCCAATTCTCCTCTTTTCTTTCGATGCCACCAGCTCTTGGATTACATAAAGACAGACCCATAACACTTTTTTTTCCCTTTTGCTTTGTTTCTAAAAAACTATAGGTTTTTTATGAATGAATATTTAAGTTGCAATGTTTTCCATATCCGTGCTGAATACAGGTAATTATGCTAATTGATGAATTATTCATGGTCGATGGAATTACAAGATTGCATTTTTTTCTAGGGATATTGACCTGACATTCGCCTCGAAGCTGTTGGAAGTTTAAGTATGTCCCATCAATATTATTGTACAAACGCTACAAGAGATATTTAAACTTCCAACTATTTTGGGGTAAATGTCAGGTCTTAAGTGTATAGTGTCAAAGCCCCTATTTTTATGAATTGTGATAAGCCAGTGAGATACTGTTATGCGTATACATGCAGAAGCAAAAACCAGCCACATGCCCCCAACGACCTTCAGAATATGGACTATAAAAACTATGGTCCTAATCTAAACTGAATTTTATTAGGAACTAAGCATCAACCGAAAGCAAGTCCAAATATTAGAACCATGATTAGATTAGTAGTTTGGGACCCATTTACATCTTCGCATCTCGATCCACCTAACGACCATTCAGAACGCTTCCATTCAGAACACTATCTTGAATGCACGGAGTTGATGGAGTAGCATAAGTTGCAGATTTTTTCCCCATGCCTCGTACTTGAAACTGCTTTAGATTTGCCAAATGTGTATTTGTGTGCGTTTATCAAGCCCCACCAGATGGATTAGTCATGTTGGATCAAATACCTCAACTATACCCACACCATTAAAAAACATGGCCTCTGACGCTATGTTTGGGAGGGGAGGGGAGGGGAGGGGCGGAAAAATTAATTTTACCTCCTCTTGTTTGGAAAGTTAAAAGTAGGGGGAAGAAAAGTGAAAAAGTAGGGTATTGTTTGTTTGTGACAAGGACAAAGATCATTTTATCCTTGCTTTTGTAAAAGTTTCCATTAGACAAAAGGGCAATTTAGTAATTTCAAATATTTTTCCCTTTTTGCCCCTCATTTTCCCCCCATTTTTGAGGGGAAAATTCTGGAGTGGGCCCACACTCATTTCCCCCCCACTTTGCCTCCAGCCTTCCCAAACACCCTCATGTTTCATTTTCCCTCCATTCCACCCCCCCCCCCCCCCCGCGGCAATTTTTTTCCTTCTTCCCCCCATTTTACCCCCTTCCCAAACGGACCCTAAAGCATATGGCAACAGCTTTGCATTCCCACCAAGCAAGGAAACAACAACATCAGGACCTATTGATGAATTGATCATGGTCGATGGAATTACGGGATTATATATTTTCTAGGAATATTAACCTGGCATTCGCCCCGAAGTTGTTGGAAGTTTTAAGTATTTTCCGTCGTTATTGTACAAACAGCTCTACAAGAAATGTTTAAGGGTGTTAATTTATGCACCCACTCTATGAATAGAGTGGGTGTACGGCCTTTAGTAGCATCCAAGTAAAAATGACAAAAGCGGTTGATGGGCACAGCACTCCACGTATATAATCATGCAGAACATTTTTTTAAGTACTAAAACAGTCCACAAGTGACAAGACAGTTCAAAAGAGAGTCTATACTAGCCTATTAATAGCCATCACGGACTCATAGCCTGGCCACTGATATCATTTGTCATCTTCGTGTACTTCACTCTTTATTAAGAAGATGTCATGTGCTACGCGAAGGCACGTTTACAATTGATCCGGGCCGTCCAAATTCCTCCCCATGGCCCCAGCCAGATGGGCACAATCGATCAGTTCCATGAGTGTGTAAATAGATTACTTTCTTAAGTAGCAATTATACTTGGGTTGTCAACGAGGATATCATTACAACTCATTCTATTCTATATCCATTTCATGTATTATTCCATGGGTGTTAACGTATTGGCACGTGGGCTAGTCTTAGATTTGTTGGTTGATGGCCTGAACTGTCGGCCTGACCAGAATAAGATATATAATTTAGGAAAAAATTAGTCCTTTTAGAAACAAACCCAAAACCCAATTAGTTAAACTACAACTTTATATAATAAGTAAGAGACATTCTTTTAATAAAAAAAACATGATTCACCTGGCCTGAATTATATTTCCTGAATCATCTAGTTCAGGGAATATATTCCCTAAATTATATTCCCTTAATCATCTAGTTAGGGAATATATTCCCTGAAAAACAGGGAATATATTCCCTGAACTAAATGATCATTTATTGAAAATCGTAAAGAACAACTTGCATTAAGGCCTTCAGGAAAATCGCCTAGGAAATGTAGGACGTTGAGAGCAAATCAATTCCTTCTGTTTGTTTCCAACTTCCATTAGTCTTCGTCTTCCCCAGTTCCGAGCTCTTGCATGAGAAGAGGTCAAGGAAGTATGTCTCTTTAGTTCCATCAGACCTGTGTGTACATACCAACAGAAGATATGAATTTGGATCAACTGAGGATTTGGGCCAATGATCTACGATTATCAAGTGGTTCAAGTAATCATGTAAATAAACAATTCTTTAATTATTTCAGAAAATATTTTTTATTAATTGCAGATGCTCAAGTGAATGTATATTGTTGTCAGGATGATATTCTCAAAAATGAAATAAAACAAGAAGACGAAAATGTAGATGAAAATGTTACAAACGGGTTTTCCACCGACATTGTATTATATTTACTCAATTCCAATTATGTTTTATTTTGTCAATTTTTAATAAAAAGTTGTTAATTTCTAACAAAATTAATACATTTTTAGGTATTCAATTCGCGCCAATCTCTAATTGATTGGATTCAAAATACTGCACACAATTTAGGATATATCATTGTCATTAAAAGGTCAGAGACTAGCATAATCGGGAAGAGTCCTATACTGTTGTTCCAATGTGATCGCGGTGGCACATACAGAAGCAAGAAAACTTCCACAACGGTTACAGGCACAAAAAAAATTTGATTGTCCTTTCAGAGTGAAAGGGGGTGAAAATGCGAACATGTGATGACTGGATGGCAATGGTGGTATGTGGAACACATAACCACATCAATATGGAGGGACATCCATACCTCGGTCGGCTCTCTGAATCCGAAACCCAGTTGACGGAAAATCTGTCTACGAAAAATGTGAAGCCACGAGATATCTAAACATCGTTGAAGAAGCAGAATCCGGACAACGTGTCTACCATTAGGACCATATACAGTGCACGCCAGAAATTTCAGACTGGAGAAAAAGCCGGTAAAACCCAGATGCAAGTTGTCATGTCATTCCTACAACGTGAAGGATACATTTTCGAGAGTCAAACAAATGTTGTAACCAATGAGCTTGAAGATTTATTATTCACACATCTAGGATCATTAGAGCGATGGCGTGCATTCCCGCACATGTTATTGATGGATGCAACATATAAAACAAACAGGCACACGATGCCTGTCCTTGAGATTGTCGGCGTGATTGCAACTAATATGACATTTTGTATAGCATTTGTGTTCATGCACTCAGAAAAAGTGTTCAATTATACTTGGGCTTTAAGGTGTCTGCGGTCAACAATGGATGGATGCACCGGTCCGCGAGTTATTGTCACGAACAAAGAGTTGGCTTTGATGAATGCGTCTGCCCAGATATTCCCCGATATTAAGAAACTACTCTGTAGGTGGCACATTTATAGGAGTATTTTAAGCAAGTGCAGGCCATCAATAACAGACAACAAATCTTGGAATGCATTCTCAAAATGTGGAATATGTTGCAGGAATCTGAAACTGAGAATGCGTATGTGTGCAAATTGGCGGACCTTGAGGTATTGTTACAAAACTTTCTAGGTATGATTAATTATCTCAATGATGTATGGTTGACACCTTATAAGGAGATGTTTGTATCCGCCTGGACCGACAGATATCTGTATTTTGAAAACCAGACAACTAATTGAGTCGAGAGCCAGCATGCGAAGTTGAAACAATACTTGGAGTCATCACAGTCAGATTTGGAGACATCGCTGTTGTTTATGCACCAAGTCAAAGTCATCTAATCATAGGGCATAACTATCAAAACGAGTATTGAGCAAAGCAAAACTATCATCCAACATCGATTCAATATACCGGACTTTCAGAAATTATGTGGTTTCGTTTCAAGCCACGCATTGCATCTGATTTTGAAGGAATTTTAGCGGTCTAAGGAAGTCAGAGAAGTTTCCTACAAATGCGGATGTCAACTTCGCATGAGCTACGGACTGCCATGTGCACATGAGCAAGCAATATATTTGAACGATGGTCGTCCCATACCAATTGATTCCATAGATACATTTTGGAGAAAACTTGATTTATCACCGTGTGTGTCTCTTCAAAACGATGACATCGATTGTGACGTCGAGCTACAAGTGTTCACGGAACAGTTTAAGTACCAAACAATGCATGGTAAATTCGGTCTTTTAAGGAAGTTGATGGAGATAATCACACCATCAACAACTTCAATTCGTGAACCTGCTGTTAAGACGAACACTCGTGGACGACCCTCCTCAAAAAAAAAAGTTACAACAAATACTTGTGTTAATCCGTATGCATTAGTGTTCGTTGAGTCTGATTTCCTTCATTCTCGGGAATCAAACAGAAACAGTTATTCATTTGGAGGCCCCAACTCGAAGGACAGAGAAGACATATCAACTTGTGCTAATACGGATACATTTGAGTTTGTTCAACCAAATATTTTCCAATTTCAGGAACCAGCGAGACATAGTTGCTCCTCTATTTACAACTACTCTGTACGTGCTTATGTTCGTCAGTTTCCACCTATACTGCATCCTTACATTATGCAGTACAAGACGTAAAACCTGATGGAAATTGCGGATTTCGGGCGATAGCTATCTGTCTTGGTCTTCACGAAGATGCATGGGCAACTATCCGGTATAGCTTAATAGAATAGTTGCACACATTTAGGACACAGTATGTTGCAATATTTGATAGTGATGACCAGTGGACTCGTGTTTACAACTCACTGAACTTTTTTGCATAGATAGAGGAGCATCGATTGAGCATTGGATGACCATGCTAGACATGGGTCTCTTAATTGCTTCAAAGTTCAATGTGATATTACACGTTTTAAGTACTGCATAGAGCTTTACGTATTTGCCACTTCGATCTACTCCACCACCGTCGTATCAACATGTTGCTATCGCTATCGGGTACGTAAATAATAATCACTACGTCCAGGTTGCATTGACAGATGGTTACCCGATGCCTCCCATTATGCCTGAATGGGTTCACTTCAGGCATGATTGTGCAACTGCATGAGCTACCCCATATGCGGAGCGAATTAATGTGTTCAGTCTGTATATGCGTTTTAGGTTTCCTTCTGAAACCATTGTATTGGAAGATTAGGAATGTAACATGTATTAATATGTTTGAATAAATTCGTTTTAAATATCCAAGACCTTTTCTCTTCTTGTTTTTTTTTTTTTTTTCATTTAGTGCCTTTCAAAGGTAGTCAAATTGTCTTTTTTGATGTCGCAATATGCAGTTGCTATATCTCTTAATGTGTTTGATGTCGCAAAGAAAAAAACTCGAGGCTGTGTGGATCAAGGAGTGCTACTTCAAAGTGTGACCCACATGTTCAAAATCTCAGTAGCCGTTCTCCTTGGAAATCACCAAATTCTACTCTAATAAGAGCCGGTCCCATTCTATCCTAAGATTGTTATTCAAATAAAATCATGTCAACTAACTATCTTAAATCATTAGTCACATTTGTAATCATCTAGTAAATATTAAGGTGGGACTACCTCCTATTAATATCAACTTTAAGATATCACTTAGACCAGCCGGGGTGTTGATTGTCCATTGAAGTAAACAAGTGATTAATCAACACAATCATAAATCAATAATTGCATTTTTTAAATCAAATGGTCAATTAATATTACAAATTCTGATCCTCGGATCAAATGGCCACCAACTCTCAATCTTAACCATTAATCCCAGACAAGTGTAACAAATCCATAGTAGTCTCTACCACTGGATGCACCAAGACTCACAACAGAACTCTCTTGAAAACCTCAGCTTTCTCTCTCCACCGGCGGAAATCGGAACAGCTGGTGGTTTGGACGACTGGTGGGCCTGTCATGTCATGTGGAGGTTTGGACGACTAGGGTGGGTGTACATGATGAATCGATCATGTCAATGAAGAATGGCCTGGGACGTCCTCTCTCATGAGTACCTGTGAAGTACAATAGAATAGGGATGTAGAGTGGGTGCAAATAACAAATTGGGTGGGTCCATTTATCCCCACCCAATGTTTAAGGGGGTTGCTATTTGCACCCACCTAGATCCCATCTTACACCCACTCCATGTGTATATATTCCCCATATTTCTTTCCATTTCTTTTCTCTCATTCGCCAATCAATCAATCAATCAATCAGTCCGTACACACTTCTGTGAATGTTAGCAAGGGTAAATAAACGCATGAACATGCCTATTTGAGCCCGGCAAGAAGGGCTAAGAGTAAAAAAAATAGGTGGCCCACTACAAAGTGGTGGGGCCCACTGCATGTTCATGTGAATTTTCTTTCCTTGTAGTGGGGGCCTGATGATAAAGAGGTGACAGCGAGCATGACGATGGCATGTTGCTGAGATTTGACAGCTGGAAATAGTGGACACATATCACGTTGTTGGACCAATTGGTACAATCAATTTTTTGTAGCGAAGTGGAACTATGCTTTTATACTAGTCACGGATCTACAATATGATCAGTGGCAGAACCACAGTCAGGCCGGGGGGGGGGGGGGGGGGGGGGGGGGGGGGCGCTGCTCTAGCTTTGGAAAATCTTTTAAAAATAACCAATATGATCAGTAGTAGAAGTGGAACCATGCTTTCATACTAGTCACGGATCTACAATATGATCAGTGGCAGAGCCACAGCCAGGCCCGGGGCGGGGGGTGGGGGGGGGGAGCGGCCCCCCTGGTTTTGAAAAATCTTTTAAAGATCACCAAAATGCCCACCCCCCCCCCCCCTCCTAAACCAACTTTAAACACCACTTTTTTTAAAAAAAAAAAAAAAAAAACCTTTCCAGACTCCCCACCCACCTGATGGAAATTGCGGATTTCGGGCAATAGCTGTCTCTCTTTGTCTTTACGAAGATGCATGGGCAACTATTCGGTAAAACTTAATAGAAGAGTTGCACACATTCAGGACACAGTATGTTGCAATATTTGGTAGTGATGACCAGTGGACTCGTGTTTACAACTCACTGAACTTTTTTACATTAGATAGAGGAGCACCGATTGAGCATTGGATGACCATGCCAAACATGGGCCTCTTAATTGCTTCGAAGTTCAATATGATATTACACGTTTTAAGTGCTGCACAGAGCTTTACGTATTTGCCACTTCGATCTACTCCACCACGGTCGTATCAACACGTTGCTATTGCTATCGGGTACGTAAATAATAATCACTACGTCCAGGTTGCATTGACAGATGGTTACTCGATGCCTCCCATTATGCCTCAATGGGTTCACTTCAGGCATTATTGTGCAGCTGCATGGGCTGCCCCGTATGTAGAGCGAATTAATGCGTTCATGCAGTATATGCGTTTTAGGTTTCCTTCTGAAACCATTGTGTTGGAAGATTAGGAATGTAACATGTGTTAATATGTTTGAATAAATTTGTTTGAAAAAATCTCAGTATGGAAATGCAACTGGATCTCTTGCAATGGGGGTCTTAGTAAACCCATATTTTCTACTATTAACTCAAACCTCTTTGTTGAAGACCTATTCGACCATAAGAGGAGATGGAAGGTGACATTATTAGGAACCATTTTTAACATCACTAGAAATGTGGAAGGTACCTTAAAATTTATATCCCTGTAGATAGAAGAGTCTGGACTTATACAAAGAATGGTCAAGTGATCGTTGCTGCAAATAATTTAGAAAATGGGAGTGGGGGTTGAGAAAATGGAAAGACTTTTGGAGACTTCCTATTCCCCATAGAATCATTCTTTTTGGGTGGAAATGTCTTAGAAAAGTATTGCTTCTTGTCCAATTTGTGGTTGTTCGGAAGAGTCGGCTGAACATGCCCTATTCCACTCTGAACATTGAAAGAGAAATGTGGTTTAAATCACACTTAAGGCCTGTTGGCTGATGGAATTCTCATCCTCGACTTACTAGAATGGTGTAAGGTTTCCTTCGATTCTGATGAACCAACTCTCCCAACTAATAATAATTTTACTAAAGCTTGGGCCCTTGCCATCTGAAGGATTACCTAAAAGGCCAAAATTTATGATTTATGTAAGGGTATTAAATTAAATCCCTTCAAAGCTCTTGAACAAGTTAAAATTTTGATTGGATTATCCTTTCTTGATTTGATAAAAGTTAAGGAAAGACCAAATGGAAGGATCTCCCAAGCCTTAGTATAAATTATTAGCCAATGTTGCATTTAGAAAATCGGATGGTTAAAGCTTCTTTTGGATACGTCCTTTGGTTTAAATCTATCATTTGTACAGGAGTTAGAGGAGAGGGGTTTGGCTCATCAAAAGAGGCTGAAACGAGGGCGATCCTCATTGCTTTGAATAGAGCTAAAGTATGGGGTGTGAGAAGAGGACAAATTTTGTGTGATGTGATGACGATCTAGACAATCAATGGAGGCAAAGATTGGGTGTTAATCTCAATCGCTGCAGATATATCTTCAATTGCTAAAGACTTCGATAAAGTCTCCTTTTATCACATTCCTAGAAGGCTAAATGAGGCTGTGCATCTGAAGGCCAAGTTTTGTCAAACTTTTAATTGTGATGTTGAGTGGTCGAGCTCTTACTCAATCTGGTTCGTTAAGTCAAGAAACTTTTGGAACCTCTCACTATGATTGGGCCAATATCAGACCAATGGAATGAATGAATCAGGATAATCTAGACCACCCTGATATAAGGAAGTAAGGAACCCATCCACCCAAGTCATCGTCATGGAAACTAACTTCAACAACAATTGGCAGATGCGATAACAATTATAAAGTGATATAAGCATGATAATTTGGTCTTTCTTTTTATATAAATATATTAAAAGGTTCAGAGTTCAAATCAGAGTAGAGAAAACATTAAACACATTCTTTGTAAACATTATTTCCAAAACCTGAAAATTGGAAAGCCTCACGCATCTTCTCAAGTCCCAGCCTGATCATAAAAAGTGTACTGAGCATGCTGGCATTTCTTTTTTCTTCTCTTTCTTGTGACATCCAGGGAAAAGCACCTGAAGATATCACTGATATCTGAAACACACCACCAGAGTTAAAATGCTGCCCATCCTGATGCTGTACTCTTTGCTGATCCTGACCCCGTTGCTGAAGGAAGACTTCTCTGCAAGTAGGAAAAAAAAATTCACAAAAGCAATTTCTATTAGACATTCTTGTTAGTAAACTTTTTTTTTTTTTTTTTTGGGAAAATGATGACGATTAATTGTATTACTCAAAAAACTGTACAGTATAAGAGATATATGCCGACTTCAAAAAAACCCAAAAAGAACTGAAAGAAGACATTCTTCTTAGTAAACATTTGTTATCCTCTCGGAACCAAAATGTTTTATGTAATGAAAGAAAGAAAAGAAAAGGAAAAAAAGAAAAAGGTTTGACAAAGTCATCAGCACCAAGAGGTTTGTTAAACCTCCCATCAAGACATTTTGCACCATGCTTTTGTTTTTGCTCAATCTCTTGATACCAATTACATTGCTTTTATCCAAAATGCCTCTTGGTACCAAGAAGTCCGCTAAACCTAAAGGTACCAAGAGGTTTTGCATAATGAATTTTGTCCTTGTTCAACCTCTCATTGCCACAACTCTCAATATTACAAAGTTCGTTTAAAACCTTTCCACGCTCAGAGGTTTCTTATTTTCCCCCAATTTCTCATCACCATAGAATTGGTTTATCGAATTGCCAATTGGTAGTAAGCCAATTGTAGAACATTATGAACACTAAGAGGATTTATAGTGAGAAGTTTTCCAAAGTTATCAGTAGCAAAAGCTTAGATTTATGCTGTGACTCCTGTCCTTGTGTTTTATTTTAAGTCGTTTTTTTTCCAAAATAACATTGTTTTATCCAAAATGCTTTTTAGTACTAAGGTCAAACCTTACTTTCGTCCCTGCTCGACGGGCGGGTCTTGCAGTCAAGCTCCCTTCTGCCTTTGCTCTCGAGGGCCAATTACATAGAGAATTCCTCGTAGTAAGAACTTTAACGTTTTGATTTTCTTTCCTTGTTAAACCAGTCATTGCTGTTGCCCGTTACTATTGTTTATGCAAAATGCTTCTTTCTATTAAGGCGTTTATAGAACCTCTCCACAGCGAGAAGTTTTATGTTATGGTTTTGGATTTTGTGTGGCCTCTCATTATTAATAGCATCGTTTACCATGAACGCAAGCTTTAATGTCATGTTTTTTGTTCTTGAATTGTGCAGTCGTTCAACATCTCAGTATCAATAACATTGTTTTATCTAAAATATTGCTCAGTAATAAGAGATTTGCTTGTAAGTATTCCTGGCATCAATCATTCAAAATAAAAATGAAAAATAAAAAAAAATATATTTTTTCCTTGTATCAAGAGGTTTCATGATTCATCACTGACAAGAGGTTTGGGAGACCTCGTGACACCAAGAGATTATACTAAATGATTTTTGTCCTTCTATGGAAAGATTTTTATTTATTTTTGGTAACATAACTTGAACCCACAACCTCAAGGTTGCAATAGTAATGATTTTTGTCCTTTTGTTAAGTTTAAAGTCACACAACCTCTATGTACCAGCTACACTAATTAAAACAGGTTCAAGGTTTTGGGTACAAAGAGGTTTTGCATCCTGATTTCTGTCATTGTAGTCATTTGACCTCTTGGTAGCAAAAGCATTGTTTTATCCAAAATGTCTCTTGGTACTAAAAAGTTTGTTAGACCTCTTGGTAGCAAAAGCATTGTTTTATCCAAAATGTCTCTTGGTACTAAAAAGTTTTGGTACCAATAGATTCCTTGTATCAAGAAGTCTGACAAAGTCATCAATACCAGTTAAACTTTTTGGCAATGAGAGCTTTACAATTATGATTTTTGTCTTTGTTACATGTTCAGTCATTCATCATCTCAGAACCAATTACAATGTGTAATCCAAAATGGCTCCTGGCACCCCAGATGTTTGAAAAACATCATAGTGAAGGGGGGTTAATGTTAGAGATTTTTACAAAAAAGCCCCTCTATTTTCATGAAATCTCAAAAAAGGCCCTTGTCTTCTACGTTTTTACTAATATCTCCCTTGACTGACAGTCAAACTTAACCGCTTCCTTTCTCCCCCTCTCATTTTTTTGTTTTTGACCATTTTACCCCTGATAAAATGAGTTAGCCACTTATCCCTACAACTCATCACCTGTATTCCCAACCCCCGCCTAGCCCCATCTCCACCCTGCAGAGAAAACTCCATCCTCTGCTCATCGTCATTCCACCACCCAGACAAGCCCTCGCCCTCAACCTTCTCACCCACAGCCACCGTCTCCACCAGCACTCAAATTTCTCTAGGTTGATTCACACGTCTCATTCCCAATCGCACCACATGTACTACTTTGTTTTCCCCATCTCCATGTGTACCATTGATGGCCAGATTGTTTTTTGTTGAATTTGAAGCAATCTCCAGCGATCAGAAATGTGTAGCTGAGTATTAAAGTAAAGTTTAGCGCTCTGGTATGATTGTCGAGGCTATTCATGTTAATATTGAAGTCCTTGACACCAACAGGAATGGAGGTCAGGCAGCAACCATTTCCAGAACAGGTCCCATTGGCAATGACCTCTTTGTTCGAAGAAAGAGGAAGACATCCATTCGTAAAGCTTGAATTGGATTGCGAAAGGTAGCCTGCTATGAGGGCCACGGTGTCGCAACCCAGTGCCGTGAACCTGTTGCGGGTGTTTGAGAAGGTGTATGGCCCACTTTCACCCAAGACATCTCCGAGTAACCGCCCATGTATCCTGAGCTGTTGTGACAACCCAAGGCAACAAGGGCGTTAACTCTCGCTTGGCCTTCTTGTATAGATATTTCAAGATCGTCAAATGCATTACCCATGATTCCATGAAAAATGGTTTTGGAGGGTGATAAGATATAAGATTTGTTACAGAATTCATTGAACCAGAGCCCATCTATTCTACAGCCATCTCCGATGCCAACGGGGTATGAAATGTTAATGAGACCACAATTCTTAGGGCAATTGGGGTTCAGATTGCTGTTGTCAGCCATACAAGAACGAGATGACGCAGAAAATTCCAACAACCCATTTCACTCGCTCCTTCTCTCTCTTTCTTTCTTCTCTCCCTTTACTAATGGGTATTATATACATGAGAGTGATTGGTCGACTAGATTCGGATTCCGTCGGTGTCAATTTGGAGAGGGGATGGGCAACTGGATTTGGGGAGAAGATCTAGAAGCCTGGATTTGATGGAGATGTTGGATAATACGGGAGGAGTGTATGGGGTTCTCGCTAGGGTTTCTCAGATTGGTTTTGATAAGCCTATCGGAAAAAAAAAAAAAAAAGGAAACAGAAAGGAGATTAGAAGTGAGGATTTTAAGAGAGGAGAGATTCGAGAGGGTTTAAGAGGGAAAGGAGATTGCCAGATGAGCTTGTGAAAGAGAGAGGAAAGGGAGGAGATTTGAGGTTCGAATGGTTTTTCTTCCATGAACCCATCGCCCAAGCTTCAAACATTCCGGGGTAAAATGGTCAAAAAAAAAGTGAAGGGAGAAAGGAAGCAGTTACTTATTGTACAGTTTGACTGTCGGTCAAAGGGAGATATTAGTAAAAACATAAAATACAAGGGCATTTTTGAGGTTTCATGAAAATATAGGTGGCTTTTGTAAAAAAAAAAAACTTATAATGTCATGGTCATGGATCAAAATAGCGTAGCGGCCACTATATCGGGCGTAGCGGTCAAATGCCATTTAGCGCCGCTCATATTCATAGTAGCCGCTACGGGGGCCGCTACACTCTCTATGGGGCCACTATGGAGTGAGATAGATTCCTACTTTCTAAAAAAAAATTAAAATGCATAATAAGACTTATTTCTTTTCTTCTTCTCTCCAAATAACATTTCTACGCAACTCTTCTACCCTTTTATGTTTAAAAGAACACCAAAAAACACATGATCTCGCCAAATTACAGTCGATACAGATAGTTCTTCTCAAGGGTTCTTCTCTAGGTACATCCTATTAGACACCCCTTTTAGTAGAGGCATTCTTTTCTCTAGGTACTCTTAAGTCTTAAGTCATGACTTCATGACATAGTTTTTTTTTAGTTTTTTTTTTTTTATGAACCTTTCATTAGTTACTAAGTTAGCATAGCTAAGCAACATCAATACATGTGAAAAAATATATCATTACTATTTTTTCTATTTATACAGCGATACAAGATCTCATACAATGAGAGGACCGCTACGCCCACTTATCTTAGTTACTTTTGCAAAAAATATTTTTTTTTTCTCTCATTTTCCAATATTCTAGATTTTCTAAAAATTTTTTCAAGTTTTTTTGACGATTTTTCAAATGGCACCACTACGCTACTTAGCGTTTTGATGGCGGGCCGCTACGCCTGCCGCTACCGCTATTTTCATCCTTGGTCAAGGTCATTGACCTTGTGTTTAAAGTCACTCAAACAGTTATCATCATCCTAGTACTAAGAGGTTTTGCATGTTAGAGCTTTTACAAGTTGATGTTGTGTCCATTTTAAAGTTGCTAAACTTGTCAAAGAATTTTAAAAAAAAATTAAGGCTAAAGACCCTCTCAATGTAGAGTGGTTTTACATCTATAAAGATGTTAACACCTCAATAACAATATTTTTTTTTACCCATAACTCTCTTAGACTAAGAGGTATACATAATTCTGTTTTAAAATGGAAATTTTGATTTCTACTAAGTGTTATGGTCACATTGAAAATCGAGGACAATGAAAGTATGGAAACCATAATAGCCATTGTAATAAATTTGAGGCTGCATAGAACTTCCATTCAGACATAAATACTTATAACTGTAAAGGGAAAGTTGTAAACTTCTACAGAAACAAGCACAACATTTTTTTTCATCAATAATGTCTTGGCATATTAGGAAGGAGGGGTAAACCCTGCCTCACCTTGTGGCACCCTTGCTGGCCACTGTGACAGCATATCAAGAAAGCAAATATTTTGTTCCTACAAACTATTCTACATTGGTGTACAAACTGATATGTGGTAGAGCACTACCAGTAACATTATGCAAGTTGAGACGCGCGCACAGAGAGATAGAGAGAGTTACCATAGTTTTCTGACCCAGTGGGTTGACCAGACTGAGGCCATTAACAAGTCAAGTCAACTAGGAAACTCAGCAGGTTGACCAAGTGGGTTAGTAATTATATTTTATTTATCATAAATGCAAGTATTTATAAATTATAATAACTAAAATAAGGAAAGTACACGAACATATACATAAATTTCATATGAATTGTTATTTCAATTCTTTTGTTTTCATTGAAGTATATTTTAACATTTACAATTTTACTTATGTCGGTTCATGGTTTTAGTTTGTCTTTAAAAAAGCATGAATAAAATGCCTTGAGATGATCCAATGTCAGAGCCAAACCAGGACAAGTCAAGCCAAATCCCGAGTTGACCAGGTGGTTTAACAGGGTTTCAACTGAACTTGTTCAAACCGAGTTCAGCCCTACCCAATCACCCAGTTTTTGACAGGGCCAAGTCAACTTGGCTGGATTCCAACTCGACCCCACCAGGTCGGAAAACTATGTACTGCAACAGGGGTAATATTCATCTGCAGAATTGCATGTATCAATTTAGACCACAAGCACCAAGAAACAAAAGCAACAGAGAAGGGTGGTACCTCAATTTGTGAAAGATCTGAAAAGGCATCAACAGCATGCCTGGTGTTTTCCTTGGGGCCCTTGAGTCCAACACCATGACCAGAAGTCATTCGAGCAGCAGCAGGATCATTGGGTGGAGGAGGAAGAGGGGACCTGGTTTTTCCAGTTCCACTGGGCGGTGGTGCTAGAGCGCTAGGTTTCTTAATAGCAGTAGTGCCACCTGACAGCCCAGCCGCTGAAAAGCATGCCAGTTTCCACTAGATGGCTTGTTCTTTACATTTATACGAATGGTCTCACCTTCCTAAATCCAAATTGCCAAAAGATCAATTGAATCCAAGAAAGAAAAGGACAACTTCTCTATAAAAATAGCCAAGTGGTATATTGTTATAAGGTGGAATCTAAAACAAGTTTGTGTTTCAATACCTTTGAATCCCCAGTATGTTGCAGTACAATCAAATAAGTTTTAAATCATTTGATTCCGCAATCCTGTATTCTCTTGTTTGCTAAAATGACCCTGGGACTCCAATGTGTGATAATTCATCTTGTAGAATTGTAATAGAGGCTTTCTTTATTAATATAAATTTATAATATTTTGCACTGACTATGACAAAAGCCCATAGCACAATTGGAAGGTGCTCATTGTTGACAAAAGCCCATAGCACAAGTGGGTTTTGAGTTATGTTACCAATTAAAAGAAAACATCAATTATAAATGTCCAAGTTTGATAGACTATGATTGGCCTAATGACATTGAGAAGGAGCTTCAGTAGCTATTGATATAACCAATTCCTGAAATCAAGCCAATTCAAGTGCAGTCTAGTTGGCCTGCAGTAACTTCAGACTAATCCGAGTTTATTTGGCTTAATTCAAAACTCAGTTACTAGTCTGCACTATCTAAAATCAGCCCAACAAGTAAGAATTAAAGCAACTAAAAAGAAAATTGAAGAACTCCTATCAAGACTCTATTGGTTTAACTGGAGACTGATTCTTATAAAATCAAGGTAACGACGTATTTTATTTATTTATTTTTCCTCTAAAATAAGAACAAGCTCTGCACTTCAATCTTGTACCCGGTATGGACCAGAGAGCAATGAACACTGACACTAAAAGTGCCTGAACTGGTAGCAGTACCCTAAGTTGAAGGCACAGCAGTGTAGTCACAGCCACAGCCACAGAATCAGAAGAAAGAAGAAATAACACAGTTAGAACAAGCCTTAGTACCTTGGGTCCAGATCCAGAGTAATGAGTGTTTCTCATCCAAATTCTCAAACTGTCACACAAATTTGTGTAGGAGGAGTTCATGAAGAACACACTACGAATGTTATATGAATTTCAAGAGTACAAAGTGTTTCTTAATAATAAACCCGAAGGTTAATCTTAACCACTAAAGATATTTAATCCCAGTCCTTCACCAAAAAAGGAGAAAAAAGAGTAAGCACAACTTAACATAAATAAAGAAATGAAATTACCTAAATATTTATAGCAAAAGGGGCCACTCTGCTGGGGACCGGCACAATGATATATTTGTAAAAATCCCTCTAGGATTCTTTCATGCACAAAATAGGTGGGTTCCCAAGTGGGCACCATTCTCCTCATATTCATCCGTCACCCTATCCATAGTGGATCATGTTTACTATGGCCTTGGGGGTCATAAATTCATGGTATCTTTTGTTTAAAAAATACAAAAAATTAATGTTACCATTTCAAAACCAACAATCACGCACTGAAATATATGAGCACTGCACACTAAAACCAAATATCTCGATGAGATCTATAATAAAACACAATACACACACACATTTACAGCACTATTTGATTTAACATAAAAGAAAGAAGAGAATATGATGCCAAAACCCATAGCTATTACAAAGGAAGGACTCCAATGCTAAAGGGGTAGTCCGAGAAGGACTTCCTGGGGTCCAGATTTCACTATCTTCTGCAGCATTGCAGATAATACTTCAACCTGGTAGATCGATGCCAATTGCCATTACTGTGGCTGTTGTAGAATATAATTGTTCTCTACTAAAAACCCCCAAGCCCATTTCGATGTCTCCTCAGTGTCAGGCGGGCTGGTTGTTTTCCACCCAAACTGATTAATAGATTATTTCAGCTCAGATACTAAGACAAGTTAAAAAAAAAAAAAAAAAAACACATAATGCAGCTCTTATTTTGTTTTCATTTCTTTTATTTTTTTTGAATGGCTACTTTCATTAAACAAAAACAAGCAGAACAAGAGGTCGTTCTGCTTACTTTCATTAAATAATGCAGCTCTTATTTTGTGCGAGGAAGAATACATATATATATATATATATATATTAATATTTATATACATCAATTTCCATTGTGGTGGACCACAACACACTCCGAACCAACTGCCAAGGTGAGCCCACAAGTTAACTGACTATTGTAAAATAAAAGCCCAACAGAAAACGAAGTCCAACATAAATGAAAACAAATAAGTATCAAACCACATAGGCAAACAAATAAAGTATCCATCACTAACCATTTAATAATACACTTACACTACACTCAAAACAACTATTACGGGCCAACGGTTGGCCTCCAAATTCACAATCAAGACTTCATACAGGCATCTATAATTTTTCTGCCAGCAGTAGCATTATTTATTAATCCCTTGTGCTCAGATTCAACCATGAGGAGCCAGTGACACTGTCATGATAATTAAGACTCCAAATCAAATTTAAAGATATGAAGCAATACTTTTGAATCAAATAATCTAATATAATCAAAATAAAACTAAATTGAGAAGGCAAACCAGCTGCATAAAATGACATCATCATTTCCTAGAACCAAATTTAAAGATATGAAGCAATACTTTTGAATCAAATAATCTAATATAATCAAAATAAACTAAATTGAGAAGGCAAACCAGCTGCATAAAATGACATCATCATTTCCTAGAACCAAATTCTAACTATAACTTGTGTTGGCCGAGGAGTGCTAATTTTCCTCAAATTAGGCTTGAAGTTGAATTTCAGTTTGAAACCTTTTCTTATAGCTGACTGTCAGTCTAACACAACTCTCCTTACTTCAGTCTTGGGACTGACACATGCCTTAGCAAAACATCAGTGCCATCTAATAAAATGTTTCAAATGAATAATATGTATGAAATAATAACTAAACATGATTCTCCAAATTCAAGTTAAAGACATTATGCATTGCATTTCAAACTGCTAATATTAACCAATAAACACAAAAATCAGAGAAACAAATCAACTGATCAGACACCCATTATGATACCTTCAATCTGTGATTCACTGCCGGATGAATATCGATTTGACTATCGTCAGTTGCATCTCCTGTCTCCTTCTCATGCTCCCTCTTAACATATTTCTCATGATCAGACAGTGCAACATTGAAGTCAAAAGCCTCATTCCTCTCCGCAAAACCCAATCCAATGAAGGCATGTTTGCCCGCCCCGTCCTCAATTTTCAGCACAAAGTATCTGGAAGAGTCGAGAACAGTCTCGACAGAGTTCTCCCGTTGGCCAGGGAGTACAAAGCAGGCAGCGAAGAGCTCCCCGGAGTTGGGGTCCTCAAGGCGGATCTCGCATCGCTCCTTGCACGAGACAACACGGAGGCGGCCCGACCAAATCTTGTCGGACTGCAGCCACTCGCCACATTTGTAGCCACCACTCGTCGACCGAGGGGGGATTTTGTACACAGAGACTTCGCGGACAACCAAAAGGGTGTGTTCAAAGGCATCATCTTCCTCAAATGACATCGTTTCTTATGGTTCACTCAAGCGTAATTTGAAGGAAATCTAGGCTTTTCCTTCTTGGGGTTTCTACGTTTTCAAGAGATTGATCAAATCAACAAATGAATTAGAGATTTCAAGTAATTTGTGAAGAATCTTAATGGGGTATTGCAAAATGTAGGTTTTTCTTTTTTGGGGTTTCTGGGTTTTCAAGATATTAATCAAAACAGCAGAAAAGTTTTGGTCTTTCTCAAAATTTAGTACACAGAAAGAGAAATCTCAAGTAATCTCCCAATGATTTTGATGGGGTACTGAGAAATGTCAAGGAAATCAAAACAGCCTAGGGTCCGGAGACTTTGTGTCTCGTGGAAAGTGTGCGATATTACTCCTAAAAAACAGCAGATTGAATCCAATGGGAAGGAAATTGAGGATTTCTCCAAAATCCAAACAAACAGATTCCGGTTAATAAGAAGCAAATCCCAACAGAAAGGAAAAAAAACAAAGAATGAGATTTATAAAGGTCGAACCTTGATGGGATGAATCTGAATGATTCTAAAACTGTGAGAGATTTCAGTTTCCTCAGATGAAAGTGAATGTTACGCTTGGGTCTGGTGAGATCGAATTTGGGATTTTTGGACGATGTAGAGATATGGGTCTTGAAGAGCTCCAAGGAATGGAGATGGATTTAAAAAGTAAAACTAGGGTTTTTGGGGAATCGAAGATGATTTGAGAAAGATGTTTGGATGGATTCGAAAAGAAGTGATTTTGAAGCAAATTCGATGTGGATGTGAAGGTGGGAAGGAGTTGCAGAGAGAGACAGACGTGGATTCGAAGAGTGTTTGGAAAGGTCAAGATCAGAGGCTGGGATGAAACTACCGAAATAGCCCTATTGTGATGTAAAGACAGAATTATGTAGTGATCTTGACCGTTCATCTTGCTTGAGTATTAATTACAGGATGCTTGACAAAGGGCCGGATAGAGTTTGGTTGGGTTGGGTTAGGGATTGGGTTGGAATTGGATTGATTGTGAATGTGTATAAGTTTAACCCAACTAGAGGTGTAAATTTGGTCGTGTGGAAAGGCCCAGCCGTGCCGGCCCATGAAAATTCATGGGCCGTGACGTGACGTGCCCAGGTCGACTGGGGGTCACCCCAGCACGGCTCAGGTCGTGCCACGCTGGGCCGCGCCGCGCCCCAGATGGGTTGGGTCGTGCCGTCTACGGGCTAGCCCACATGTCTTTCCTAATTTTTTTTATAATTGAAAAGGACTTTATAGACTTTTAGGGCTCTCAACTTGAAATAAATTTGAAATTATTAAAATTATTTCACAAACATTGATGCAAATTTATAAATGAAAAATAAAAAGTTAATTATTTTAAGTTATATGTCTTATTATATAAAAAAATCAGTAATTTTTTTTAAATAAATGGTGTGTCAAGTCGTGTTGTGTCTTGCCTCGGCCCAGGCACCCTGGCCCAGCACGGCACGACCAAGTCCCTTGATAGTGTCGTGCCACTGACCAGGGCTCCCTGGCCAAGCACGGCCCATCCTTTTGAGTCATATCGGGCCGGGTCGGCCCAATGGCGTGATCAACGTGTCAAGCCAGCCCATGGCTCGGGTTTTTTTCATGGTCAGCAGCACAGGGGCTGGCGCCTGGGTAGACCAACCCATTTTACACCTTTAGGCCTGACCAAAATCAGACTCATCTATTTGATGGGTTGGAAATGTCAACTCAAAAGAGGTTTGTGTTAAAAGGGCCAACCTGAATCTTGAGTGCCAGGCCAGGTTAACCTCTTTAACCTCTGGTTGGGAAGTCGAAGGGAACGAGTCGGAATGGATTGGGTTGAGGATGAGGTGATGGGTCAAATAAAAGATTTTAACTCAATTGAATGCGACTTATTTATTAAGCCGGTTAGAAATGTCAAGCCAAAACAGTCACCTTAGCCTTGTCTCACTTATTCTTCTAATGCCATACTGTATAAGAAATGAAGAGGGTCAACCAGACTTGTAAATTGCTGTGCTGATTTGGGTTTGGAGTGGCAGAAACTCGATTGGGTAGGTGACCTGCACTAGGGTGGTTGCAAATGAGTATCTAATTATTCGAGTATTTAAATTCTTTATTCGCGGATAAAGTTGCTATGAAACCTAATTTTGGATTACAGATTAACTCAAATCCAATTCTAAATTCATTTATATAGGATTTGAAAAATTCAGATCCCTGCATGTCCAAACTGTGGATCCAGATTTAAGGGCCTACAAACTAGTAATATTAATATTTGAGAGGCCACAATTCACTTTAAGCATATAAAGTTAATTGGTCCCACTTGTATATTTAGAAATTTATTTGAAGCTCTTTTATCAATCGTATTAGAGAGGCACTCCAAGTCCTTTTTTTTTTTTATCAAGAACCAGATCTTAAAAAATAATAATAATAATAAATAAAAAAAAACCTGATACCTGATTTGATATAGCTCACAGGTTCTGTGTCAAAATTGAATTTTAAAACTGAATTTGGATCCAGATCCACCGTAATTCGGCTATGGATCCGGCCCATCTTGCATCCCTAACTTAGACCATGTAAAAAGTCTAATTATTGGGCTTTTGCATGTAACCCCTAATATATTTAGATCTCATTTCCTTTATGAACGGTTAACCTAACGGGTACCAAATCTCAAGGGGTAGTTCGGTTGGCTTAGGACAACGGTTTGCACCCGGAGGTTATAGGTTCGAAACTACACTACTACACTGGGGCTACAGAGGAGTTTACCCGGCTTTCCTCTGTGCCGGGAGGAATTAATCCAGCCCAAAAGATTGGAAACCTCCCATAAAAAAAAAGAAAAAAAGAAAAAAAGAAAAACCAACGGGTACCAAGTCATATACTAAAATTTCCTATCAGTCACACCTGCTTTTGGCATATTTTTAGCTTAAAAACTTGATTCTACTCAAGGGGTCATGACTCATGAGTTATGTAACTTGTGCAAGTGGATCGAACTCGTCCAACTGGCTTGACATGGTCACCTACCAAACCAAGTTGACCCAGCATGTCAAAACAAGTTTATAAAGCCATGATTTTAGGCAGCAATGAAGCAGGTAAAGTCAGTCATATGGTTAAAAGTTAGAGGCAAATCTAACAAGCATTCATCTAGGAACTTATAAAAAAAAGGACTAGTCCAAATTTATATCCGGGTCAGATTAATGGGTCAAAGTCTAATAATTGCATTAAGATCAAGATCAGGTTGGGGGCTGATGGGTTTTATAGCAACTCAAAACCTACTCATTTTTTTTTTTGTTGGTCGGGTAGGAAAACTCACCTAGAAGATCCCACCTGAAAAGTCAAAAAAAGTATCAGCCCAGTCAAACCTCAATTAGTTTGTGATTTGGTGACAAATTGGCGGGTCAGAGTGCAATGAGTCGGTCTTATCAGATCATAGTGGAGTTTGTGACGTTGAATAACAAGAATGGAACTCTAAGGAGTTGGCTCTTTTGGAGCTAGAGGTTCTGGTATGGATTTCCGTTTCCTCACTCTTCAAAAACCGAATATTGAGTCCACTACTAGAACTACCACCTGAGGGGCCATAGGGGTTTTACTCGGCTTCTCTCTGGCACGGAGGGATTAGTCCAGCCCAAAGAGTTGGAAACCTTTCGTTAGTAAAAAAAAAAAAAATAACAACAACAAAAATGGACTCAATGACCTAATTATTGTCAACTGATCGAGTTGAAAATGTTAACCCAAACCCAGCTTAAAAATAAGAAAAGGTCTAATGGATTATTACACGATGAGGACTTAGACCCGTCTTGGATTGCAGCAATGCATGTATTTAGAGGAATTTTTGATGTTACATTGTCAGTGAATTAGTATTATACATAAATAAAGGTAAAATGAAGTGGGCCGGATCAGCCACAACCAAACTATGATTCGCCCCAAATCGGATTCGGATTACAATTTTAAAACCCATACTTTTCTCAGACCGATCAACTCTACCAAGCCTGGCTGTAAGACGTTATGAACAATTGACTGACTCTGTTAAATCGGTTTTAAATTCCTTTCGGTCTTGGCAAGTTGAACATGTAAAGAGGGATGAAAATAAAGTGGCACATAGATTGGTGAAGCAATCTCTAATCGAACTGACAGATCATATTTGGAGAGACTGTGATCCACAATTTTCTTGATCTTGTAATACTCGAATGTGATATTCCGGATAATTCTTAATATAATATGATATTTTCTAAAAAAAAAAAAAAAGGAGTGGATCCTACGGCTCATGTTTAAACCCGACCCACTACCATCATGCCGATAAGTGGGGCCCATAAGAAAACTTTTAAAAAAGTCCCTGAAAATATGGGCTATGGAACTCGATTAATAATTGGGCCTATTTGGTGATTTACTTGTATGATGGTAAATTAGTCTAATAAGCCGTGCTCAGCACGGTATCTCCCTGCATTGCAAAATAAATAATCACATATTAAAAAAAATCACCTATTTTCAGAGCACAAGTTGGATAAAATAGAAATAGAGATATTGGAATAAAAGGAGTATAGTTATGTAAGAACAACTGAAAAATTGTATAGTTAGATAGGAACAAATGAAACATGAGCGGTATAATGGAAAAATGAGTGGGTAGTCGCATGAGGAATTACATAAACGTTGGTCAAAATTGAAATTAAAACCTCCTAATTTAATATGTTATAATTGAAGAGAATGTCAAATCAAATGAGGATAAAAAGAATAAAAGGTCAAATATAAACTAAATCACAAAGTGCCTTTTTATCAAAAAAAGTCAAAAGCCATCCAATTATGGGACTATTGTTAAAAAGGTTTTTTTTATATATATAAAAACAAAAAAAAACTACTCTCTCAAGCCTACGGTAATCTTGTTTATTTGGCTGAAGGGTGAAATAAAACAAAATCAAATTTCAAATCACAGGAAAAAATAAAAGAAATGAATTAAAGTAAAGACACAAAATGATAAAAAGTTATCCTTAAAAATTCCTAAATGACAAAAAAAATAAAAAAAATCTTAAAAAACCACTAAATGATAAAAGTGGGAGAAGTGATTTTTTTTTTCTTTAAGCACTTTTTACTCCCAACGCCCTTTTATTCTCTTTCTTTTTCTTTTGATTGGACCCTTAATTCTATTTTATTTCCCCTCTCATACAAACACCCGAACTTAATTTAATAAAAAAGGCTATAAGTTGGGGAAGATGTGATTTGATCCCCTCTCATTTTCTTCTCTTTTAATTTGACACTTCACAACAAAAGATGACCCAAGTACACGCATGTGGGTGCGATTTCAAAACCCATATAAAACTTTTAAATCCACTTCTAAAAACCTAATAAAAATCATGGGCCCACCACAAAAATCTACATCATCAAACAAAATTTCAAAATCCTTGGTCTACCGTAGGGTCCGCACCCCTCAAAGAAATCCTGGGCCCACCATAAAACCTCGATTCTTTGCTAAACCCTACTTCTAGCTTCTTCTCTTCTTTGCTTGGAAACGTCTCGACGCGGCAGCTTCTCTTTGTAGGTATGTATGCACCCTGACGATGAAATCGATAGAAGATTACACCTTCAAATGAGTTTTTAATCTGATTTATGCTATGGGGTTTCGGTTTTGACAGCTTTGAGTCTGTTTGCTACCATGTATCTTCAGTACTACATAAATGAAAATGGGGATAAAGTATACACCACCAAGGTATCTGTTGTTTTAGCTTTACTTGTTTCATTGATCTGTTTGCACACATGGGTTTTACTTGTTAGGAAGAATTTGTATGGTTAGTGGTTGTATTTGTTTATTTTGTTCTGAATTCAATAACATGGGCATCTTGTAATTGGGCTTCTCAGCTGAGAAGAAGAAGAAGAATAAGAAGTAGTAGTAAATATTGATGGTACATTGAAAGCAAATCAGTGGTTCTTGGCGCAAGAGTGCGGGGTTGACAATGGATCATTCTCTCTGGTTGACCACCATGACTCCATATGAGCATAATGTATATCACTAACCTGAAACTGACCTGTTTATTAATCGGATTGGAAGTTTCTAACCTGAACCCAACTTGAAGTTTTGAAAAAGGGTCAACCGAAACCCTAAATTAATACGTTGGGATCGGTTCAGTTTGAGAAGTCACAGGTTAAGGAGTCAGGTTTGGTTGGGTTGGGTTGGACCATAGTTGACTGGTTCGTAGCTTGACCAATTTGTAAAATGAATTCGCGGTTGCAGTTTGACACTTATTTTAATTTCAAGAATTCGATTAGGTAGGCTCATGGAATTCGATTTTTGATTTGCTTGATTCGTAGTTTGAGTTTGAAGAGTTAGATGCATTGATTTCAATATAAAATTTGGCACAATTGTGTGGATTCACATGGATTGTAGATTACAAAGCACTTACATTATATGTCGCAATTACTCAAATTTAACTCCAGTGCTAGTGGGATCCACCACTGGATTCAACCATATGTTTTACATGAGCTGAACTTCATAAGTGTTGTAGTTATTAATTGGCTGTAACAAGTTTAGTAGTTTCTTCCATATTGATTAAAGTGAAATTTGAATCTATCCCCAATTCCGAGAAGATAGTATCTTTGAATGGTTTGGAATTGAAAAAGTAGGTTGCTCTTGATGACTTTTAAAATTTGCTCTAAAGAATATTTTAATACATCAACATAATCATTGTCTTTACATCCGAGTGGTATTCGTTAGATAGGCACATCTGGGCCCACTTTTACAAAATCTTAACCTTTTAATCACACAACCTGTTATTTATTAAAATCGATTTAAAATTTACTCTTATAAGAGTGATAAAAACTGTTGGATCGATCATGTATAAATTTTTGCACATTATCAACCCTATGATGGATTTTTATTATTACTAGAGTGAAATTTTAAAAAATTCATTATAGAGTGGACGGTGCAAGCCAATATACGCCAAATGGGTCAATCAAAGGTGACCAATATTTGACCAAATACATGCGAAAGGTCCCTATGTTAGCGCAGCTAGTTAGGGTCGCGGGTGACCATTCTACAACCTTAGTGTTCTCCAAAACAAATGCCCGCTTCACGAGAGGCTTACCTAGATACATAACAATCAAGGGAAGCAGAGGGATGGATAGATTTGGATGTACATTAAGGGTATGTGTAATGTCAATCCAACCAAATGATCCTAGTCCTTAATTCGAGGTCCTCAATGTTCAATGGTTGTGTATTCTCTGAATTTATTTTGATGAATTCCATGTGTCTAATATCCGGAGCAATGTACAACTGGACTGACATCAATGCAAGATAGGTAGGTGTGTGAAGGGATTGGAATGATCATAGCTGGGCAGCTGAGGAAAAAGAAAAAGAAAAAAGAAAATATGGAAAAAAAAAAAGAAGAGAAGGTTTTATGGAGAATCTACCTTCCTAAAACCATCAATATGGTCATCTAATAGGTCCTTAAGATAAGTCTCCGGAGCTTCGTTGGCACAAGAAATTCATTTTTATCTTGATTCTAGAAAATCAATTAGTAGGGCCCATCTAAGAAATCCAAACTGCTGATAGAATTTGCATTGTGTTCCTCACTAGGAATTATTTCACTCTAATCAAAGTTGGAGCTGCCATCAAATTGATCACATAATTTCACTCCTTTTATTTTATGTATTTTTAATCATAGTTTTCTCATGTGATCAATCTAATGGTGGACCTAACATAGACCGGGATGAAATTTGTTCCCGTGGAAATAAAGAAGGAGACATTAATTTTTAGTAGTATGGATTTTAAATGCATGCATCCAATGATAGATTTATAAGCTTGGCATTGGAAATCTATAGCTTCATCAAGAATTTGCACTGTACCAATGTCAATTAAAGTGTCTATCCCATCCATCTCTTCAATCATTCTAGCCCGTGGGAGAGGAGAGAGGGGAGGCACTTTTTCTCCCTCTCTTCCTCTCATTTCTAACCGTCTGAGATTACATCTCCACAATTCAATGAATCCTTTATGTTCTGGGTTTGAAGATTTCAATTTTCACATTTAGGACTTGGGGCTTGAAAACTAGATATGAGGTATGATTTAATTATTTTTTTCCTCCTCAGATCTACTTTTCTTCTCTTTATTTTTCTTCTTCTAATCTACTCATCTTCATATCAACTCCTGTGGTTTTCTTGTTCGATAAACTTCATCACCTTAATATATTTTTAACATCTCTAAACTCAACTTTTAGAACTATGTATTTTCATATTCTCGAATCTAAGCAAACCGAACTATGAGTTGTTTGTACCGAACAGTTTGTAGTTTGAGATTCGTGTAATCGAATTAGATAACTATGGTTAGGAAGCATGGATACAATCCTAACAAAACCGTAGTTACCTTGTTTCAAATTTCAATCTATTCAATTTGACAATTTGCATTTCGATTTACATGGATTCAGGAATAGAAGTTTGAAAGAGTTTGAACGGTTCTCATTTTCCAAAAGTTGAACTTTTAATCTTAAAAATATGCTGAGAATATGAAAGCATGTCTAAAAATGAAATTATATGGGCTGATTTGAAGAGAAGCTAATTAAATATTAAATAAAATTAAGTACCCACAATGTACCTTGTCCTCTGCAACCATTCATGTCCCAACACTGAATATCACTCTTCACAGAATGGTGGAGATGCTATCTCGGTTCTAATGTGAGAAGATGAGAAGGAGAGGGACAAGTGCCCCTCTTTCACCACTTTCTATATCAGGGTTGTAAAATGGAAGAGTTGGATGTAACAGACTCTTTGATGAAGATAGGTAGAGTACTGATTTCCTTTATGATAGTATAGGAGTGTTCTTGTGCTAGGCTTGTAAACCCATCTATGTAACTGAAAATTAAGTTCTCGCCTTGTAATTCTATGGTGACAAATTTCATCTCTATCTGTCTGTCCATCACTGGATTTATCATAGAAAAAAAATATGATTCAAATACACAAAACAAGAGTAGTAAAATCATTTGATCAATTTGGTGGTAGTTCTAACTTTGATTAAAATGAAATAGCTATCTAAGAAAATGTACCGTGTGAATTAACTTTAGCAGTTTGGATTTCTTAAGTGAGCCTCACTGATTGATTTAACTATAGACAAAAATAAATCTCTCGCTCTCAGCTACAAAAGATCCAAATTAAATTAATCTTATTGGCTATTAGGGTAATCAGACCCCTTTGAGATCTTTAAAAAAGCAAACCTCTGCAAAAACCCTCTCTTTTGGTTCCTTTTTGTGCGCGCACGCATGCATATGGGCCCAATTCACCAATCCATTCACATTCCTAAAGTTGGATTTCTCAAGTGAGCCTCACTGATTGAGTTAACTATGGACAAAAATAAATCTCTCGCACTCAGCTACAAAAGATCCAAATTAAATTAATCTTATCGGCTATTAGGGTAATCAGACCCCTTTGAGATCTTTAAAAGGCAGACCTCTGCAAAAACCCTCTCTTTTGGTTCCTTCTTGCGCGCGCGTGCACATATGGGCCCAATCCACCAATCTCTTCACACCCCACCCCACACACCCCCCACCCCCCACCTCCCCACACACACACACACAAATATCATCCGCTCCTTCTTCCATGCCAGTCTTAATTAGGCATTGACCTGGATGTTAGCTATCATATAAGGTCATTACGAATTTAAATGATATATAATGGTTGATTACTGAGTTAAAATTTAAGGTGTTTGTGTGCAAGAATAGCCATTCTCTATCATCATTTATTTAGTCAGAGTAGCACACCTTTGTCTGATCCATCTCGTTTATGTTTCACCCTCTATTATATAAAGGAAGTTCTCAAAATTTCATTGTAATAGAGATTTTCATTATAGGATTGATTATGTGCAACAATTTACACATGATTTATCGAAAGGTTTATATCATTTCATAAGAGTGGAATGTATATCTTTTACACAAAAAAAAAAAAAAAAAGTGGAATGTATATAAATTTTTATAAATTGTGAGACGTATGATTTGATGGTTTTGGTTTTGGAAATGTCGGCCTAACATATGTCAATATGGTAAATACCACTTGGATATGAATTAAATAAGTGTGTTGATGACTAAAATATTCTTTACAGAACTTCTAAAATATGTTAAGAGGAGCTCAGTTTCTTAAATCCCAATCTTTCAAAGAAATCATCTCTAGTTTTAGGATTCAAATTTCTTTCCAATCAATATAGAAGACACTACTCCATTGAATACACTATTTTTTTAATGACTTTTTTTTTTAAAATGATTTTTTTTTATAAAGTCTATCATATGTAAAACATGTGATTTATCTAATGGTGGATCCTGGTGATATTGGAGTTAAGTTTTACTTGTTGTTAGTATATTAACATAAGACATAAGTGCTTTTATGACCTCCAAATCATGTGAATCATCAAAACTAAATAAATTATATATTTGAGTCAATATAATGAACATGTTGAACTCAAACTGCGAATCAAGTGAATAAATTAACGAATTAAATGGACCCAACCTCATAGGATTTTTGAATTTGAACAAGTGTTGAACCGCGAAATACAAACTCAAATGTGAATTGGTCGAAATACTAACTAGTAACTGTGAACCAAACTTTTGTATTGACTGAATTCAGGTTGAGCAGACGGGTCAGGTCAGGAATTGTCAACCTAATAAAATACTGTGGAATATATATAGGGAAGCAGACAAATAAGCAAGCATAACCAACTTCTTAGCTTGGTTCACAGTAGCAAGCACAATCAACTTGTTAGCTTGGTTCTCAGTAATTGTAAGTTGTAAAACCTTCATAATCTATTATCTAAAACTGACAAAACTAGGCTATATTTTTGCATTCCAAACTTTGAAAAGTTGAGTGGTAAAGACCGTTGCTTCAGTCAACTTGGAGACAGCACGTTGGAAAGTCTGAATTTGGTTCTGATTTAGAAACTGTCTATGGAAGCTGTTGATCTCAGTTACCTGAGAGCATATTGCTGGGCTAGGACTGTATTCATCAATGCAAATAATGGCCAGTTATTTAAGTGAAAAAAAAATCCATCACTGCGTTTGCTCAGCTGGTTAGTGACTTAGTGTTGTGTGTGGGGGGCACGAGTCTGAGTTTTGTGTGTTTATTTCTTATTTGCTTATCCATTGTTTTCTAACTTTCTGACTACCAAAAAGTTTAATTAAAGCTTAATGCAAAGGCCAATAAAACACTACTGCATTCACTGAAGACTCATCTTCCCACTTTGAATATGTGGATTCCTTACAGCATGTTCACTTTTTCTATGTGATCAAGAAGCTACCTATCACTGAGTGGCAGAATCTGTTCACGTTTTTGTGCACATTTTAGTTACTTCTGAAATTACCAATTGATGTTTCGAAGCCGTTTTTTGTTTGGAAGGGGTAGCTATTGGACAGGGATCTAATTGGGTCGGGATGGGACAGGACTGAATCAGAACTAGATTCCTTTCCTGTAGGATGGGTCCAGATCTGGATCCAACCATGATCCTGTGTGTGCAGGATCCAGATCTGGCATCAACTGAAAAATGAGGATCCAGATCCAGATCCAAGACAATCTGGAACAGAGGGCCTCAAATTTTTTTATTTTTAATTTTTTTTGTCTGACTTGAACTGAGACTCAAACACTGGTATCCTATGGTTCCCATGGAAGAGGCTGATATCCCTTACCATCTGAACTATTGGGCCTGGGAATTGTTTTTTTTTAAATTTATCTGCTGTAATCGTTCTGGATGTGGGTCCTCAGGGCAGAACATAAAAGGATGCTCTGACTTAGCGAAAAAAAAGGAACATATAAGGATGCATATGTGGAAGTTCTGGAACTGAATTTCACCCTGATATGCGCACAGAGAGAGAGAGAGAGAGAGAGAGAGAGAGAGAGAGAGAGAGAGAGAGAGAGAGAGAGAGAGAAGAGAGAGAGAGAGAGAGAGAGAGAGAGGATGCTCCGACTTAGCCAATAAAAAGGAACATATAAAGGATGCATATGTGGAAGTTCATTGGAACTGATTTCACCCCGATATGCGCACAGAGAGAGAGAGAGAGAGGAGAGAGAGAGAGAGAGAGAGGAGAGAGAGAGAGAGCAGAGAGAGAGAGAGAGAGAGAGAGAGAGCGAGGAGAGAGGAGAGAGAGAGAGAGCGAGAGAGAGAGAGAGAGAGAGAGAGAGAGAGGACTTTTGCATTTCAGATCTCAAGATAAAGGATATGCGTCTTTAAACCCGAGGGGCCTCCGAACGTGCTAAGATAAAGTGCAGGAAAAATTCATGTGGTCAATTGGGCTGGCACCTCTCCAAAGTTATGTTAGTGCTTATTGGTGGATTGTTAGTCAGTCAGCAATGAGAGTGCTAGTCAGGGGCTGCTGGGTTAGCATCGCATTTAAGGTCATTGAAACTAAATTTTTTGTGGTGACTGTAAATGGCCAGTGTTGATGGGGTTATGAGGAACCTCATTAGTTTTATTATTCGAATCTTCTCAGGGACAACTTGTTTTGTGATTCTTATGAAGTATTGCTACGTGGCCTGGAGATCCTAGGTTTAATTGATACTTTTATTTGCAAGAGGGTGAAGTACTTATGGAGGTGGGCTCAGTAGGGTGAGGAAGGTTGGGAGGTTGGTGGTCTGTTCAGTGGTCCTCTTTTTGTATTATGTGGATCTGTTACTGAAAAGTGGGATTGCTTTTTTTTTTTCCCCCCTTCACTGCTGTTGTCACTTTCTTTTGTAAATCTTACTTGTTGCAACAAAATGTTTTGAATGGCAAAATATAAATCCTTCAGTTCCATCTCAGCATACACTGAACGGACAGGAGAAACTGTAGTTTTAGGTTGACATATGCTTTATATTACTTTAAACTCTTATAAATATTAGTATGGATTTATACCAGCAAAATAATAGTATATTTTACATGCTAATCAGCATCCATCAAACCAGAAAAAGGAGGGGGGGCGGGGGTGAACTTTATAAAAAATGTTTCATGGAGGCAGTCAACCTTGTCAAAGACGGGCAAAATGTCTGCTGTATTAATTCCTTAATTCATATTTTTGTAAAATATTTTTCTACCCGAAGTTCTACCAAGTATACATCCAAGTAATGCTCTAGTGTTTCTACCAAAAAAAAAAAAAAGAGTAATGCTCTAGTGTTTCTCCTCTTTTGCAGAAAGAATCACCGCTTGGGGTAGCGACGCAGTCCGCTCATCCAGGTAGAGTGCAAATGTACCTTTGCATTTTCCTGTTTTCAGAAGGGTTCCCTTATAAATAAAAAGATTTTTAAGTCCTAGAATCTTCGTTATAAGTAAGCACATATACATTATTGCACTTGTGCACATGGTTATCAAGTTATCACGCTGATTTTATTCAATTGCTTCAAAAAAGTTTGATTTCGAAAAGCTGGTGAACAGTTGCTTGAAATTAATTACTATACTCCATAAATTAACCTTATCTATTTATGAATGTATTCCATCCTGAGAGCAAATCTCAGAATTCAGATCTTCGGTTCACTTACCGGTATATTAACAGTCTTAACTATCCACTGATTTATGGGACAAGTGACTAAAGCCCCATATGGGCCCCTATCCAGTGAGCAATTTTTTTTTTTTTTTTTTAAATATGCCTTTTGAACTTTAAGAGAAATGCTTTTCCTGAGGTTTTAATGCATTAGCATAAAGCTGCAGGAGCTCTCTGTGTTTTCTTCTTTTGATGTTTTTTGTATGATTATGTGATAACAATTTCTTGTTCTTATATGTTTTTTTGAGCTGCAGCTCGCTTCTCTCCAGATGACAAGTATTCAAGGCAGAGAGTTCTTCTGAAGAAGCGGTTTGGACTGCTGCCGACCCAGCAACCACCACCAAAGTATTGAATCATTTTGTTTTTTCAAGTGTTTTGCATGGTTGGAATTGATGGACTCTTACATGCTTACAGTCCCGAAAAACTGTTTGGAAACGTTTGATGTTCTTTTACACTTCAACTTCGTAGGTCATATGGTCGTAATGTAATTTGAAGTGCTTTTGTCCGTATTAAACTGAAGATTAGGATGATCCAGAAGCGTTCAATCACTGAGGAGAGACAATGGATAATCATGAATTAAACTAGTCATTTACTTATCATATAACATAGGCCAAATGTGTTTGATTTCACCACTGCTTTGCATTCAAATTACATGTAAATCTGGTTATCTACACATAATAACTATCTGATGTGAACTGGGCTACTGAATCCTGATTTTAGCATAAACCAAATTCCCTGCACTCAGCTTTTGGAGGATCCAAATGGGCCCTAGTGTAAACTGTAAGACAGGTCCTGCCATCATTTTGACCTTTTTGAGGCGCGAAGAATTCGTCTAATTCTGAAATCCCCTTCAGGGAAAGGTGCAGTTTGCTCATTTGAATATATAGGCTCTTGACTAGGGCTGTCAAAGGGCCGAGCCTTATCTCATATGTCAAGGGGAAATAACAACTTTACTAGAAATTTAGATGAGTCTTATCTCATATGTCCTAGGATTAGCATGTCTAGAGAATGGCTTCTAATGCCATTGATTTGGAAGACACTCTTATCAGACTGCAACCAATTTCAATTATGAAGAGAAAGGGAAGAAAGTTTAGGGGACACTTGAGAAAGTGAAGGTGATACTCATTTGTGCAGTGAGAGGATTCCATGCTCTTACGATTCCTATTTTAATGGGAGGGGGGAGTCTTGCATTCCTAGTCTTCCCATAGAAAATCAAAATCCTCTCTATGTCAAAAATCACTTCATTTTTTTCTCTTTCAAAAGGAAAATTTGTCGTACCAAATAACCGAACAGTGGACTGCACCGAAATTCAAAACAACTTTCCTCTCTATTGTAGAATTCTATTGTCACACAAAACAAAGAGTATGTATGGTAACATGTCAGCAATTGTCTCCAATAACATTATGGAGCACGAGGGGCAGAAAATCAGCATTCCATCTAAGGGTATTTGAATTCAAGCACACCCCAGAAGCATAGCAACAATGATAGACTATTCATCCAGCCGAAATAATCAAGTCTCTCATGATTTGAGGATAAAACACAACATTCTTACCAAACCTTTTTCCAGTACTACATCTTTCGTAAGTAGTTAGTAATTAGATGCAATGATGCAGCTGGAAACTGTGTAGTCCATACAGTAGTAAGTGATCAAGGATTTTCAAAACCATAACCATCTCCACTACATTCACCGTACAAATCGCAATATAGATGATTAAATGAAAAAGTAGCCAAAACTAGAAACATGAGACGCCTGAGGGGCAAGTGTGTCTATCTCATCTCATGTATTTGGTGTCATGTTTGGCAACTAAATCTTTAGGGGAAAGATTTTCGGTTTCTCTCATATTGTGGTAAATTCATGTTTGGCAATTTAATTTCTCGAGGATTTGGACGAATCAAAATATTTATTTGTTAGGATTTTCAGATCCGACCACCCCCCCCATAAGATTTGAAAATCCTCACTTAAGTGAATTTGCACTCCTAGCCTTATTTTTCTCAGCTACATGCATCGATACACACCAATATCAATGTAAAATCCTCAACTATACAAATTCCCAGCGAGAAATCCTTATTCCAGTGGTAGTGAAGAATCATCAGATCTATGGATTCCTCGCCTGTTACCAAACATGCTAGCATCAAATCAAGAGAAAATAAAATATAAGGAGTTTATGGTGGTCTTTTATTTTTAGTGGATTGGTAAGGAATCATTTTAATTTTTTTGTATAAAAAGTAAATTATTTTTTGTCTTTTAGTGGTTCGAAGAGTTGCTTTTTGACTTTTTTTTTTAAAGTAGGGGAGAATTTTGAATTTGTATACTTTTGATATGACCCACGAGTCTTTTCATATATGGAAAATGGAGGCTTTACTATGCCTTTATTTTACAAGTAAACTGACAAACGGCCCGATCGATCCCTAGGCAGGCAGGTAGTCTCACAGGTTGTGTACTACTCACCCATCTAGCAATAAAAAAAGAGGGTGATTGATATTGGCCCGCCCCCGCCGCCCCTCGCGTTGATGCAAGCACTCCCTTTCAAAAAGGGGGAGTAAAAGTAGTGCCAATATCAATCCCCAAAAAGAGTAGCCGAAATAATAAAAAATGGATCATGTGCTCCAAATGACAAACATCCACATATCCAGCTTTTTAGGCCTTCGCACAAACAACAATAATAATAAAAAAAGACAATCAAAGCCTATGGGCATTTGAGAATAAAGGGTTGTCAATTGGTTGGATATCTCATTTTTCACCTATGGGTGCACATGGCCGGTTCGGATCGGTTTAGAGGGAAAATCATCAACCAAATGGAATCCATTGGTTTTCTATTTTTCCAAACAGAACCGAACCGAACCGCCCAAGTGTTATGTTTGATTACAGTTTTTTTGTTTTTTTTTAATTTTATTTTTTCACAAAAAAAAACTGCAGCTCAATCTTAGTCCATCAAATGGAATGAGGAGAAGTTATAATGAATAGTAAAATATATTTCATACTTCGTTTTAACCAAGGAAGCATACATCAAACGATAGATGAACTCTTTCCATCTATCATTTGGCCGCGTGATTGAAAGGACCAAGCCAGGTTCGACCAACTTTTCAAGCCAATGAGCTGAAGTAATTCAAATCTTCTAGTAAAATACACCAATAAAATGATTAGGTACATACCTATTTCTCTGCATGAACCTGGACTAGACTACATTGCTTGATCCAAACCAATGAATTTAACAGAAAAGGAACTAGTTTTTTATTTTTTATTTATTTTTGCCAACATGGATTCAAGTGGAATGTAGCCCTAATTTTGAACTAATTGAGATGGGCCTCTTCATAGTATATTTTCTCTTATTAGGTCAGACCAAACACCTGGGCAGAGCTACTAAAAACCTAATAATGCACACTTCTTATCAAATTTTCATCAAAAATATAACATGCAAGTAGAACATACAAACACTTCCCTTAAAGAGTAAAATAGTCAAAACTTAATACTCAAGCTAATACATACGGTCGGTTCGATTGAGGTGGTTAACCGTGGGTTCAAACCAATAACTGACCCATGTAAGAAGGTTTTTATTATTTTCAAACCGTTAACCAAACCGATCTACATAAAACCGATCCGAACCACCTGGTTCAGGTCGGTTCGGTTCGGTTTTGCGTTGATACTGGATTTTTTGTGCAGCTCTACTGAATACCACTGAAGTCTTCCCCACTTATTGACATGAAGGGGGTGAAGAAAAAGGGATGAATCAATTTATCCAGACTACCTTGAATACACATCAAACAAGAGTACTGTTAAAGAAACATTGAGAGTGGGTTCATATGATATCCGGTAACACTACTACAAATGCTAATCCTATTTGTAAGCCCTCACAACCAAGCAAGCAGACTTTTTAAGATTGTCCCCACCATGTTCAGTCTCTGCCCTTGTTGGATCATATCCGAACCACACATCATGATAAACCAAAGTCACAAGTCAAAACAGCTGTGATTCATATCATGGCAGACTCAATACAAACCAGACCATCAAAGGCACTGGTTCTCATGAATCTCATCACGCTGGACTGGCAGGTCTGCTCTTCTGAGGCATGGAACCCATAGAACAAGACCATCATTAATGGTCCAAATCTCATCCACCTGCAGAGAACCATTTAAAGAGCATAAAACTTCACTTGAAACATTGCAAGAGAAAAATGTGGCATAATACTCTATAATATTGGAAGTTCGGAACTTGTACTTCTCTCTCTTTATTTTTTAATCACATCTACAGTACCTCTAGTTCTTCCCTTGGTTTGGGAATTCGTCCCCATCAATCATGCCTTCTTATCCTTCTCAATATTTTTGTTAATATGTGAATTTCAACATGCATCCCAGATCTCTTAATTCTGTATACTTCCAAAATAGTTTGCCATTGAAAGAACGAAATTATCTATAAAATTGTAAACAATGATTTAAGAAATTTTACAACTGGAACCATCACCAATGTATAACATAATCCATCTGCAGCTCTGATACTTGGAGCAAGACAAAGTAGGACCAAAACTAGATGCAGATTCCTCAGCACCACCCCTCATATTCTGTCAAATAAACACAATCAAATTGGGGTCAATCATTTGGCCAGATTAACATAATGAAAAATACATGGTCAATGCCCTAAATGATAATACAATGCCAAAACAAGGAAAAATTAAGAACATGTAACCCCATCTTGCAATTTAGACCAGGCATCAATTATGAGTTCCATAAGAAGGGTTGATCATACATCAACTGCCCACAAACATTTGTCCCTGGAAAGAGGGCTGATCATATCAACCTCCAAATAATCAATGAAATTATCAACCGACTATAAACATACATTATGGGTCATGACATTATGAAAGAGGGTAATGATTTAAAATGGCCATAAAGTTTGATAGTACAGTTTTTTGAAGTGTTATATATATATATATATATATATATATATATGAGAGATACTCTCACCTTACTATGAGAGATAAGGTGGGGGCCCTCACATCCATATCCACTGCCAAGAACTTAAATGTGAGGACCCCCACCTTATCTCTCATAGTAAGGTGAGAGATACTTTTACAGGAGCATCTCTCATATATATGGGAGATGCTCATATGAGAGATACTCTCACCTTACTATGAGAGATAAGGTGGGGGCCCTCACCTTATCTCTCATAGTAAGGTGAGAGATCCTCTCACAGGAGCACCTCTCTCTCTCTCTCTCTCTCTCTCTCTCTATATATATATATATATATATATATATGGGAGGCAGACCTGTAAGGACCGTCCTTACGGTTTACCGCAAGGACCGCCTATTGGGGCCCACCGTGAGACCCTACTAGAGTACTAGTCATGGGACAAGAGGGATTGAAAGATCCAAGTGGGGTCAACTTACATATCAAATTTGAAGTCAATCTAATATTTCTAACCCCTTCATCCAACGTCCACAAGTTTAATAGCTTTATAACAAAGAAAAAAAATTGACCATCAATCCAACGGTCTAGTTCATCCGAATCCATGCAAATTCATGGGATTCATTGCCTATAAGGGGGTTATGAATGAGTGGTCAATTTGGATTAATCATGAGGTGGGCCCGAGTGGGCGTTCCGAACCGTAAGGACGGTTGTTGTGTTGTGTAAAACACCCCTCTTCTAATTGGTGTATGCATTCATCTTGCCCTATTTTTGAGAGAGAAGTCAAAGCATTTAAAATCCCCAAAAAGCAATAAGTCATGTTATTCTTTCCCTATTTTTTCTCCCACTTTCAAAACATCACTTCCATACTTAAGAGTCCAATGACCATAAATATTTCCATTTTTTTTCTCCTTTTCAATCGGCCATCTTATTTACATGATTAAGTCAATGGCATTTAATGGTTTGATTGGATATCAAATTAATGCCAATATATTTTATTAATCATTGCTTGCATTATAAGCATGGCAAATTACAAATAAAATATCTACTAGTGGGACCCTCTTAATTTTATGATTAAATCCATTGAAGTTAATGGGCATGGCAGTATTTGAAATCTATTAGTAGGTAGGACCAATAATCAATAACAGTTAATGGTTTGATTGGTATCAAACTAATGCCAATTCATGGTGTTAATTATTGCTTCATAGGATGGGAACATTAGAAATCTATCAGTAGGACCCACTTATTTTGTTATCATAGCATGGGAACATTATAAATCTATCAGTAGGAACCACTTATTTTGTTATTAAATCCATTCTTAGTTAAATGAGCAGATTAGTGACGAATTGGAAAAAAGCCCAAATTCATAGAAGGTAGGTGAATCGAATGGCTCAGATTTATCTAAAAATTTATGTAAAAGGATTTATCAAGGGTGTGCCCCATTATAGAAAATAAAGAAGGAAAAATAAAAAGGTTTGTGTCAAATGCACATCCTGTCATCCTCTCTCGGTATTCAAATTTTTGAAAGAAGATTTTTTTTAAAGAGAGAAAACATAGGAATGTAATGGATTTAAACAAGAGAAAAGTTAGGAAAAGATTTATTGCTTTTGAAAGCATGATAGTTATTGCCTTTAAAGAGGAGAAACAATTGGGCATGTATAATGTGAGGTGGCATTATCTCATTTGGACAAATCAGGGATAAAACGCCCTTTTTGAAATGGGGAGTTTTTATGAATTCACATATATATATACACACACACTCACATTGGGATGGGGATGGGGGGATTTCAAGGACTCCCTAGGACCCTCCTTTCTGCAAAAAATCAGCCCCAACAGTGATTTCTATAATCTCCATCTGGGCCCCAAAAGTTTAATGGTCAAAAAGTCCATTCGGATCGGTACACAGTCGATCCAACGGTCCAATAAATTCGGATCTGACTGAAAGTTGGTGGACATGGGCACTTCAAGGGGGTTTTGTGTTTGGTCCATTGGGATGGACCAATGGTGGGCCCCACAAGCGCAAGTTTACAGAATTTAATCCTAAGCTTGAGGTTAGGAGAGCCTTGCCCATATAATATATATATATATATATATGAGATGCTCCTATGAGAGTAAGGGTGGGGGCCCTCATCACATCTATATCCAATGCCAATAGCCTATATGTAAAGGCCTCCACCCCTTACTCTCATAGTACCATCAACCGTGAGAGTAACTCTCATAAAAGCAACTCCTATATATAATATATATATATATGGGACCAGCACTTCTTATGATAAGCTAAGCTTCAGCTTATGAGAGCTGACCCCATATAACTGGATTTTCCAGTTCCATCATGCAAAAAACATATATAATCAACTTTGATTTGTGGGACCAGTACTGTTCCAGCTTCAGCTTAGGATAAGCTAAGCTGCAGCTTGATTTTCCAGTTCCATCATGCAAAAAACATATATAATCAACTTTGACTTTTGTGGGGACCAGTACTGTTCCAGCTTAGGATAAGCTAAGTTGTAGCTTAGGAGCCCTGCTCATATATATGGGGCCAGCTCTCCTAAGCTGAAACAGTGCTGGTCCCATAAATCAAAGTCGATTATCGTTGTTTTTTGCATGATAATCGTCTCCAAAATCAAAATTAATCCAATCAGAACTGAATTTTTCAGTTCCATCATGCAAAAAACATATATAATCAACTTTGATTTGTGGGACCAACTTTGATTCGTAGGACCAGCACTGTTCCAGCTTATAAGAGCCTTGCTCTCTCTCTCTTTATCTATCTATATATATATATATATATCAAGTGTTGGGCCTGATCCCCTTGATGAAGTAGGTTTTGGAATTAAGCAGAAAAATACAAAGCTAAAATCAAATTAGTCAATTGTCACAGTCCAGGCAACTGTGGCACTTGGCTGAGAACTGATTGTCGCAATAAAAAGATATTCACTAGAGGAAAGATCTGTTACAGTTGATGAAATGCAGGAGTAGAAACACTCTTCAAGAAATCTCTGGTTATCATTTCATGGCTGAATACTCTCAAGATAGTAATCTATATATATATATATATATTTAAAAAAGGCATCATTTTCTAAGATCATTATTAACTTCAGAATGCCTGTCATAATTTTTTTATTTTTATTTTTATTTTTTGTCTAGATGGGTGAGTGGTAAACAACCTATGAGATGACCTCCCTGCCTAGGGAGGAAATCCCCTAAGTAGATATGTGAGAGGAGACACCCTTGCCCTGGGTTGTTTTGCGTTCCTCCCAGGCAAGGAGGAATGCATGGTCACATTTATCATTTCATAAAGTGGAAAATTGTAACTTCTCCAGTTTTTACTACCGGTCCTAAGCCCAGATAGAGGAGGGGGTTTGCATTAGGTTAGGTTGACCGCCAACGTAAAATTGCCACAACCCAAACATACCACAACATAGTTGGGATAAGGCTTTGATGATAATGATGGTGATGATAAAAGTAGGAAGTTTTGGTGGTTACCCTAATAAAGCTGTGTTAAAATGGATATTAACCATTACCTTTTCCTGATCAACCAATGCTCTGATCTTGCATCACCAGCTACTTCACTTGTGCAAGACACTCTTCTTGGGCAGCTTTGGTTTCTTCTGTGTATGGTTCTGTCAAGGATTTGGAGATAAAATAGTGAGCAAACGTTAAAAAAATAGATACGAATTAGCACAAGAGTGACTTCTTGCAAAATTCTAAAAATACCTTCTGCCTTTCCAAGGCCTCAACATCTGTCCTCTCTCTCCACGTGCTTTTCCGCAGCTTGATTGGACGGTTACCCACGTATTTACCTACAATAGTTATGTAAGATTCCAAGAATATTAAAAGTGTATACAGTATGTACATAAACACTACTGGCCCAACAAAATATGTTCTATGCAGCAATCGCTTAATCAGAAGAATGGGAGCTGACAAATTGACAGTAAGACAGAAAACAAGTTACTCAATTTTTCAAAATTTTCAGAAGCAACAATGACACAATTCTATTCAGCCATTAATACAGACAGAGGTTGACCAATGCTCACTGGGGTATGGAAGCTGTGACTAGTGTGTGGATTTCTTTTTCTTTTTTTTAATAACAGTGCGTGACTTTTTCAAACAGGAACCTGATTTTAAGTTGGGAGTCATCCAGGAAATGTAAAAATATACTGATGGTTTGTGCTTGAATACAGCTTTTTCATGATTACCTTTGAATAATTCATTTTATCTTATTTTCCTTTTCCTCCTCGCTTTCAAATGGGAAAAATAACCAAAGCAAATTTGAGAGGCATGTTGAGTGTGGCTTACACTCCTGTTGTTCCTCTAGGATATGATCTTTTTTCTTGGAAGATGATTTTTCTTTTTTGAAAGATATATATATATATATATATACTGGGAGATGCTCCTATGAGAGCATCTCTCACCTTACTATGAGAGATAAATGTGGGGGCCCTCACATTTAATCTCTCATAGTAAGGTGAGAGGTGTTCTCATAGGAGCATCTCCCATATATATTTATTTATTTATTTTTTGGAAGATATGACCTTGCTTCTTAAAAAATCATCTACATGCCTTAACTTTTGTAATATTATTGACAACATCAATGCTAATAGAGAAGATGTAACCAAGATACATGGAATAACATTAGTGTTATGGAACCATTAGGAACCATTAAAAAAACATTAGTGTTATGGTGGAATGCATTTTCAGGATGACAATAGAAATTGAAATAAAGTAGTCTGTCGGGCACTAAGTGGAGAAGAGGTTTCGTTAAAGAATGAAGGCAGGCCTGTTTCAAACTTTGATCTGTTTGAAATAGACCTGATTTGACTGTTAGGTATGGCATGTAGTACGTCTGATTTGATTGAAAAAGAAAACCTGTCATATAATAAAAGATATATGGGCAAATTTGTCATATAGTAATAGTAAAAACAAACTTGTCAGATAGTAAAAGTAAAAAATAAATAAAATAAAAAGTTGTCTGATTAGACTCTTTTTTACCTTTTGTAACTTTTGAAAACATGAGGAAAATAGTCTTAATGCTGATTCAATCATAGAGGGAAATAGACTTTCTCAAACAGTATAAAGCAGACTAAAACATCCGTTTAAATCAGTATTAAGTCAGATAGACCCTATTTTTAGACTTTCTAAACACAGCTGAGTTTCTATAATTTCATTACATTTTAGGGGCCTCCTTGATTGGAAAGAAAAAGGGAACTTTGGATTTCCCTCAAATTTAATCCAGTTTTTCCTGGAAATAAAATTTTTATAATGTGATTCAAAGAGAAGAAATTTACAATTTATTTTTGAGCTACATGAACTCCTGCTGAAAGAAGTTTTTCTGTCTGAGGTTTCAGCTTATTTTTCAGGTATCCATCTGAATCTTCAGGGATTCAGCAGAATTTCTCAACAAAGGACATTATTCCCATCCACACTTATCCTTCTGCCAATCAGCCCTAGAAGTCAGAATAGATGGTTTACAGAAAAGAGAGGCACTGAAGTGGAAAAGATCAGATAGAAATTTGAACTTGGTCAAAGAGTTGGCTAGTTACCAATCAAGAAGAAAAAACAAAAGGAAAAAGAAAAAAAAAGAGGTGACTAGTATTTAAAAAAAAAAAAAAGAAAAGAAGGAAGAAAGACAGATGTTTAAGATAGAAAGTTTGAAAGACTACACACCATTCATTTCTTTCAGTGCGGCTGCAAGGTCTGACGGGTTGGCAAAACTAACAAATCCATAACCCCTTGTTTTTCCAGTCCTCTTATCTCTGACCACCTGAGCACGAGATTAAAATGTAAGCACTACTATACTTG
The DNA here is from genome assembly GCA_012931725.1 of Litsea cubeba. Classification (NCBI taxonomy): domain Eukaryota; kingdom Viridiplantae; phylum Streptophyta; class Magnoliopsida; order Laurales; family Lauraceae; genus Litsea; species Litsea cubeba. The sequence goes on from CM022948.1 coordinate 8,990,000, forward strand.
ATTTCAAACATAGAAGAAAGGTACCCAACCGTTGTACATAAAAATGGAAAGAAATATATAAACATAAGCAGTATAAATCAGTGGAATAAAGGGAGCAATTCCTCACTAGGTTTTTTCAGGTATTTTAATCAGAATAATAATCTCCAAAGATAAATCAGAAGATATTAAACAAGATCAAGGGAAAAAACCATGTGTACTAAAGTGTAGCAAGTCTTACATCCGCTATTAAAAGTTCCCCAAGTTGTTTTTTGGATGAAATAAGGTGTAATTCAAATGAGAAAACTACAATTCACAAGTTGTACACCTTTCCCATTGGATTAAAGTGTAGCATGTCTTATTTAATATTTACTACCAACCATCTTCCAAACTTGAGCATGCAGAATGTTTGATATCTAGTCACTAAATCCTGCTTTTCATAATAAATGAAAGAGCATCTCCAGAGATCATAATGCCTGGTCAACATCCAAGAAACCCCTCTCTTAGTGCCTTCACCTATCACCAAACCAGCAAAGCAAAAGGCAATGCTAAAATGACATGGTTTTCAATTTTTTTTTTTTTTAACACTCCAACCTTGTCGGATGGTCCAAGACAAGGATCAAAATAACAGTTGCGGCGGGCGTAGTGGCCAGTGACCAAAACGCTATGTAGCGGGCGATATGTAGCGCTTGTGGCGATAGTAGCAGTATAGCGGCGTGAATTTTTTAAGGTCCCAGATTACATGAGGTGCCATCAATTTGAAACCAAGTTGCATTTTCTCCTTCATTTTGCTTTTCCTTCCACCAACGTCCATATTTGCCTTCAAAATTCTAATTAAACCAGATATGAAGAGCCTTTGAAATTCCTTCTTTAATTGGAGACCCTTCATGATTTGGTACTTCAAGGTTCCATAAAGCTTTTCCAGATAATTTCCAAGAGATCACTTTAAAATTTGAAGTGCGCAAAAATCATTGATAGACCATGGCCACCCTTCCACCAAGCTTAGCATCACAGGGTGGGGTCATACAATATTATCCTTAGTGGGACCACCTCATCAGATGGCTTAGCCCCTACAAAATTTTTCAACTTCCTTCTCTCCTACCCCTACTTGGGGTTAAAAAAAAGTAAAAGCATGCATCCTGCAACTGAAATGTACTTCTGGACATCCAATAGCAAGGATATGATGAAATACAAATGTTTAACCTCGTTGGTGTTAAACAGGCATGAAACAGACGAAGAAAAGCTCATAGTCTATAACTGTGAGAGAGAATGAGAGATTGTACAGAAGCTTAGCAAGCCTGACACCATAGAACAGTTTAGGGTATGACTAATTACATCAGTTAAAATTTGATGAATTTGGTGGGCTTTTTAAATTTAAGAAAATGGTATTTTTATAGAGCAATTAGAGAAATGGCAGCGTGCCCAGTTTCACCATGAGTAGTACCATGTATTGCAATGAACCTCAACTTTAGACCCCATGTATCATCAAGTCAACAGCTGGATTGATCCACCCAATGATTGATGGAACCCGTGTATCATCAAGGAGGCCTGGTAATCACACCATTCAAAATGTCATTTACTATTCAATTGAAACATAGCAACCGATATGGTTACATCGAGTCACCTACACTCTTTCAGTTCTGCTGTAAGTTTCACTCCAATCAGCATCTATAGAAGCACATACCAAATCATGGGGGAAGGTCATAATCCAGCGTTCAACATTAAAAATGGCTCAGCTGAAGACCTGGTTTCTCATTCGACCATTCTAGAGAGAAAGAGTCATTGTATAAAGAATTTATACTCAGGAAGGCCAAGAAACACGTGGTATTAGAAATGGCAATCCATGCTTACGTAGCTTTGGCATCCTGTTGATGTCAATCACTCAATTGATTTCAGTAATCCTTTTTTATTTTTAGAAAAGAGGCTCGTACAAGAAGAGTAGGCCACAAGCACCCAAAGATAAAGTTTAACATCTTTAGAAATCAACACCTCAAAGTTCAATCACAAGTCACAACCATCCACGTCTAACAAACAAAGAACATCCTCCAAAATGTTTTAATCCCAGGAATTTGGAGGTCTGTTGTAGATCTCTATCCTAAGGGCCTGCTTGGATGCACAAGAAAATACAACAAAGTAATATTTTATAGAATATAATCTTTCATTTTCCAAAGAAGAAAATCTTGTGCGTTTGGTAACCCAAGAAAAATGTGAATAAAAGATCCTTTTCTTTCAAAAAGTTCAATTTTTTTCCCTATCGCTCTCCCCTGTAGAAAACTTTCTACAATATAAAAATATTTCGAAATGAGTTTTACAAGTGGTAAAGTAAAGAACTTCACCAAATCTATCATGATGTACTTGTTTACATGTATGGTAAAGTAAAGGAAAATATCACATCATGGTAAAGGTCAGGTAAAGTAAAGGTGAGTTAAAGTATATGGTGAAGTAAAGTGGGAGAGAGTGATAAAGTAGTTTCTTTTTGTTTGACTTTACTTTATCACACTTTACCGTAGTTTATATGGTAAAGAAAAAGTGACTTGTGATAAAGTTTATGGTAAAAAATGGCGGCTAGACTTTACTTTACCACTATTTTTTCATCTAAACATGGTGAAGGGGTAATATGTCACATCTAGGGCAAGACATGTTTGTTATGTGTGTGGTAAAGTAAAATAAATGTTGATGTCACATCATGGTAAAAGATGAGGGTAAAGTAAGGTAAAATGAAGTATTTGGTGAAGTAAAGTAAGAGAAAGAGGGAGGTGTAAAGTAGTTGTCCTTTGTATTAATTTTACTTTACTACACTTTACATAGTTTTATGTGATAAAGAAAAGTAGCTTATGGTAAAAACTTGGCGGCAGAACTTTTCTTTACCACACTAGTTTTTTCATCCATACATGGTAAATTACATATTAATTAAGTATTTAATAATTATTCTAATAATGAACTTTACAACGATCAATAACATAAACTTGTTATTATTTTGGATTTTTTTAATATCTATTAAAATCATAGTACCTTCCAAACAACTCAATTTAAAATCTATAATATTCTTCAAAAATTGCCAAACAACAAAAATATTACAATATTCTAATATTATACTATTCTATTCTATACTATTTTATTCTTTTAATATTTAAATCTGTAAATATTGTATTCTGTCAACATCCAAACGGGCCCTAAAGCCTTTTTCTTTTAATTACTATCACCTCCCTAACATTTCACTCACCCCTTTGGCAAAAACTTGTGTGATTCAATTTAGACCAACCTCGTACTAGTCCGTTCTAGCCCCAACCTATTCTGACCAACCTCATGCTGGGTGTTGCTAGTCTCGTGCCGGTCCAACTTGACTGAGTTGGGGCTTTTATGGATCTGGTACCCAACTTTATCTATGCCGGATGAAATTTCAAACCATGCAACCTCCCCCCTAAACCCTTTTCGTTAATTATTATCACCTCCCTAACATTTCACTCACCCCTTCGCTAAAAGCTTGTGTGATTCAATTTAGACCAATCTCGTACTCGTCCGTTCTAGCCCCAGACTAGTCTGTACCAGCCTCATGCTGGGTGCTGCTAGTCTCATGCCGATCCGACTTGACTGAATTGGGGCTTTTTTCGAATCTGGTACCCGACTTCTGTACTGGACAAAATTTCAAGTGTAAAATATGTCATATCTGAGTGCAACCTTCAAGCTTCCATTGTTGATCCCTGGAGATGAAGTCAATGTGAGGTACTTCAACAATTTGATCTTCTATTGAAACCTCTAGAACAATTGATTTGATATTTGATGACCCAATTGAATTTTCTAGAAGTGGCATGACAATTGAGTCGATTTCCTCCGGAAGTTCAATCTTTTTGCTAACTTGGTCGGAGTCTTCAATGTTTGCTTCTCCTTGTTCTTCCTCAGCCCTTTGCAGCTCTTGATTGGCATTGCCTTGATCAATATCGTTTGTACCCACGAAATCAGTTGTGCGATGAACTTGCTCTTTGATGTCATCCTTGACGTCTTCTGTCTTCGCTTTTGGTGCAATAATGAGTTCTCTTTCAACTTCTTGCTCTTTATGTGGCTCTTCTATTGAAGGTAATGATGTAGACGAAGATGGTACCAATGAATTCATTGGAATGAGTCTTATCCTGTTCCCATTCCATAAAAGTGTATACGTATTCGCCTCTTTATCATTGTACACTTTTCGATCAAAAAGCCATGGACTCCCAAAATTAATATGAGCAATATGCATATGGATCACATCACACCAAATTTTTTCCTCATAATTGCCAATCTTGAATGATACCAAACAGCTATGAGTCACGGTGATGACATGGCTTAGGAAGCTTCTCAGTTAGCAAATTAAGCTTGTCAATAACCTCTTGAGCGATAAAATTTATTGCACTACCATTGTCAATAATCAAATTAACAGACATATCTGACTCTCAACATGAGCTGGCTGGATCCCTAAGCAACAAAATTTCCTAATATCTGAATAATGCCTAAAACAAAATAGGAAACTAACTAATATTAATCCTAATCAAATCAAACAACTTAATAATAGTCCTAAATAAATGGATGTCCTGTTGGGTCTATGGATTGGGCCAATGGGTTGGCCGACCTATTGTCTGGCCTGCATCACACACCCACCCACACCCACGATTCCTTTATCCCCAATGATTGGAATACACCAGTGGCCCCTCCATTTTCCACCTCAGATTGAGTATACAAGTTCAATATTTAGTTATCATATATAGGATATATTTATTTATTTGTATGAATGATAACCAAACCAAACCAACCCAAATCAAGCATTTTCCCACTAGGTGGGGTCGGCTATATGGATTTAACGACGCCAATCAAATCTGTTTAGGGCCATGTCCTCCGTTAGATCCATGTAGGCAAGATCATGTTTAATAGTTTCTTTCCAACTTCTCTTGGGTCTCCCTCTCCCTCTCCTACTCTTGGCAAACTCCATGCTTTCACACCTTTTAACAGGTGCCTCTGTTGGACGCCTTCTAACATCGCCGAACCATCTCAGTCGATTTTCTCTCATTTTATCTCTAATCGGTGCTATTCCTACTATGCCCCTAATCTCCTCATTCCTAATCCTATCTCTCCTTGTGATCCCGCACATCCATCTTAGCATTCTCATCTCCGCAACTTCCATCTTCTTGACATGATTATGCTTTACTGCCCAATACTCTGATCCATATAACAACGCTGGCCGTACCGCCACCTTATAATACTTTCCTTTAACCTTGAGGGGGACTTTCCGATCACACAAGACTCCCGAAGCACTCCTCCATTTGGTCCACCCGGCTTGAATCCTGTGACTTACATCAGTATCAATCCCTCCATCCTGTTGCACCATAGATCCAAGGTACCTAAAGTTTTCTTTCTCTACTATCTTTTGTGTGCCCAAACTTACTTCTATGTTACCAGGTGTCCTACTTTGACTAAACTTGCATTCCATATATTCCGTTTTGCATCGACTTAGCCTAAACCCTTTTGTCTCTAATGTTTTCCGCCACAATTCTAGTTTAGCATTCACTCCTCTCGTCTCATCCACTAAAACAATGTCATCTGCAAATAGCATACACCATGGCACCTCATCCTGGATATGTCTTGTAATCTCATCCATAACTAGGGCAAACAAGTACGGGCTTAACGCTGAGCCTTGGTGTAGACCAATCGTGATAGGAAACTCCTTAGTTTCGCCGCCAGTCGTCCTTATAGATGTCACGACTCTATCATACATATCCTTTATCGCCTCAATATAAGCGATACAAACTCTTTTCTTTTCCAGAACTTTCCAAAGAATCTCCCTAGGAACCCGGTCATAGGCCTTCTCCAAGTCAATGAACACCATATGTAAATCTCTCTTACCTTCTCTATACTGTTCCATTAACCTCCTCAGGAGAAAGATAGCCTCCATGGTTGATCTCCCAGGCATGAAACCAAATTGATTCTCTGAAATATTTGTTGTTCTTCTTAGTCTTCTCTCAATAACTCTCTCCCATAATTTCATCGTATGGCTCATCAATTTAATCCCGCGGTAGTTCGCACAGTTCTGAATATCTCCTTTGTTCTTGTATGAATGATAACCAATTTATTAACATAGCTAGACGGTACAAGAGAGATATATTGGATATGTGTAGAGGCTTTTGTACAAATACAAAGTTCCTTTTATCCAGTAAGTTACAAATAATGAAGTAATAGGGCTCCAAAGGATTTAAACAAGCATTCAAAACAGTATCTAGAAGCATTTGCATAACAATATGCTAAAGCTTCACAACACTGAAAGATATGAAAATGAAAAAGTGTGAGAAATAAACAGAAACTCACTTTTGCCATGTTGAAAGTAGGAAATCTTGAAAAAGCTTTTGAAAGAACCTCATCATTCACTTCATTCCCGAGGTCTCCACAGAATAAGCGATAATCATCTACAGAGAAATCCATGAAAGTGTATCAGTAATTTAAAAAAAAAAAAAAAACAAGAAGCAATGTAATGTATTATTAACCATAATGACATTATTTGTGTGATGCACGTAAGATATTACTGCGGAATTAAACAAGAAAGGATTATTAACCATAATGACATTATCTGTGTGATGCACTTAAGATATTATTGGGGAATTATACAAGAAAAGATTAAGAATCTCTCTCTCTGAGAGAGAGAGAGAGAGAGAGAGAGAGAGAGAGAGAGAGAGAGAGAGAGAGAGAGAGAGAGGGGAGGATGGAGCCAGCAACCACTCCACATCGTTCCTACGCGTGGTCACAAGCATTGACCAAGGTCTCCATCTCCATTGTTCCTGTTGGATTGTAATGTCTCTGCTTTTTTTCTTTTCTTTTTTGAATGGCTACTTTTATTAATAAAAGCAGGCAGTACAAGAGATAAGTACCGACAAGCTAAGAGAGGAAAACCAGAAAACAAGAACACAGAAAGAGAGGGCAGAGCTCTAAAACAGTAATGTCTCTTTCTTTGCAGAAAAATCAAATTCTGGGATGTGTTCATTCTTAGGCATGTTGTGTTCTTGTTGTCGATCATGTTGAATTTTATTTTTCTGCTAATTTTTCTGTGTTCTGCTGTTCTTGTTGTTGATTATGTGGGATTTGATTGTTGTGCTCTTGTTGGATTTGAATGGATTCTATTAATTTATTGATTGTTACGTTGAATTTGATTTTTCTGCAATTGTTGATAATTTTTCTCTGCTATGTTAATTGGGCAGCATAGGTGAGGAACCCACAACTACACCAAACATGAAAATCACCATTTCAGCAAAAAAAAAAAAAATTTTATGCACCAAACACAGATTTTTGACAACTACAGAAAACTTTTTCTGTGGCATTCATTTCCATAGATTTTGCTGTCGTGGCAATTTCCGCTTTACACAGAAAGCACCTCTATACAAACGTGCCCTAAGTAAAGCTTCAAAGCTTCATTACCAGAAAAGAGAAGCATGCAAACCGAGAAATTTTGGATGTTTGTTTAAACATTGCATTTCATGAAATATGGAGTTTTTTTTTTTTAAAAAGAAACATGGAGTAATTTTCAATCTTAAGCTTTTTCCATATGAAACATAATATCATTTTCCTTTCCACATGCAACAACATAACCAGGTAAAATGGTGATGTAATGCATGGATACTAGAAAAACAAAAAAGGTTTGTCACCCTCATTTGCAATATTAAGGAGCACAAGCCACAAGCCATAATACATTTCAAATTTTGATAACAGGATGAGCACGTTTGTATAACGCCAAGGATTCCTCGGCAGCTGGCGCCACAAGAAAGGCTCCAATTTTTTCGGGCGTCGCTTTTCCCAATTTGGTGCTATGCTTTTCCATGAGGAAATAGGAAAAAAATTTTGAATTGGTTTTCCAAGGGTCCAAGGAAAACCATTTCCTATTGGGTGGGTGGTGGGGTGGGGAGGGAGGGGGGAGGGCTCAAAACCGGTTGTTCATCACTCCATGGAAACGAAAATCTAGACAACGGGGAATTCTAGCATTATACAAGCATGGCCTTGTAATAATTTAAAAAATGGCATCAATGATACCCATCAATATTCACAGCCAAATATCACTTTCAATTCCAGATAATAGCTTTACACTATCTGCAAAGCACCAGCAAACTCATTAACATTTTTTTTTCCTCGCCTTTGAGAAGTGATACATCTTTATCCATAGTAAAAATGAGAAACCACAAATACATAGCATTTAAAAAGAAAGAAGGAAACCTCTTCATGAAGGTAACGGAGGGCTCAAAAGGGTGAAAAGGAAAAAAAAAAAAGAAAATATTTAAAAAAAAAAAAACGTCCGTGATGCATAGCAACTTTTCAAAACTACGGAATCATTACCCATCTCAGATCATGACTTCACACTATCAGTAAAGCACACGATCAAACTCATTAATGAGTTCTTATTCATTTATTTATTTCTTTGAAAAGTAATATATCTTTATTCAAGTTAACCACAAGCAACAAGGCATTTAAATAAAAATAAAAGGAAACCTCTTCAACAAGGCAATGGAGGGCATAAGGGAGAAAAAGAAAGAAAAGAGAGAAAAAAGACTGATTCAGGAGAACTTCAACGTAGGTCACCTCCCTATTCACGTTGATGTTGCAAGTTTTGCACTAATACAAAAAGTACGAGACAAGTGAAAAGAGAAAAGAAGCGTTAAAAAAAAGAAAAAGAAAAAAACTATGAGAGACTGCCTATGATCCCTGTAAATTTACATAGATATGAGGATACGCCTGTGTCTTTGGAAATCCATGACATGGATATGGAATATGGATACCTCTCTCCTATCTATAGCATGAAAGTTCATTATATTAAGATTTTTATACAAGGTACTAATTTCCTTCGTTAGAACATTTCTAAATTAATGAAATTACCATTGGTTACATTCTTCTCTAACATTCTTTTTATTATTTTTTTTTATTTTTTATGTTGGACAGTAAGAACACTAGTATAACTTATTTGAACAATGTACTCAGGACATGAGTATATGCTGAACTTGTACACTAAAAGTATTGATATAGTATCAAGTATTGGTATGAGTATCGCATTGGTCTAACACAAGTATGACAGGCACACTTAAATATCTAGGAAGCATAAAGATTCAACTCTCAACAAATACCAATCTCAAACAATTATATAATTATGTCTCACTTTGAATCGGTAACGATAACATTAAATTGAGACAGCCATCATATATCTAGCCACATAAATGCGATTTACAACATTCACACCATAGAAGATGTCTAATTATACCTTCAATTTTGTATTTCTTCTTCAAATCCATTGTGGTCTCTCTCTCTCTATATATATATATATAGATATAGATAGAGAGAGAGAGAGAGAGCCTTGCCCATATATACATATATATGTACACACACACACACACACACATATATATATATATATATGTATATATATGTCAACATTATGTATCAACATCTTATCATCATTTAAGCAAACACAACACCCAATTCATTATCTACTATCATAGTTTTCTATGCAATAAAAGTTGCATGAGAAAAAGGCAGTGATAGTACTTTCTGGCCACTCTGAAAGAGTTGGATCCTCCCAAGCTTGCCCAGCAGCTTTACGAGGTATTGCTTTCTTTTTAGTTTCTGCCTTGTGCTCAATTTCACTACTTGCAAGAGCTGCTTTTACACTTTCTAAAGCTTCTGGTGTAATTGTCTGTGCATCTCTCTGAAATAATTGTTGAGCCTGTTCAGAGAAAAAGAACCATAAAAATTAAGAGGGAGTATATCTGAAAACTCCATGTAAGCTTATTCCACAAAAGGCTGTAAAAAGAAAAAAAGAGTGTTCTTAAACCTTCTCAATTGAAAACAGCCATCAAAATATTGTGCTTATACTTAACATGGTTACACGAAGACACATTAGTCATTAGATACTGCACTCCATTCATATTATTCAAAACTTACTAAGTACAATAGAAATATTTTTTATTTCCAAACAAACTGATAAAAAAATATACTGAGTTTGTTATTCACCAAAACCCATACCTCGGGCAGAAGCTCCATATGAGGTAGCTGGATGGGGCCCGCCTAGGTCCCTACTGATGATCAGACCAAGAGGATGGTAAGGTCCAATCATGATGAGCCCAAATATGAAATTTGGTGTCAATCTCATACCTCTTAACCCCTTGATCCGTCACCCACAAGTTTAACAGCTTTAAATATATATATATACACACACACACATATATATATATACATATATTCTTTCTCTTGAAAGGTGTAAAACAGTTGGTGCAGTTGAGACACAATTTTGATTTTTTTTTAGTTTAAATCCATCCACAGCCACATCAGCAGATGGAAATGGGACCCAATTAATACATCTCAATTTTGAATAATAAAAAAAAAAAAACTACCTCATCTTGAAAGGACTCATTGAACGGATGTCTCTCCTTTCTCTTCATCTAACCTCCTCTTTATGTCTCTCTCCTTTCTTAACCTCATCTTCCTCTTTCTCTCACGTTTCTTTCTTTTCTAATTTTCAGGGCCCTCTCTGAATCTCAAATATTTGGTCTTGCTTGCAGTCTCTCATTTCAGCAAGTATAAAAGCAACTAAAAAGGTACGTGAGATTCAAAATTTTCTTCACAGTTGAAAAATGATTGTTACATATATCACTAATTTTGGCTGCAAGGGCTGCCGAAAGAGCATTTGAAGTTTGAACATGAATAGAATGCATAACAATGGTTTTATAATAGGAAAAATATAGTTGGATTGATGCACATGATTCGACAAAGCAGCTAAGGAAGGAAATAAATGGTGCAGATAATCAGCAGTCCATACGCAAGAGGTCGAGTACAAAACATCAACATCATATCCAGAAGAGTGGTGCGTAAATAGGTAATCAAATTCAGCAACAAATGTTCAGATTCATCAATAGATTATTAGATCTGATCCTACAGATAGATTCATATACTAGAGATCAAGGTTGTAATCAGAATTAGAAATAGATTATTAGATCTAAACAATTAAATCCAAAAACAGGAGCTAATCCAGATGCAGACAATCAAATCTGGCATATGATGAAGATCTCAATTATAAGGGCAGTAAAAGAAACCACTTTGTGTCAATGAGAGTGCGGTGAGTGGAAAAGTAACACAAACTAAGATGGAGAGCTATATCGAAGCATGCAAAAAGAAAGAACATAGAAGTGCGGAAAAAAAGTCACGACACCCTACTGCAATTTAAGTGTAATAACCTGTAAGAAGAGCTTAAGAAGAGAATAGTAATTAACAAGATGGTAGTTGCAAGACAAGGGCAAGAACAAATTTTGAAAGGGCACAACATGGAGATAGTTGTAGACTACAATGACAGAGGCTCAGTGGGATAATTCTTTAGGTGTTGTTACAGTTCTATGTAGGTGGGCAGTGCATCAGGTCGAGTCAGGTTCAAGTTGGGTTTAAGCATTGTGGGTGGCATGTATAGGCTCAACCCAAATGTTGACCCAAACAGAACCTGAAAGTTAAAAAGTGATGCAAACTCAAGAAGCCCAATCAATGAGGATCATGCACAGACACGCAATGGACATGGCAGGGGACATGGAATTTACACATAAAAAGTGAAGCATCAGATATGATATGACACGATAAGTTGCCCATTTTGAAGTATTCGTACATCATAGGTTAGATAGACTAGACCCTAGATCATTCAAAAAGGCTTGATCGGGCTAATGGGGTCTTGATCCATCTTAATAAATATCATATCTGAAGATATGCGGTGTGGATCTAATGATCTACAATGAGGAAGCGTGGACAATAAGATTTCATCATTGGACCCACGTATTGGTCCATCGTCCTCTCTATCTTTGAGTTTGAATTTGAATTCGAACGTTTGAACTTAAATTTGAGTTTGAATGATAGGATGAGATTTTAAGGTTTTAATATTATTTAAGCAGGGTAAGGGGATGGAGGTAGTAAAAATAGATCCGAAGAAGTGTAGCTTATACTGCTTATCTGAGGATTTGCCTCAAAATAGATCGGGATGGAGAAACAAAATTCATGTAGCCGACCCCAGTATCGTTGGGACAAGGCTTCGATGATGATCATGTAAGGGACATTCAATTCTAAGTTTGTTATTATTCATCTTTCTCTCAATCAAGGTTGTTGTTCTTAGCAATTTTGCAGTTCCTTCTCCTTAGTTTGAAATTACTAAAGGCTATGTCTGGTTTTGACAACACTATTGGTAAGTAAAATTGCCACTTTCCTCTTTCTAATTGTGTGTCATCACTATTTATTTGAGGATTTGGGTGCTTGGGTTCACAACAATTGGAAACCAAATCCTTTGGCTATGTCAAACCCTAACCCATAATTAGTAATAAGCACATTCACGTATCCAAATCCATGCTCCTTTCTGCGTTTAAGAAAAAAAAATGTCCCACTAATATTCTAAATATTTGAAAAACCTTGCCTTGTGGCAGAAACGAGCGATGCCTCAGTGGTAAGAGCTATGGCTGCCCACCTGTAATGCCCAGGATTGACCCTGACACTGGTAGGGTACTCCCCCGGGTGTATTTGGGTGGAGAACGAGGTGGAGGCGTACTTGGGCAATGTGGAGGGCAATGGAACTAGAGTATACAGGCATAGAACATTCGTAGGCAGAGCAGGCAGTGGATGGAGGACCCCAGGGAATGCCCTTGGGCTGAAGGATTAGGCTAGAAATGAAACTTCTAATTAGCTAAAGAAATTCCACAAACATTATCCCTTTTATAAGTTGATAATTAATTTGGATATTAAATAAATATTTACTTTGCATGGTATTTAACATGTGCATCGCACGGGATTTCATGCTAGTATATATATAATTGTCCCTCGATTCAACCGTCCAGTCCATTTTGATGAGCGCAAAACCCAGGAATCGGTGACTATCAAGGGGGCGTCCCTGTTTTGTTGTCAGATCAGATTGGTGATAGGTGGGGCCTAGCATGCTGCCTCGCATGGATTGCTCTATACAAGATGTATGCACGGGAGCAAATGCCATATATAATGTGCCTTTAACCCTCAAACTTGTAGTTGAGGCAAATGACAATGACAGCCTACAATGCAAATTACATTGCACCACAATTCCTAAACTCACACGATGCTTTTTTTCTTTTTTTCTTTTTGAATATTCAAATCAGGAAATATCTATAAATAATCTCACCATAGAAATATATCCTAATAACTTAGGCATATTGGGTCAGAAGTTTGACTATTGCAAAAACTCCCATCTCTATTCACACCAAATCTTGCTAACATCTCTGCCTGTGCATTTGGGCATCCCTAACATGAAACTATTACAGCATTCTTACTAGCAACATGTCACAACATTAAGCTTGCCCAACAACCCCATGATGCAGTACATGCAAATGTACACAAAAAAATAAATAAAATGAATCATGCGAGATGGGAAAAGACCGCACTTTCATCAGCAGGAGGGTCATACATTACAGGACCTCACATTGTTGAGAGGCCCACTGGCCAACAGAAGGCATAGGCAGGAAATGAATTATACTCCAACCCGAAAACAGACTTATCAGACATTTCTAGCCAGTAAAAGTAAGCAATCATTTCAGCGCCTTCGATCAGATGCCTAGGAATGTTTATACAAGACCTAATCGTGTTCAATGCATCCTATCCTGATCTTTGTATCAAACAATCAGACGTAAAGCTAATGACGCATATACAATTTTCACAGAACAAAGCGCAGACATTGCATCAACCAATTGAACCTCATCAATATCATGATTAACAAAACAAAGCACAATAAAAAAAAAAAAGCAATACATTTCACACAAATTCAACAAACCAGAATCGATCGGCCCAGCTCTCACCTGCTGATACTGCGGCAGAGAATACACGCCCGCAACCGGCGCAGGAGCCGGATAGACGGGAGAGAAGACCGGAGCCGTCGGAATTTTCGCCGGCGGAGGGATTTGCGGCGGCGGAATATAGGGCTTAGGATACTGCTGCGGCATCATGTACTGCCCCTGAGCGGTCTGTTGCTGGAGCGCGGGATCGGATTTCTGGAGATGGAAAGGGAGAGGGAAGTAGGATTGGTTCGTGTACGTGAATTGCGACGAAGTCGAAGCGGATTCCGTCGACATCGATCGATTCGATTTCAAAACCCTAGCAGAAACCGCGTTTCGAATTGCAGATTGGAAGAAGGCAATGAAGCGATTTGGGATTTTAGGGTTTGCGATTTGGAGCTCAAGAACAAGAATACGAATCTAGGGGTTTTTCCGCATACGAAAAGGAAAAGCGAAAGAATCCAGTTCTCGAACTCTCGGAAAGAGGGGTTTCTGGAGAAGTCGCGAGAACGTTTGTTTTGAGGGAAATGGATGTTAACGGGCCTTGTTGGATTGGGTCCGAGTCAGTCTGACCTAGACCGTTTGCAAAGTTTATGCATAGCAAAAGCATATATGCTCAGCTAATTTGGGCCTTTAAAAATATAAAGGTACTGACCTAGCACATTTACTAATGTGAGGGAAAATTCAGTATCCCCGTTATATTGCAGGCCCTAAAAATAAAGCCAATGCAGTTTAGGTTCGCTGGCGTATCCTGATTGATGGAAATAAGGCTAAGATGATGATGATGTTAATTTATTTTATTGGTACTCAATGATGGAGAAGGGATGGCTATCGGCCAACTATACCCACCCCAATTCACACCTGAGCCCATCACAACTTTATAATTTTATTATTATTATTATTACTACTACAACAATTAGTGGGGGCACCTAGCCAAGAAGAGTAGGATCCTTTAGAAGGAAGCCTGCTCACCGCATGAAGAAAGCCTACTCAGTGAGACCGAAGCGAAGGGTTGATCCCAGAAACTAGGGTGCGAAATGCGGTACCAAACAACTAAGCTAGCCCTCAAATAAAAGATTTACACCCATTGCCGAATGAAAAAGTAACTACTTAAATAATTGACTCTCTACTTGGGAGGAATTTATTTTGTGATTTAGAACTTATTTATTATTATAGCATTTGGTAAATTTCTATTTATACTTTTTTAAATTGTAGAGCTTATTTATAAATTATTGCTTTTGCTTCAAAAAAAGGCTAAGGGGCTGCCTTTTTTAGAGTTTTTCTTTAGCTAAAGCGGATGGGGGTACACAATACAAAATTTACGCATTTTGGATGAAAATAACTTAATAAAATTTTCAAAATGACACAAATGGCGGGTTCTACATTATAAAATTCAAAGGGTGGGCCCTAATTACCTCATGAAATAAGTTTTTTTAATAATTTTATCAAAAACCGTAGTTGTAAATTGGAACTTTTATTTTAGACCTTAGTTTAATTAGCTCTTACTAATTATATTAGAGTTTCCAAACAACACCTTAATAAATCTCTATACTACTCGTACACGGATTTTTCAGCTAACAATACCAATGGATCCAAACAGGAACCCTAATTTTATTTGGGTTCACACAACAGACTCTGTCCAAAGCCCTAATTAGAAATGGGTTAAACCATAGACCTACCCTCAGTCTTTTTCAATTTGGGTCCTTTGGATACTTTCTATATTTGGACACCATTGAATAGAGTGGAAAATAAGTTATATTGCTAGGTATTGTGTCAGAAAAATGTGTGGTGGCTGGTTTAAAGCTGATGAATATTGTTTTGAAATGGATGAAACCTGAAACAATTGAAAACGTATAAAAATGATTACTAGGAAAGAAATAGAAAGAGAAGGAAACGTGACTCTTTCTACTAACAGACCACCTAACACTATCAGTTACAAAGAGGAACCATAGCAATTGAGAATCTTATAGTACAATAATTGCAGGTTTTTTTTTTTTTTTTTTTCTCTCAATTAGGATTGTCTTGGTTTGCTACATATTCCACAAGTTCACACCCACCAATGGGTCCACTTCATACACCAACTCGGAAACTCGGTATCTTGACTCAGCAATGAGTAACTCGTTCGAGAATGTTACATAATGAACTAATGGCAGGATTCAAACCAAAGTCCTCAATTTTGTGGTGCAAGTAGTTAACCAGCCGGTGAGCATATACATTATATCATGTCTGGCCTAGCTTAGGAGCCTTTGGCTATGAGTCAGGTTCGATTTTGGATGACCGAGAACTAATCCATAGGGGTACATGTAAATCCTCCTATCATCCACGTGCACTGGATAAAACTATGGAATGATATATTCTTTATTGTTTGTGAAATGAACACATTGAATTCTATGAAAAATGTAGTTTGTCAAATGTCTTGATGGTCTTGATTCAAGTTTGGGTCTGTGCCCTTTATTCAGGTTTGGTTTAGGTCTTTGATTTAAATTTGAGTAATCGCATTGGGTCCTGTACCTTGGACCCAAGTTGGGTCTGAGTCTGGGTCTGGGTATGGTCCCCTTGTAATTTGGACCTAACCGAACCCACCCTAACCCGTTTTCGCCCCTACCTATGCCAGCATTTTTGGCTCGGCTCGGTTGAGTTGCTTCCTGAGTCATTAGTCAACAACGTGATCATCATCTCTAAACAGGATCAATGAACCATACCAACCCAATCAGCAAATAATTCTCAACTAAACTTGTCAGCATTGGATTTCTTTAGGCAGACTGGCCCAAAGCCCATCAATAGGGTATGGAAAGGTCATTTTCTAAACTCTTCTGGGCCACATGTTATTTAGTCTCTGCATTAGATTACATTGGCAGAATAGAAATCTTGTACCTGTGGTTTTTCTCAAGGCATCTCACCATACAATTAATATTACATAAGCACAGACCCTGACTTCTCGCCAGTTATTCTTACCTGTAAACCTGAAATAATAGTGGGAACCAATAATAGGGTTCCTATCAAACTTAAGGAACTCTTCTATCTATATAAATATTCCAAAGTTCCAAGCTGGGACAAGTGTTTTGAAGTTTTTTTCTTGCAGGTCTAATTGCTTTTGCCTATCATCCAACAATCTCTCAACCACTACATTCTTTGAATCTGAGTTCTTCATTCTCTATTTTCCAACCACTCCAAATACACATGGGCTTGAGAGATGTAGAGGCCACACTACCTCCAGGCTTTAGGTTCTACCCAAGAGATGAGGAGTTGATCTGCCACTATCTCTACAAAAGGATTGCCAATGAGATGCAACCATTAGAGACCATGGTTGAGATTGACTTACATACTTGTGAGCCATGGCAACTACCAGGTGAGTGTTCCATTGCATGCTCTCTATATCATCTTCTGCATTAAAAAGGTTGATCAGCACCTTCTCACCAACCATTCAATAATTTTCTAAATTCCAAAAAAATAGTGACTTCTTGCACATGTGGGTTGATCAAACTAGAGATATTATGATAGTTTGAATATTGTTGAAATTTTGTCATTGAAGCTTTTAAGGTTTCAATTGATTTTGAATTGAGTATTACCTTTGGCTTTGAATTGAGCTTAGATGAGGCTATGCTAGGTGCCAATGAGTGGTACTTCTTCAGCTTTCGAGACCACAAATATGCCACTGGTGTGCGTGCGAATCGAATGACTAAGTCTGGCTACTGGAAAGCAACTGGAAAAGATCGCCCAGTGTTTGATCCTACTACACACAAGATTGTTGGGATGCGAAAGACACTAGTTTTCTATCTTGAAAGAGCTCCTAATGGGAAGAAGACTGGTTGGGTCATGCATGAGTTTCGGCTAGAGAGCCTACATATGCCTCCTAAGGTATTTATGCTTGCTTTTCTCATTCAGCTTTAGATGTATTTCATGGAATTCCATGTTCTTGAAGCTAAGGGCATGTTTGGTTGGGAGAAGTTTCTGGAATTTGAGAAATTCATGTTGGGAGGATCTCAGAATTTTTAGTTGTTATATTCTCCAAATTTTCCATATGCTTCTGTACCCAATATGGAATTCTTAATTTTTTAGGACTGAAATGGCATTTCCACACTATGACCAAAACCTACTTACTCGCATTTATATTCTCCCCATCTTTCAATGAATTTTGGGGTTGGAATTCTGACAGAGAGAAGTTTCAATAAAAAGTGCCTGTAATCAAGCAGGCTCTCAGGTCCATTTGAATCTGAAGAAGGCAGAGAAAATGAAGGTGGAGAAAATTGTCCCAATGGACTTGTTTGTGCACCGAAAGGATTCCACGCTCTAAGGATTTCTGATTTTCATGGGAGTGCTGGGAGTTGGGTGAGTGGCATAAGGTTTGGATTTGCTCCTCATCAAAAAAAGGCCTCTCCCATAGAAAATCAAAATCCTTTCTCTTAAAGAAAATCAAATTTATTTTTCTTTCCTTTTTGCAAAGAAAATGTCGCAAACAACAGATAGTAGGCTGCAAGGAAAATCAAAATAATTTTCCTCTATTGCAGAATCCTCTATCGAATAAATGGACCCTATAATTTATATATATATATATATATAAAATAAGTTTTCTACACTTACTTTACTTTTTTACTCTCTACATCCAAATGGGCTACTAATGTAGTTGGTAATCAATTTAGACAACAGTGTGTCAGGCTGGCATGCATAATATCACACGTGTGCATTTTTGTTTGTGTTTGAGAGAGAGAGCTTGTTAAAGTGCTTTTATAATTTTTGGGGTATTAATATCACTATCTTATTTTCTTCCTAGTCTACCAGTCTTTATTTCATCAGCCTTTATATCTTGCTAATATTGTTGTACTCATTAATAGGAGGATTGGGTGCTATGTAGAGTTTTTCAAAGAAGAAACAAAGACCTCTCTGCAAAATCTGGGCTTGAAGTTGAACAAGAAAATATTGGTTCCTCTTCTATACATGCGGATTCATCTCCTCCTCCCACTCACCAAACAATGGCATCCAATAAGAAAATGTTCTCATTCTCTAATATCCTCCAAGAAGCCAACAACCCTCCAAGCACCATGCTAAATCTGGCTCTGTTGCACAATTTTCTTAAGTTTCCCCAGAAAATGGATGATGCACCCATGACTGGGATGAATACTAGAGGTGGAGATGAGTATGGGTTTCTATTGGACTTGGGTTTTGAAAATCAAATCTTGGAGTATGGAGAGTCTCCTACTCTAGAGACCAAATCCTTTTTGGACAATGAAAAGGAGAAGGGGCTTCTTTAGCCTTAATGCCTCTTGGTTGGGGTGTCATTGCCCTATGTTTGAGAATTGAATTATTGACATATTTGTTAGTTTGTCTCATCAGTGATGGATATGATATAATTATGCTGCTGATATTTGTTTGGGGATAAGAAGGGTTCATGTCATATGTATCTGTTTTACACATAATTGCAAGTTAATAATGTTGAGCGGGTCAGGGTGGGTCTCACTGTCAACGGTCTGATTGTTTTTCTTTTAATATACGAGTTCCTGTGCATGTTCTCTTTTTATTTCTAGTTTGGCACTTTACTTTTAAAATCAAGTGAAGTGAAGTGAAATAAAAAGTACGAATAAAATATATAGTGGATTATAATAGTATTTTTTTTTAGTTGTTTGAAATGAAATATTGCTGACTTTTGGTATGAAAAATTGAGTTTGTTTGTCTTTTAGTTAATAAATGTTGTTATTTGATTTTTTGTTGGAAAAGTTGGAGAGAGTTTTGGTAAAAAATGCTTTTGATGTCACTCCATTTGACTTTACAAGTGGAATTACCAAACTAGGCAGAATGAGGTCGTGCGTAGTCCGATTGAAACTTATGTAATGTCTTCAACTTCAAACCAATATCCATATTTTCAAGTGTTTTTTGCATATACCCCTATGGCTTGTAGGATTTGTAAATATGCCCCTATGGTTTTTAGTATTTGCAAATAGGCTCCTTTTTTTTATTTTAATACCTTCCATATCCCCAAAATTGTAGCCTTTCAACCACGATAAGATTCTGGAGTGAAATGACACTTTTGCCCATCTCTTTATACGTATATGCATGCATAATTTCAAAATGTTAGACTTATTTTTCTGTAAACTTATAACATTAATGGTTACTACAGTACATTTAATGTAGAATAACCCTACATAAATTCATTTTTATGAATACATGACTCATTTCATTAAATCCAAATCGATCATAATGACAATCAATGCATGTACTTATAATTTGTTATAATTGATCCAATCCATGCATGACCCACCATTAGATTGAGGAAAGTTTTAAAATACATAATTAGATTTCATATGCATGAGAGAGTTACTGAGATAGAGAACGCATTATGACTGGAAAATAATAATATTTTTATAAATAATGACATGCTCATTTTCGTTTAATGGATGTAAGGGCAAGTTTGTCGTTTTTATAAAAATTCAATACAAACTTCATGGTGGTTGCTCATTCCAATAATTTTGGGGATATAAGAGCTACTAAGATGAAAAGATAGGGATCTATTTATAAATACTAAAACCACAGGGGCCTATTTAAAAATCCTAAAAACCTTAGGGGTATATACAAAAAGCTCTTTTAAAAATCCTCACCACCTTCAAAATCATCTCCAAAGTAGAGGTGTTTGGATAAGTGCATAATATATTATCAACAAGTTTAAATTAATATTATAAGATTTCATAATTATAGAATAAAATACTGTCATATTATTATATAGTGTCACTTATGGTGTTTGGCAATCTTCACAGATTTTAATATACATTTGAAGTTTTTGATAATTTATAAAAAGAACTCACAAGATGATGTACCAAATAAGAAATGGAAGAATATAATCAATTAACCCAACACATGATCCACTAATTAGTAATAACAGGTGTTAATAATCATGGTAAGACCCACATCGTAAAAAAAATATAAGATTAAATTTAAATCATGATATCCAAGCAATGTTGTTTAATTAAGGTGGGTTCACCAAACGTTAGTAACTATACAATAGTACATCTAATGGTGAATATCACAAATGGCCATATATAGCTTTTTTTTTCTTATGAGAAATTATCGTGAGACCCATTTGATGTGGGTAGTCATATTAACGGTAGGAGAGTCATAAAAAAGTGGGACCCATTTAATGATGGCAAACTGATAATTACAATCACACAATTCAATCTTGGTAATCATGGGACCCGGCTAATTTTGGTAGTATGTGACCCATTTAATGTTGGTAATCACAATGAAAGCCCCAAGTGTGACATTTATAGGACTCACCTAATATTGATAATTAACAAGGGCTATGTAGTCGTATATGGCTATAGGACCCACATTAAATTTGTAAGCACTGTGGGGCCAATCTAATAGTGGGATCCATAAATGTTAAAACTTATAGTGGGCCATTATAATTATGGTTGCTCTTTCGTAGTAAGAAAATATTTTTTAAAGATTATTTTATACAACATATCCTTGAATAATATAATATGAAGGTTATTGGAAGAAAGTAAGATATTGTAAAATACTTTCTAAGTTATCCAAACACCTCCTTTTTAGGTGAATAGATTACATTATAAACTAGTAGATAATATAGCACAATATCTTAAATATCTCGTTTCCAAACACCCCATATACTTTCTCTCACAATTTCGAATTCATTTTAAGAGCATAATATAATGTTCTTTAGAATTTAAAGACCGAGTAGTTTCATATAGTTGCTTTTATTGTAATTGGGAAATTATGTTAAACTAAATCAGATATGCCACTTGTTGGCATTTGAGTAAGGTTAGATATTTAAGCACAGTCGTTCCTATAGGCTCTAGACGTTGCAGAAGCACGAATCTAATTGGGGTAGGACACTCTAAACTCGATTAGAATTACGTCGGCTTACATCAAGCACTAGATGCAGAGATTTGTGATTGTCTAGAAGAGATTATCATGATTCACTTTTCATGATCTAAGAAGATGCTAATAGATGGTTCAAATCTTCCGAAGGGTTTTTCTCCATTTCTTGTCACTAATATTTGTTCTTAGTTATGAGTGTTGGTGATTATTAGCAATCACTCTGTCTCATATCTATATTTTTTTTGCTTATTGGGTGATAAGCTTTCAATTCAAATTTGAATGGAGAATGATTACGAAAGAGAGTTGAATCAAATTCTATCGAATCCTTATCCCCTTCACCATAGAAGGTTTAAAACATCCTTTTAAATTCAAGTGGGTTCTCATCCCTACACCACACAATGATTAATACATCTTTTTTTGCAACTATGAGAGTTGCTTGTGATGGGCATCTCTTTGTGATTGGGGTCCACCCACATGTAAACACAAGTGGGGCCCCATCACAGAAGCCAACCGTTTTTTATTTTATTGGTTAGATGCCAGCAATTCCTGCTTTAAATGTTCTTCATTTAAATGATTCAATAATAAAATACAACTAGTATGAACTCCGGCGATTATTATATGGCATAGACATTTAATTTGTCAAGTTCTAATTCATCTAATTAACTCAAACTTTATTTTAAGAGGATTTTACGGGAAAAAACCCCTAAGATGTCCCGTGCACAAAAAAGAAACTCATAATTTATATTGCACAAAAAAGGCCCTCCCAACAATTTTAACATCTTTTTTTTTTACCTTTTAAACTGAGTGACGATATAATCTTTCGTTTCAATTGAGCAGCTACAATATCGTCGCTCGTGTCTTATTCTTCCTCTTTCTCCGTCCCCCACTTCATTTTTCCAAATTCATGTAGAGTAAATACAGAAAGTACCATTTTGAGCTCTTCGTTAGTGCCAACATTTGAAGCCAGTCGTTGATGCTTTGACAGATTATTAAAAAAGCACTTGGGTGTCCAACACAGACGAGATGAACCTTGAGAAGAACCCTCCTCCAATCCACCAGCCTTTCTCCCAACCTCCTCCTCCGGACATTATCGTCCAACCTATAACGTCTACCCTCCACCCACAGACGTCTGCATCACCACCGAACCAGATACCCCCGATCCCTCCCATCAATCTCCTATGGACCTCGATGCCGTTAAAGGTTAACCTTCGAGATCCTATTGAGATGCAGTAGCAACTATCGGGCCAAGGACAACGATTACAACACACAAGGATTTCCCAAGCACTATCCAATATGTGGCCGACCAACACCCTATCGATCGGACGGCCCCCATAGTGGACCTAGATTTCACCCAACTAGAAACCTCAAGGATAGCCCATGGACTAACTCTGATTGCCCAGTTTAATGCTGGTGGGGCTCCATCCAAACAAACCCTATTACGCCTATCAACAGTTTGGTGCTCACATGGTTCGTTGGATTTTCTGGAGCTCCAAAATAGTTTCTTCTTATGTGTCTTCACTGATGAGAGGGACCTGAACAAAGTCCGACTAGGATCCCCGTGGCGGGTAGCTGGTAAGCAGGTCATGGTCACATCATGGACTCCAAATTTTGACTTAACACATGCCTTCATCGCCATACTACCACTATGGATCATGTTGCCTCGTCTTCCTATGGAATGTTTGGACGAATGCCATCTAAGGCGTATCCTGGCACCGATGGGATACCTATGACGCCTGGATGAGGTCACTAGATCAAAAGGGAGAGCTAATAAGCACGTAATGTTTGCAAGAGCTCTAGTAGAAATGGATAGCAGGAACGACCTGGTAGAAGGAGTATACATTCGTTCCCCAGAGGGAATGCAGTTTCAGAAATTAACTATCGAAAGGGAGATTCTACATGCACCCACGTTTTTTGCTTTGCCCACCCACTTTTCAAAAAATACCTAAAATACCCTCATCTTCTATCTCCTGCACATCACCGTTCTCCTCCTTCTCCGCCAGCCTTCTTCCCTTCCTCCTTGCCACCTGCACCCACTGCGCACAACCCTCTTCATCTCCCTCCCTCTTCGCCATCTTCTCCTCTCCCTGCTTCACCCTCTCTATCTCCATTTTTACCCTCCGCCCTGCAACTCTCTCCACCCCACTGCGCACCCATCTATCTCTCCCTCTCTGCCGCCGCCCACTCCATCTCCCCTCTCTCTCCTTCATCTCTCCCCCTCTATTTTCATTCCTTTGTTTCTTTATGTCCATGCTTCACCATATCTCTTCTTCCATCTCCATTTTCCCCTCCGCCCTGCCACTCTTTCCGCCTTCTATTGATCACAGTCTTCTCCTGAGGTGCACGGAGTTTCGGAGCCGTCCACATAGAGAGGTGCACGGCTGGAAAATCCCGTGTATTTTTCATTTACACGGTTGATCATATCCGTGCATAGGTCGCAGTCTTCTCCAAATGTGCACGGAGTTTCGGATCCGTGCACATAGTAAGGTGCACGGCTGGGAAACACCGTGCATTTTTCATTTACAAGGTTTATCAACCTCGTGCATATAAGATATGCACGGCTGCATTTATCCGTCGTCGCACCTCGCAGACCCATTTGTCCCCGTTCCTCCCGCTCTCCGTTTGGGACTGCTTGTCGCCACCGTGGCGTAGGTCTCCCCTTCGGAGATCGCCCGACCGGTGCAATTGTTCGACGGAGAACATATATCTGGAAGCTCTGCGGCCATCCCTCCCGCTCCCTCCTTCTCCTTTTCTCTTTCTGCCTCCCTCTCCCCACCCGCTCCATCTCCCCTCTCCTTCCGCCCGCCCTCTCCCTCTTTCTCCCTTACTCCCTCTACCTCCCTCCCTCCCCGCCCTCCCCGCCCTCTCCATCTCCCTCTCCCCCTCCAGTCTCTCTCTCTGTCCGTCCATTTCTCTATGTTGCTCCCTCCCAGCCTGAGGTCGCCGGAGCAGGGAGAGGGAGAGAGAAGGAAGGAGAGGGAGATGGGTATTTTCGTAATGTGTATTTTTTTTAAAAAAAAGGTGGGTGTGTTCAGCAAACCATGTGGGTGAGTTTAGAATCTCCCCTATCGAAAACCCACCTCTGCATTGTGGTTCCTACCAAAAATTCCTCTTGAATACCTTCTGTCATTCATGCAATAAGAGAAGTCAGGATAAAGGCAAAGCTCCAATGACATCGGTACATCAAGAGCCAAATCCCATAAAAACACCAGTAAGGGAGGTGGAGGACATTACAAACGGTAACTGGATCATGGTCCCAAGCAAGAATCCAGCACGGCGAGGCCCGCTAATGCCCACGGCCTCAAAACAAGGTGGGCAAGCGGGGGCAAAATAGCATAGTCGAAGGCCAATGACGGCACATACGGCGAACAAATACATCCCACTCCAATCAGAACATTCGAGTGGAGAGGCAGTCATGGGGCCTAGAATGAGTAACATCAGTGGAAAGAGTTCTCGGAACCCTACTCTACCGGTCAACCGGCCGGCCAAAACCACTATGCGAAGGCACCAATGGGGACAGTTTCATCACATCGGAAACCAAGCCACCGGGCTGTCAGGGAAAGTGGGCCACCTATAGCACCTGATCAGCGGAAAAAGGAAGTGGTTGTCGTCTCATATGACAAAGGTAAATAGGTGGCGCTAGCACGGAGCAACTTATTCTTCAACGGCAAAGAATTGCTTCCTTCGACAAAAAATTCAAGAGTACTGAGGTCAGGCGCTGCCATTTCAAATTTTGGGGAACAACACTCTATTAGTCCATCTACCGTATCATATAACAGATCTCTAGAAAAACACATGCTGATGAACCATGTAGGACTACCACTGACAGGCCTCTTAACCCAGGAAGACTAGCTTTAGTAGTTCACAGACAGGACCAAAGCTTAATATGTACCACAATACATAGGGATATTGGGGTCATAGTGGATAGGGCGCAACTCGAGATGATGTCCAATCACCGCCCCAAGTCATATCTCTACCATCCATCTTCTCTTTGTTAAATAATGCTTTGGACAATATCGGTCTCGTCACAACACTCATGCCTAGTACCCAATAGAGCTCCTCCATCTTACAGCACCCCTAAAAATAGATACCTCCAACTCTAATTTCCCAGCCACAAATGAACTATCAGACCAATTATCAAACTCCATGCCTTCCATGGGTTCTTCCACTAACCCCGGACCTCTGGCCGATGGGAGTGAAATACCCATGGTCACCAGCAGGCTGGCTACTGGACACTTTCTTCAATCTTTTTTTTTTTTTTTTTTTTTTTGGGGGGGGGGGGGGGGGAGATATGAGCCTGGGAGTCCATCCCCTACCGTTCTTCTGGCCCCATCATCAACTGATCTGGATACCACTCCATTGCCCAACTCCTCTTTCCCACCACCAATGCCACATGCCCACTCCTACGGTGACTGCACATAGGGGAATGGCCCTGAGGGAACCTTCCAATGGGTATGGGACCAGGATAATCTGCCAACTGACGGATCAACCAATGGGCGCGCTCTATTAGCAACCCCCCCAAGATCCGAGATAAAATCCGCCAAAGAAAGGACCTCAGTGGATCTGTTAGAAGTGGATTGGCTGGACCTGGGATTCCTGGACATTCCGGACACCAACTCAATCCCGTAATAGACAGCCAATTCAAAAGGAGACGATCAAAGCAGCAACTATCCATCCTTATCCGTGGGCTCTGCATCTTCTCTCTGGCCCAGCTACAAAGTGTTTTCGGTCTCGAGCCAGGTATGGAAGTTATCTTTCACTTGTATATTAATCATGATAATAAAAACCATGAGCTGGAATGTTAGGGGAGCTGGCATGAAGCCTATCCTTACATGTATACGTGATATGGTTTCTTTTCATGATATGACCATCTTAGTACTACTGGAAAAAAAATATGTGAGACTAGAGCTTCTAGTATTATTTCCAAACTCAGTCAGTTTACCAAGCTAATCAATTAAAAATGGTAATGGTTATTCGAGTGGGATTTGGGTTTTCTGGGACCCAGCTAGGGTGGACTTGTCTCTTATCGACAATAGCCATCAGCACACGACCTTTCAGGCCAATCCTAGAATAGAGCAGGGGCCACCATTCATTTTTACGGCGGTCTATGCCTCACCCAACTACAATTTACACAAGTCTCTTTGGGTGCAACTATAAACAGGGAAACAGTTGGTCTACAGGCACTGAACTGCAAGACCTTTTGGACTTTTCAGAAACTAGAGATTTGGGATTCGTAGGTAACCCATACACATGGTCCGATAATCGAAGCCCACCAAATTGTATTCTGAAAAGGCTGGACCGATGCCTGGGCAATACAGAGTGGCTCCAAAGCTTTGGAGATATGGTGGTACCACACTTGCCGGACCACTGTCCATTTTCTCTTGACCCACAGTAACCTGGATCACAAAAGACCACACTTTTTCAGATTTGAAAGCAAGTGGTTATTGCACCCTGGCTTCCATGAGGTCGTCCAACTGGCATGGGAAAACATTCCTCCGTCCAACCATCGTTCGGCCACAAATTGATAGCTAGGAGGAACTTTCTTCAGCAATGGAGAAGGACCCCCTACGGAGCCCTGGTTACAGTGTTCAAACCAGCTTCAGCGAAGGATTTTCGGGATCCATAGTAGCCCTCGCTACCAATCATCCGTCCACCTCCACCAACTGGAAATAAAACTTCAATCGGATATCTCTTGTAAGTGCTTGCAGTATGAACTGTTCTGGTGGCAACGCTCACGAATCCAATGGTTGAAAGAGGGTGATCAGAATACTAAGTTTTTCCAAAGGGTGGCCAAAATACATTCCAGAAGGAATGCTATCCATCTACTCAAGGATGAGGCCGGAAATATCCTGGAACAAATGGATGATCTCCTAAGCCACTGTGGCACATACTTCAATACCCTGTACAATGAAACGGTCGCAGAAGCAGAGGAGCCGAGGTCTCTACCTCTTTTCATTGATAAGGTGATCACAGAGGAGGATAACCATTCTTTAGTCACTGTCCCAGATGAAAAGGAAGTTAGGAAAGCCGCTTTCACAATCGGTGCTGACAAATCTCCTGACCCAGATGGTTTCAATGGTAAGTTCTACCGGACTTATTGGCATCTACTAGCAGGAGAGGTGGTCCGTATGGTGAGATCATTCTTCAGCATAGGTACATTTGAATCAAAACTGAACGAAACATCTATAATCCTCATTGCCAAAAGGGAAGGAGCATAAAAACTATTAGACTTCCACCAATTAGCCTTTGCAATGTCACTTATAAAATTATTTCAAAACTCTTGGTGACCCGGTTGAGACCTTTGTTAAACAACTGTATCTCCAGCAGTCCGGGAACTTTTTTTTACCAGGGCGGAGAGCAGCCGATAATGTTATTATCGTAAAGGAACTATTACATTCCATGGGCAAAACAAGGAACAAAAGAAATACTGTGAGATAAAATTGGATGTTCAAAAGGCCTATGATAAACTGTCTTGGTCCTTTTTAATTGATTGTTTGCATAATCATGGCTTTTCAGATGACGTGGTCGTGAGTCTCATCCACTGCGTAAAGACTGTCGCTTATAGTTAGACCGTAAATGGCCATCACTCAGAAGTCATTAAACCCTCACAGGGCCTGCTCCAAGGGAACCCTCTATCACCTTATTTGTACATCCTATGTGTAGAAGCCTTGGCAAAGAGACTGTACCAATTGGCAGCTATGAAACCACATTTCTTTCCCGCAGTGGGGCCGGAATCTGAGCGCATACCATTGCTCCAATATGTGGATGACACACTATCTTTATTCGGACAAAAAACCTCGTTGCAAAGAAGGTGACTATGGTACGGAAGTAGGGCAACACACTAATTTGTCAAAGTCAGCTCTTCTTTTCAGCTCAGGGACCACAAGTGCTGATTCCAGAATGGTAAGACACTCCTTAGGGATTCCCAAGGTGAGTTCCGAAATCAACTATCTAGGTGAGTAAATAGGTGTGAGAAACATGCAGTCCAGGACAACCACACTTCTCCTTTCCAGGATTAATAAGAGAATTAATTCCTGGAGAGGATCAGGTACGTAAGGCCCTACCACAATTGGTCTTAATGGCAATGCCCCAATATTTGGTGGGTACCAATGTCTTGTACATAAATTTAGCGGCTAAGATCTCATCCTCACAAGCCAATTTCCTGTGGACATGACAAACATAATATAAAGGTTGGACTCCAGTGGCCTGGAAAACTGTTACTACACCCCGGATAGATGGTGGCTTGGGGGTCAGAGACGTGGAGACACATAACAAGGCGGCTTTCGCCCATCTAGTCTGGCATTTCCTAACATCCCCAAACACCCTATGGAGCAGGATACTTCGTCAAAAATATCTCCGGCATCTGGATTTTCGAGACGTGGAGGTCCGCCCATAAGACTCCAGTCTTTGGCATGGAATCATGCGTCAGAAGGCAACAATTTTAGATAATTAGAGATGGGTTGTTGGAAACGGGATTCAAATTCGGGCACTGGATGATGTTTGGGTGCTATCATATGGTTATCTGCGTGAACATTTAGTACACGAAAATGGGCTAAATTCTTTCCTAAAAACTCTAGGAAGGAGTTCCAAAACTACTGGTTGCAGATTTCATCACTGCTGGGGTTTCACCTCCGAGCTGGGATTACACAAGACTGGGATCCTTGTGGCCTCCGGATATCGTCAATCATTTCAAGGACCTGGGACTAGGTGGATAAGACATCCGATGCTGGAAGGACGAGCCTTAGGGCTCATGCAGATTCAAATGCCATTTACAAACACATTTAATTGCGCCAAATAGGCCCCTCCTTTCCATGGAAGAGTCGGGTCTGTTACTGCCTTCAAAAATTAAAATGTTCAACTAGAAACTCCTTCTGGATCGTTTACCAACTAGACAGCGACTGAGTCGACGGGATTCATCTATACAACCCCTCTGTCCACTCTGTTGGAATGTTTCAGAAACGGTGGACCATCTCTTTGCAACCTACGACTTTGTTAAAATGTTATGGGCCAAAACTCCATCCTCCACTAACATTCAGTCTCCTATGGGTTTAGTAAGGCACTAGTTTTGGTGCAGTACCAACCAAAATGGTAGACGTTATGCATGCATCATCTTCTGACAACTGTGGAAGGCCATAAATCTTTACCTCTTCCAATCATGCCCTCTCAACCCATTCCAGATCATCTCTAGAACCATAGCAACATTGCTGGAGTCTAACATCTCTTCTTTATATGCAGGTACAGGAGCGAGTCTATCAACTGACTGGTGGTTGCCTCTGCCACTCGGCTGGATCAAAGTTAACTTTCATGGCGCATTTGATGAAACAACCGACAAGGCAAGTGTAGGGGGAGTTGCTAGAGACCCTTATGGGAACGTCCTCATGGCCATCACTTCGGAAGTATGTGCTAATCATCCGCTGGAAGTAGAGTTGTTGGCTCTGCAAAGGAGCCTGATCCACTTATACAATACTCCATCCTCCTCAGCAAGCTCTAACCTAGGGATACAGCTTGAGGGGGATTGCCTAGTACTCACCACTACAATAAAAAACTCCGGTCACCTGACTTGGGATATGATGCCTTTTATGGAAGTGAACCATGCACATGCTCGGCACAATGGCGAGCTGGACGGTACATCACTGCAAGAGGTCGGCTAATCGGGTGGCGGATATGCAAGCACATTACACCATCCCTATTGGCACAGGCGAAATCGTATTCCTCTGGCGATAAGAGAAGTGATTGCGGAAGAGAAGTTAAGAGCCACATCATACACAAACTCCTTCTTCAAACACCCAATGGGTGGGCGGATGGGACAACAGAGTGAACTGTTCTTACAACTATAAGGGGATCAACCAGAACTGGACCCAAGCAATAGTCGTCCGCTGAGGACCAACAGCCCACTACCATGACAGCAGCTACACTGGAAACTCTTTGGTACACGAAAGGAAAAATAGTTTATACATTTAGGAGTAGTTTCTTTTGGTTAACATTGATACTCTCCTATATCTTGTTTGTTAGTCAGGTGGTTATGGTTTTGTTAACCCACCAATACATGTTTAGCAACATGTACCTACCTTTTAACGTTGAAGTTCTAACTCCTCTTTACTAATAAAGCACTCCTTTTCGCAAAAAAAGAAGAAGAAAAGGACTTGGGTTTGATGGGTCTTGAAAAGTCCATGATTAACTCGAGAAGGAAGCCGATGATGAGGCTTGGAATGAGGTTTTCGGGCCTTAAGACCGACTGCAAACCATGGGTCTTGCCTCTTTTGCCGCTATTGTTGATGTAAGAGTAAAAACGAAAAGGGATTTAGTTCTTGTAGCAGAAAGAGAAGCGTGATCTAATACAAGGAAGATGGTTATGAGAAAGAGATACATTTTTTGCATGTTGGGATAGGTTTCACCATGAATAGAGCATTCCCCCCCTCCCCACCCTAGAAGGACGGGGAAAGAGAGAGAACAAATGAAGCTTTCAGACCTACCTAGGCCCTCTTCTGGCCAGCACTACCTAGCATCTTCCATAACTCTCTTGGGAAGAAGAGGAAGAAGTTATTATATTAAAATGTTCAAATGAAACGAGCGACGATGACGATATCATCGATCACTCAATGTAAAAGATAAAAATATATACATTAAAATTGGCAGGAGGGCCTTTTTTTATGCAGTAAAAACTATGAAGTCTATTTTCATGTACGGGACATCTAAGGGGTTTTCTTCCGTAAAATCCTCTTATTTTAATGAGGATGTATTTTGTGTATGTCATTCAACATACTTTGAAAAATAGTTTACCCTGAATAATTTGGATGAACTGCTATTATTAAATGTGTTGTTTAGTAAAACATTGAAGGGTAGAAGGAGAAGTATTTCCTTAATTGATAGCATACCAAGTGCTACCCCTACTACACCAAATAAAAGTTTGGGATTAAGACTCATCAGAATATATCAAAATGAGAATGTCTAGAAACTTGAAACTCTATTCTAATGGAAATGCCTTCTGTGCATGAAATTAAAATTAGTTTTAAAATAGTGTACTTTGAACATTTGGTATGAACTCTACTACACAAAAATATGTTGTTCAGTAAATTAGAGCAATTCATTTTATCAGTTGCATAATTAATTGCACCGAAAGTATGTAATTTGCTGGGGACATTTAAATGATGCATTGTTTATAGAAAATCTCTCTCTCTCTCTCTCTCTCTCTCTCTCTCTCTCTCTCTCTCTCTCTCTCTCTCCATTGTGCATAATGCAAAGTCAAAGATTGCCAACCCTACTTAGCATGAATATCATTTGCTAGTGCTTAATAGGGACCTTATTAAAACATGTGAAAATTCAAAACATTAACTTAGTAGGTTACTAAAAATCATTTAGTTCTAATGAAAACCTTATTTTGAGTAAGTTGAATTGTATTATAATTAGTCTTAACAAAAAAGCACATGATGAATTAAAACAAAGGAAACTAACAGTTTCCTTGTTTGATTGGGACTGAATGAATGCAGATTCTTTTAATATATATAATTAATTAACACATGGATTTTACATTTTTACTTATTCCAACCAAAGAAAAGAGAAATTTGACAAAGGAAAACAAAGATCTTGGAGCTTGTGTCCTTTATCATTCTTCTGATATTTTTAGATATCAGAATCTAAAGGTAAGAACTTCATCTCTTCGGGTTATGTAAACATCCTTTCATGTGAAAATTCCCTTTGATTTCTTTTGGAAGGGTAAAGGATTTTCATTCTCACATAAAACCACAAATGCACTCATTAGATATGACAAATTCTGTTCAACTCCTCTCATAGGTGATGGCCCTTTTCTTTTCAAGTGGCCCACTTATGATGACTATTGTCTACCGTTGGATTTAATCACAACAAATTTGCACTTTTTAAATCCATTAAAATTCGAGGCTCTTACATTAATGGTCAAGATATTCTTTGTCACAAACCATATTAACCTAAAGGCATATATTCATAATAAGATCGAAGGGCTTGAATCTTTTATCGGATAGTCTAGACAAGTGTCAACAATTTCACCTTTATTTTTTGAGTTTGGACCAAGATTGACTTTAAAATTGGAATTTCCAAATCATCAGGAAAAATTCTTAATCCTAAATTTGAAATCATGTTAAGATTTTTTTTTCTTACAATAACTTTTTATGAAACCACGTACTCCTATGTTTTTAAAATAAAATTATTGGGTTTAAAATTTAAACAAAATAAAGATACTATGATGAAAAAACTAGGCCTATGTTTTGACATATTAGGATATGTTGGTGTGGCTGCTTTTCCACATAAAAAGTGGGGGAAGCCAAAATACTTTTGATATATAGCTCTAAGGCTCCATGTGTTGGTGTGGCGGAAAAATAAACTAACTTTTTCATGATTCCACGAAAACCATTTTCATTAGGTTTCAAACTTGGTTCTCACCAAAATGAAGAAAAAGTATTTTGCATTACCGATTTTTAGTAGCTCCACACAAACATAGTTTAAGACAAAAAAACTAACATTTCTTTTTAGAAAAAATCTTTCCACCAGCACTTGAGATGTTTTTTTTAAACAATAGCCCATATATGTAGGAAGGGAGTGACATGGCTTTAAAAGTTGTCGTCCCAGGTTAGCATGATATTGGTATTGCTTTTGTCCGAGCATACTTAACTTCGGAGTTCTAACGGGGGTGCATGGCTTTAAAACGTGTCATATTGAGTTAAGATGGGGTTTGACTTATAAGCTCAAGGATCTTGGGTGGTCATATCCAATATGTGACTTGCAAAGACTCTCCATTGGAAGCCCGTGGTTGACCCGCTATGTCCCATGGTTAAGACCAAATTCTTACTTGTGCTCTTTCCAACCAACCAAAGAACGATGCATTTCGAGTCTCTGAATAAAAACTCAACTTTTCTAAAAATGAAAACTA
The DNA here is from genome assembly GCA_012931725.1 of Litsea cubeba. NCBI lineage: Eukaryota > Viridiplantae > Streptophyta > Magnoliopsida > Laurales > Lauraceae > Litsea > Litsea cubeba. The sequence goes on from CM022948.1 coordinate 9,023,510, forward strand.
TATCCCCGAAAACAATAAACTTGGTCAAACGTCCACAAAACTAAACCGTTCTCATCTCTAACGTGCAAAACCCATCAAAAATTATCTAATAAGCCTAAAATTGACATTTTTCCGAAATTTTCAAAATGTCCTTAGCTCTTTTCGAAATTCCGAACTAAGTCCTTTAACCTCTCAAAACTTCCAGAAACTCCTCAAACACTACTCTAACATGTAAACTTGGATAATTAACATCTAAACATGCTTAGATATTATTAAACACAATTAATTAGTGTTAAGTGTAGTACTTTAGGGGCCAAGGTCTTACAGTATGTTTGTATATGTCAATGAAAAATCAATTCTGTAGGCTTTTTCCTCTTCCATGGAAATAAAAATTTTCTAACCCCTTTTTTCCTTTGAATCACCGGAAATTCAGCACATTTTGCACTTTTCCTTGTGGAAAAATAGTCGTACCATATGAGAATTTTACTATAGTGTGTAAACGCATTTCCACAGTTCTAACTTCTTTTTATAGAAAATTGGCTGCACAAAGATGGCCTTATAAAGATAAGGGTAAATTTTAAAAAAGTATAAAACTTTTGGCTCATTTTAAAAAAAGTACAAGAATATTTGAATATTTTAAAAAAGTACAAAAGTTTTTCATGATTCTTTCAATCAAGTCCTCTTCATAAAAAAAATTGAGAAATGACAAAAACACCTTTATATCATTTTTCATATTCTCCCTTTAATAAATCATTTAAGAGAAATGATCAAGTCCAACTCAAAAGACCTAGTGGGGCCCACTTCAACTACCTTTATGCATGGATGGTTAGAAAGGGGGAATTTCAAATGACTAAAATTTTAACTTCATTAAATGGTTATAATCATCAAAATCTTTGGAGATGAAAGAGGTCAAAAAAGATAAAAAGTCTCTCATAAGGGAAGGGTATTTTATGATTTCTTGAAAAAAATTTAGAGAAGAGGACTTGATTGAAAGAATTGTAGAAAAACCTTTGTACTTTTTTGAGTATTCAAATCTTTATGTATTTTTTTTTTTTGAAAATGAGCCAAAAGCTTTATACCTTTTTGAAAACTTCCCTAAAAATAATTTCCTAATTTCCTCAAAAGAGATTAATGACTCATATTAGAGTTGCAAACGGGTATCTGATTCTCCGATTACACAGAAGTTCCAACCAGCAAAAAAGGGGTCTGGAACATATTTTATGTTTTGATTTATAAACGGGTTTAGGTTTGGAACTCAATTTAAGTTCCGACTAATAAACAGGGCCGATTTTGTGTCCATATAGGTTTTGACTCGTGGACCTGGGACCCGACATATGAGTCTTTGATATTGCAAACTGTACCTTAAAATTAATTTTTTTTAATATTTTATATATAATACTGGAGTTAGTAGACTTGATATATTTTTTTAAAAGTTGAATGATATATTTATTTTATGCAAAAATAAAAAATTAAAGAAAAATTAGAATCAATTTCAAAACTAGATTATAGTCCTCTGGATGGACCCAATTCCAAATCTGATATCAATAAAATAGTTCCATATCAAAATCGGACCCGAAACCAAAACTATTATTTAAAAATAAAGGATCCGGATCTAGCTACAGTACGAATTCTATCAGAGCCGTTCTGTTTGCAATCCCTGCACTAGCCGATTGGACGTAACCTTTGGTATTCTTACTTACATATGCATCGCACTTTCCAGTTTCCACCGAGAGTTTAAAGTGTAGTAAACTTGCGAGAGAAATCTCGGTTTTCGAAAAAGGAAAGGCCATAACTCCATCGTGAATGATTATGATAAATCGATGATGGGCCCCCACCTATTTGATTGATTGGTGTTTCGATTGAAAGTACAGAAAACATCGACGTTGGAAAAACAAGGGCCAAAAAATCGGACGGTCGGATCTCAATCTCCGAGGCACTTCTAGTGCCTGACCCGCAAACTGGGACCCATCTTATAGCAGTTTTAAATAGTGGCCCCCACTTATTTCTAGATCGATTTGGTATTTACAGGTTTCTACTTTCTCTATTACAACCAAATTATGGGTCATGGATCCTTGAATCCCCAAACTTTCTAAATTGCAATCCATGGCCTCCAACTTTCTCTAGGATGAGGAATCAAAGATTAACCAATCTTTCTAAATTCCCGGGGGTTCATGATCCATCCATGGTGGGACCCACACCTTTGACGGTTTGGATTGATATGCAGGAGAGTCCTACTCCCTCATAGGATTTTCTTTTTAGAGCAAAAAAAAAAAAAAACCTTCCTTAATGAAGACCAAACCTAATGGCCAATGCAATTGTACACAATACCCTTATAAAGCTGTTTTTATGATCTAGATTTCCATTACAAGAATTGTTAGAAATTCTTTTTTTTCTCTTTAATTGGGTTCTGCTGCTCTTGGATTTTGTTTGGGAAGAAAGGAAGAATAAACATCAAATTTTAGATTTGAGTGCCTTTGTCACCTGATCCACTTTTGTTCTAGTATTAGGTTTGTAATCTTCTTCTCCAACTAATTATATCATTGTTTGACAATAATTATCTTTTTCATCTTTGATGTAACTTTAATTGCTGCCAGTAACTGTTCATCTATGTGATTTTGGGATTTTTTTTTTATGGGTTTTCTTGTTTAGGGTTTTCAGGGTACCTTGTGCTTTTTTACAGTTTCACTTTGTCTTGTTTTGTTTGGAATTTGTTAGAAGGTAGGGCTGGGAGAACAGCCCTAAAACCACTTTGTCTTGTTTTGTTTGGAATTGTTAGAAGGTAGGGCTGGGAGAACAGCCCTAAAACTACACTGCTTTAAAAAAGACTGATTTGGGTTTGGTTTGTTAGAATACTAATTCTTTTCTCTTGTAATTTTTATTGTCTCTTTGTTTTCTTGATTTATTTAACTTGATTACTGTAAGTTGGGTATCTCCTCCACATATTTTTGTATCTACTCCATGATTTAACTGCAGAATAATTGGGCTGTTCCAGAATATGTAAGTTCATGATTTGAAGGATATTACTGAGAATTATATATATATATATATATATATATATATTTGGACAATTTTCATCTTTGGAATTGATTGTTGTCATACTTTTAGGAGATATTGGATGATGAAGCTGATCCTAGATAAGTAGGTTAAAGCTTCTGGGATCACTATGATTTGGCAATGACATATGGATGATTAAGGAGAATTTTGAATGTAGATGTCCAAATATTATTGGTTGGGGGTGTGTCTTGATGCAGCATATGTATGGAAGTTTTGCAGAATGGATGGTCATATATTCTGTTGTAAATTTAGTTCACCTGTTAAATTAGGAAAATAAATCAGGTAACCATGAAAAGAAGAAAAAGTAGTTTGCTATGTGATGTGATTCCAATTTCCACATAGAGATACCAAAGGATTGTGGAATGGGTAATGATCCAGTTTGCCAACTATTCATTCCAATTGCAATTTGGGGTGATCTAAACTTGATCCAATTTGCAAATCGACACACACACACACACACACGTTTTGGGTTTGCCAACCACATTGGCTCGCACAGATGTCATAATGCCATTTGGGGAGCACTTACCCATGCTCAAACCTTACACCTCCTTCGTGGATTAGGTGACTAACTTTCGCACCTCCGGCATTGTTGGTGACCTAGTTTATGGCTTTTGACTCGATATTTAGTATGTTATAATAACTCTGTTAGTTTGTAACTGCCGGTACCAAGCTCGGATAAATGAAGAGAGTGCAAGCTCAGAAAAAGGTGGAGAGTGCATAAGGAATGGTGATAGCCAGCATAAAACTTTTGTCGCAAGTCCACCATGAATTTTGGGAAAACAACATTCTATGATCATGCAAAGGGCAGTCCCCACCATAAGCGACACACAACATCGACACCCGATTGTAGTGAAAAAATTGGAAAAAGGTTCTTGCACCAATTTGGGCGAGTGTGAGTAAAGAAGTTAGTTTAGAAGAGGATGATTTGACTTGCTACTTGGAATTTAGGAACTTTAACATGTAAGAGCATGGAATTAAAGTTGATACAATGAAAGAAAGAAGAGTTAATAGCCCATCTACAGGAAATAAAGTGGAAATGGGATAAAGTTAAGGAATTCATTGATGACTATAAACTCTTATACACATAAAAGAACAATACCAGAAATAGGGTAGGTATAGTCGTAGATAAGGACTAGAAAGAAAAGATTGTAAAGGTAAAGAGATTGGGGTGATAGACTTATCACAGTTAAACTAGTTTTAGAGAGGAAAATAATATATACCATTAGTGCCTATGCTATGCACCCTAAGTAGGATCAATCAAGAGTGTTAGGAGACTATTTTGAGAGGAGATGGATGATTTAATAGAATAAATTCTAATCAGTGAAAAGATTTTCCTAGGGAAGGACTTAAATGGCTATGTGGGAAAGGAAGGGTATGAGATACTGCATGGAGGACAGATATTTTGAGAAAGGAATGAGTTAGGAAACACTATCTTGAAATTTGCGCTTGAATTTAAGCACTTGACTTTGTAATAGCAAAATCTTTAAAAAGAAAAATGAGCATTAATTACCTATTAGCGTGGAATTTATAGGAGTCACATAGATTTTTTTCTACTTAAAATATATGATTGACTAACTTGTAAATTTTGTAAGGTTATTCCTAGAGAGAGTTTGATCACACAACATAAGATAAAAAGTCTTAGATGTTTGTAGTAGTAGGAGAAAGAAAGGGATAGTAAATAGAATATACCCTAAAACAAGGTGAATGAATTTGAAAGGGGAAAGGCTAACAACATTTAGACATAAACTGATCAAGGGGTGAGAATGAAATTTGGAGGGATAAACGATGTTGATGTGGAACTGTTTTTGTATTCCGCGTACTGTGTATCTGTCATCCCTTGTGAGTTTTATGTTAAAATTCACGGGAGTAAATATGGTTTCGGCTCCGATTATCTCGAATTGATTAATTTCGGGTTCGGGTCGTGACAGGAACCAAATGGATGACTGTATTAGAAGAGTTGCAGTAGAGATGCTTGGAGAGTTGAAATGGAAAAGATAATTTAATAAAGAAACTTGAACGTGGAGAAAAGACATTGTTGCAAAGTTTGGTAGATAACTAAGAATATGAAAAATTATGAAATGTATAATAAGGCAAAGAAAGAAATTAAGAAAGTAGTAAGTGATGGAAAGTCTATAGCATATGATGACCTGTATAATAAGTTAGAAACAAGAGAAAGAGAAATATTTTCAAGCTTGCAGAAAGAGGGAAAGGAAACGTAGGGATTTTGACCATGTCAGATGTATAAGGAGTGATGGTCAAAAGGTTTCAATGAATGACAATGATATTTAAAAATATGGAGAGAATATTTTTAATAAACTTTTAATAAAGATTCAATAAGAGGATTAGAAATGAAAAAGGATATTTCATCAGTAGGGCATACTTTCCACTGCAAAATTAGGGCAGCTGAAGTAAAGAAAACATTGGCAAGAAATGGGATCAGATTGAGCATCTTGAAAATGCTTAGGAGGAATTGGATGGATTTGGTTAACTAGGCTTTTCAATAAGGTATTAAGGACAAAGAAAATGCCGGATGAGCGGAGAACAAGTGTTGTAGCAGCAATATATAAGAATAAAGGGGATATAAAAAGCTGTACTATTTATCACGGGATCAAACTTATATGTCATAATATGGAGCTATGGGAAAGAGTAATGGAGCAAAGACTTAGACAAAAAATCAAGATATCTAGATCAATTTGGTTTCATGTCAAGAGGGTCAACTATGGAAACTATCTTTTCATTTAGACGATTAACAAAAATAATACCGAGAAAAGAGGAAAATCTTCATATGGTCTTGATCGATTTAGAGAAATCCTATGACATGGTACATAGAAATTTGACCTAAAAGGTTTTAAATAAAAATGGTGTCTTTAGAGGTTATATTGACATCATTAAAGATATGTATAGCGGAGCGGTAACGAATGTAAGAACTACTTGTAGAGAGACAAGTGAGTTTCTAATGACTATAGGCTTAGGTTTAAGCCTTTATCTCTTTGCACTTATTATAGACCAGTTAACTCCTCATATTCAAGAGGAGGTACCTTAGTGTATATTTGTTCGCGGATGATACTGTGTTTGTGGATGAAACAAAAGATGACGTGAATGGAAAATTTGAGAGATGGCGGGACATTTTAAAATCCAAGGGCTTCAAAATAAGTCATAAATGACTAAATATATGAGTAACAACTTTAGTGGGGATGTGCAAAGAGCTGAAAATCCCATGAGAATTGAAGCTCAAGAAATACTACAAAGAGAGTCTTTCTGATACCTTGGCTCTATTATTAGTAAGGATGGGAGATTGAGGAAGGTGTTGAACAAAGGATAAGAGTTGGATGGTTGTAGTGGAGACTTTTTCTTAAGTTTTTTGTGATCAACACATGCCAACAAGATTTAAGAAAAAACTTCACAAAACAACAATTAGACCAGTTATGACCTATGGAGCAGAATGTTGGCCGATTAGGAAACAACACATGCAAAAAGTGAGTTTAAAAGAGATGAGAATGTGGGATGGATGTGTGGTAAAACTATAAAAGCTACAATCAGAAATGAGCGCATTCAAAAGCATTCAAGGGTAGCATCAATAGATGATAAAATTAGAGAGACTTGTTTGCGATGGTTTAACACAAGCCAAAAACGGCGCCGGTGAGGAAAAGTTTCTCCATGAAGGTTGATGGCCCCTCAAGGAAATGGGTATGCCGATGAGGATATGGATGGAAGTAGTAAGAATGGATCTAAAGAAGTGCTACAGCCTATCCAGGGATTTGGCTCATGATAGATTGGAATGATGATGCAAAATTCATGTAGTTGACCCCAACATAGTTGAGACAAGGGTTTGATGGATGATGATGACGACGAAAAGAAGTTGAAGAAGCAGAGGAGTCCTTTGTTTTGAAAAGTCTTATCTATGAGAACTGTTTGTGTTGGTGGAGGATAATTTTGATGCTTCACACAGGAAAATCCTGTGGAAACGCATCCCAAGAGCATGATCTTGGCGAAAAGTTCCCAAGGAGCTGATTTCATGTGAAGTTAAAGATTTTGAAATCCTTTGAGACTCTTGCTTGGAACAAATTGTAAAAAAGGAAGATTCAACTAAAGTGCAAATGCTACCTACATGACAGCCTGTTCTCACAAATTTGTTCCAACGTCCAATCCATGCCCATTACCATGAACTTGATCAGAATAATATCTTATAGTGGGCTTGGATCTTGATAGGTTTCCATAGGGCATGTGTTATGACCAATGCTAAACATGCAAGAGATAGTTCTGAAGAAATTTATGTGGCTACTCACATCTTCTAATCAGAGAAATTGTCAAAAAGTGGAAAAAAATTCTAAGAAACTAGGGAACACACAAATCTTGATCTTTTGGCTTAGATGAAGTGGTTATATTTTCATCAATCACATAATGGAGGGCCATTTGGTGAATAAAATGGCACAAAAATGGGGCAAAATTGGTCTCATTTGAAAGACTATTTAGTCGCCTCTTCAATGTGCCCAAGCTCACATGATTTTGACTATATGTCAGGTTATGGCCAAAACAAGGGCACGGTAGTGTTAAATGAAAGTTCAAGTTATGGGTTGTTACATGTTTCTAATTTTCATTGGTAAGTAGGTGAGGAGCCCATAGCACAGCTGGAAGATGATTGGTCACAATCTTATTTGTGTGCTATGCTGGAAGGTAATTGTTTGCAATCTTATTTGTTCATAGTTTCTAATTAGGTTTTGAAGTCTTTAACTTTGTTGGAGGGCTTTATTTTTAGGAGTTTTAGAGTAGAAATCTTTTAGCCAATCTGAGATGGATGGGATAAGGCTCTGATGATGACAATGAAAAGGAAGCAGGGTAGGGGTACTTCAAAAGTTTCTTTCTTTTAGAAGTATAGTTTAATTAGAATTTAGATGTTTGTTTCTAGTTAGCTTAGTTTTAGAATGTTTAGTTTGTGGCAAGTTGGATTGAGACTCTTTCTAGAAGTATAAAGTTGATTTTTGTAGCTCCTCTGGTGGATGTAAATAAGGTGTTAAGAGAGTTGCCAGCTTAGAGTGACTATCAGTTACTACTGATATTTCTACTTTCAAGTTTTCTTTTTTCTTTGTTATTGTCTCTCCATCCGCGCTTTCTCCCTTTATCTCATTCCCTCCTTTTTCTCTTTATAACTAATTTATACTTACTGGCCATCTACTATTTTTTCTTCTCTTCTTTAATTGTTCTTTTTGTTTTTTTTTTCTGGTGATAAAGGTGTTTATAGAGTATCAATTGAGAGCAGTTGTGGTTGACCATACAATAGACTTGGTAACTAGCTTCATCATTTGATAAGTGTGCTTCTGCTTGATGTTTTTTAGTATGCAACTATGAAAATAAGTGATAGTTACTAGGTTCTTTTCTAGAGCAAGGGTAAAGGGGAACATCACATTCCTTTTCTTCCTATTTTTAGTTATTCTTGGTTTGATTGAGTAATCACTTAGTGTTCTGTATTGGTTCTTGTTAATCAATTATTTCATTGTCTTTTATAGAGTTTTGGTATTCTGCTCATGCATGAATTTTTGGAACAGTTTCATGATGACATCTCTCTTCAAGTACTTTCTACAATGGAACTGCAGAAAGAAATTTAGTTCTGATCCTTTATGCTTATCTGTTTATTGCAGAAAGTTCTTTCAATATATTCTTTCAGATATTCATTCAGCATCTCAACTGGTCCACGCCATAGTTTGTATACATCTCCTGGCAACTTTGTCGGCATTAATGGATTCTACATTGACAGAGGTATATGGTTCTATGGCGAGTCAGACTGAAAACATTGATTGTGTTTCATATTTTATATAGCACATATTAACAGTATACTTCGTCCTTCTATAGACAGAATATAAATTTTGTTCCTTTGTGTCATTTGCTCAGCCCTTGTGGGGTCAACTTTTTTGTGACCCAAACCATTCACCTGCTGAAAAACTATTGTAGATGAAAGTACCCCACAAATTGCTCTCTTCAGAAGTTCAGATGATTCTGTTTAATATGTGCCTCATGAAATGTGGATCATTGGCCATCATGTTTTACAAACTGATTCTTCAATATTTGGTTCTCTGATTAGAATTAATTAATTCAATGAATGAAATAATATCTGAGCTTGACTGTTTTCTTGATTTTATGTTAATATTTGTATTCTAATCTTTTCATACATTTATTCATTGTCTCAGATGAGTTTAACTGATTCTTGAGTCTTGGATTGCAACAGGTAACTGGAAGGTGGCATCCAGAAGACGCCAGCAGGCCAATCCTTGATGAAGTTCCTGTCTTTTACCCAAATGAAGAGGTTCTTGTCAATTCTTTTTTGAGATGTTTATCATTCATTTGAATGTAAAATTCAAAAAGTCTGAATGGTTTAGTTTTCGGAAGAATGTTAACTGTGCATTCTCGGTGGCATGGAAATTGGAGAACACATCCAGGATGTTGTTTTCCAACTTTCTGCGTAGAACAGTTATCCATTGCAATTCCATTTGGAGTGGAATTGTTGGAAAATTTCCCAACTAATGAGTTTTTTTTTTATTTAATTACCCAACAGAATTTATAATCATCAAATTTACTAAAATATTGAGACAGATTAAATATTGAGACAGATTTTGACTTGGGCAGTGGACTACATCTAGTTTCAATCTTTGATATTTAATATATGGCTAATTCACTGTTCTGCTATTTGATTTGAAATTTGATATATGAAAGCAATGGATATAATTAGGATGTTATGAATTCTGACTTTTGATGGATTTTTGAACTATATCTTCAGGAGTTTAAAGACTCTTTCAAGTATATTGCAAGTATTCGCCAACGTGCAGAGCCATATGGTCTCTGCCGCATCATTCCTCCTCCTTCCTGGAATCCTCTTTGCTGTCTGAAGGAAAAGACTGTATGGGGAAATTCTAGTTTTTCCACTAGTGTTCAACAACTTGATATGCTTCAAAACCGAAAGTCAACAAGAAAGATGCCTAGAAATCATATGCGGAAAAGAAGACGAATCTCGAGAAAGGGAATCGATGACGCCAAAGAGTTTGGTTTTGAACCTGGTGTGAAGTTCACTTTTGAAAAATTTCAGAAGTTTGCAGATGATTTCAAGGAGCAATATTTTTGCATGAAGAATGCTGACAACAAGGACAATCTTCAACAGCAATGGGAGCCAAGTATGGAGAATATCGAAGGCGAATATTGGCGGATTGTTGAGAAGCCAACTGAAGAGATAGAGGTATGAAATATGATTAGAAAAGTTTATGGGGAGCTTTGGATATTTGACACAAGGACATGCATATTATCCTGTGATCCTAAATTTTTAACTTTATACAACCAGGACCCTACAGTTTGGTGATTCAGATTTTAGACTGTTGATCTGATAGGCTTGCGCTGTAGATGGAAGATGGCCAAGAATATCTCCCAAATGGAGAGAGTGTAGCCTGAAATCTTGTGAAAATTTTCATTCGCATGTAGACCAATGCTGCATTCTATTCTTATCTTAATTTTTTCAGTTTCATGCCTTCAGTATTAAGTGTTAAGACTATCTTTTCTGGGATATGTCTGGATTATATCACATTGGCACCTGGGTGGGTGACTTCTACCAATGCAGCTTCTGAGTGCTGGCAGAGCTATATGCCCAAATTCAGTTATGATCATTTTCGTTGCCGTCTATTTTCAAGTAGCCAATTGAATGGTTAGGACTCTCTCCTTTGGGAATCTTTGGGGCAAGGTCAGACGCCATTAGATCAGCAGTCAAGATCAGCAAACTTGGGACCTCTTGTACAAAGTCATCTCCTGTTGTCTGTTGATACTAGTTGTACTATCAGGCCAAGGATTTTCTTGACAGAGATTATGAGCGTGATCGGGGTGGTAACCCATTCAAAGAATATCTTGACCACAGTTGAGAGAGAGAGAGAGAGAGAGAGAGAGAGAGAGAGCATGTGTGCACCTGAATGCATGTGCTACTGTTGAGTATTAATTTATGCTGCTGTGTTTTGTAGGTTCTCTATGGGGCCGATATTCAAACTGCTGTGTTCGGGAGTGGGTTTCCTAAATCTTCCACTGAGGCAATGGATTCTGATAGCAAGGACAAGTATGTCAAGTCAGAATGGAATCTGAATAACATTTCCCGGCTCCCGGGGTCTATGCTTTCTTTTGAAAGTGGGGACATTTCTGGTGTTATGTTGCCATGGTTATATGTCGGAATGTGCTTTTCATCATTTTGTTGGGTAAGATGCAAATTATCTGGCCATTGAACATTATCATGCTTGTTTCATGGGAACATTTCATATAGAGATTTCTTTTGCTCTTTTAGATTCTGTTGTAGGACAGTTAGTGTTAATGTTACGTAGATGTGGGTTCTTATAGCTGTTTTATTGGACATTCTTGTTTGACTTGAGTTATATTCTGTGGGGACAGCATGTTGAGGATCACCATTTGTATTCGTTGAATTACTTGCACTGGGGTGCTCCAAAAGTTTGGTATGGGGTTCCAGGAAAAGATGCCTCAAAGTTTGAAGCAACCATGAAGAAGCATTTGCCAGACTTATTTGAACAACAGCCTGACTTGCTCCATAAGCTTGTGAGTAACGACTGTACTTTATTATTTTCGTTGAAATATGTTCTATGCTATGGGTAGATACAGTGTGTCCGTTGTCAAATCTTCAATGAGCACGAGACCGGTTGATATGTTATCTGTATCAGTATGATATTATTTATCTTAGTATGTTACAATCATTTGTATCAGAGAGAGAGAGAGAGAGAGAGAGAGAGAGAGAGAGTCCATCCACAAGGATAGAACTACACCAGAGCTATATGCAAGAAGTGTTGGTGCAGCCCAGCCAAGATCACGGTGAAGATCTATACCTCTGACGGTGAGATCAAGTCTTCTGACTCAAGCCCTAAGTTCACTTAGGAGAAAATACCCAAAGAAGAACTCACATAGAACCTTCTGAAATTTTATTATCAAAATAGCATACCCTACAATCAAACATACCTCTCTATTTATAATGGAGGAATGGTCTAATAAGGAAATACAATTATTTAGTGATTGCTAAAATCACTCCCTAAAATCTCTAACTAAATCAAATAACTAAAACCTCTCTGATTAAGTCAAATCCCTAATTATATCAAATCACTAAAATTACTAAACTATTTAAAGAAAGCAAATCATTGTAGGGTTCCTTGGTGGGACCCATTAGTGGGGCCTCTTCTTCTTAAATCGCACTGCATCAAGTGTCATGTTACCTCTGCAACTTGTAGTTGTTTCTAATTTGACCCTTTATAAATGCTTGTTTTTATTAATATACTTCTTTTAGTGATAGAAAAAGGAGATGGAGAATATAACATGGAAACTTTGTGAATTTCTTTTCCTTTTCTTGTAAGAAGTGTGTGCCCGCCTTCAATATGTAATTTAGGTATGACATTTTTTTTCGAACTAATTGAAGTATGCAAATGGCTTTGTTTCATAGGCATTTTGCACTATGGGTTTTCCTTTCATCTCAACTGCTGTATTAGTATATTTGAGCTATTGTTTACAATGCTTGGTTGAGGGAAACAGAAGTTTTTTTTTTCAATAAAGAGTACAGATGGGTCGTTAATGTATGATGATTATCCCATTCCCATCATCAGCTAGGCTTTGCACTGATATTTCTCCAATCAGTTTATCCTTGATTTGTGATTGGTCTCTTGGAAAAGGGCAGAACTATCGATGGGCCACATTTTAAAGAGGGCAATTCTGCATAGGATCACCTGATAAGGGATCTTTTATCAGCAATTGGATCCATCATATGAACAGTTTGAAGCTAAATCACCAAAAGCTTACCCATCGAATAACTAAATTACCTAACATAGCTGCCAAAATGAAGGCAGATTTACATGTGTGCTTGGTATAATATTGTAGATCTTTCTGACTTTATTATTTTGGACAGGTCACACAATTGTCTCCTTCTATATTTAAGTCCGAGGGTGTACCAGTTTACCGTTGTGTTCAGCATCCCAGGGAGTTCGTACTCACTTTTCCCCCGAGCATACCATGCAGGATTCAATAGCGGCTTTAACTGTGCAGAGGCATTAAACATGGCTCCTATTGATTGGTTGCCTTATGGACAGAGAGCTGTGGAGCTCTATCATGAGCAGGGGCGTAGCACAACTCTTTCTCATGACAAATTGTTGCTAGGGGCAGCAAGGGAAGCGGTGAGAGCTCACTGGGAACTTCAGTTACTGAGAAAGGACACCTTTAATAACTTGAGATGGAAAGATGTCACTGGAAAGAATGGGATCTTAACACAAGCACTCAAGGTAGTATCTAACAAGGATCTCTACTTTAAGAAAGTCTTACTTTTTCTTTCATTAAAAGATAGGAACTACATTGTCATATTATTTCTGCCATGTAACTTGCTGCAGTGTTGGACCCTTTAATTCTCTGTGATAGGAGTGTGTTTGGTAGAGCATTGACGTTCATGTTGTCCTTTTTATCCTTCTCTTGTGTAGGATCGTGTTCTTATTGAGGGTATTCGAAGAAAATGTTTTGCTTCACAGTCAATGAAGATGGATATTGACTTTGATGCGAATACTGAGAGGGAATGCATCATATGTCACTATGACCTGCACCTATCTGCAGTAGGCTGTCAGTGTTCTCCTGGACGATATGCTTGCTTGATGCATGCAAAGCAACTTTGCTCATGTGCTTGGACCATGAGGTCTTTCCTATTTCGCTATGAGCTTGATGAGTTGAATCTCCTAGCTGAAGCTCTGGGAGGAAGACTGAGCGCAATATACAGGTGGGCAAATAAACACCTTGGACTGTCATTGAGTTCCTATGGCAGAAGGAGCAATTCACAAGAATCTAAACCAATTGGTGGTGAACTCTCAACAGGAGGAGCAAAACAGAAAGAGGAGGGACCATCAATTGCAACCAGTTCAGCTGTCGTTGCTGAGAGTACTGGACTATGTAAAGAAATCAACACAACCATGTCACAGATCTCTTCTCCTGAAGTAGAGAAAGAGAGAGAACAAAGAAGACTGAATTCAACTGGTACTGTAATTGGTCCCTCTATGCAACAAGAAGAAAGAAACCAATTGCCATCTGTAAATTCTCAAACAAATAATAGGAAGGAGTTAGGAGATATGAACAAACAATATATACAGGGTACGTCATTATCTGAAATGAATATCAATAATCACAGTATTCAGTTTAACAAAGGGGCCTTAAGTTCAAATTCAAGTTCATTAATCTTTCCGGTTTATAAGCTTTTTCAAGAGGACAGTCCATACTGTGCAAGAATTTTTACTGAAGCAAATTCTCAACAGTTCTCTATCTCAGCTCCTGAGGATAAGCATTTGAGAAACTGTAATACATTGGAAACCTAAACAGAACAGATTTCCATTATCAGGGAGCAGCAATGTTACTAATGACAATGAAGGTGAAGATGCACATGAGTCAATGTACAATCTGAAGTATTCAGAAATTCCAGTGAGGCTAACAGAATCGGATGGTAAGGTGACTTCTTGCAATTATCAGGACCAAATTTTGAATACGCGCAGGACTAATGCCTCCATGATGAATGAAAGAGACACTAATGATCTGATTATGGAAAGGATGAAGTATGCCTTGCGCTCTGTGAATAAGAAAGTTGGAGATCGTGGTACTGGTGAAACAAGCAAGAACAAGAATAACGTGTCGACCGAAACTTTTTTTCAAAGCGCCACTTACAATACGAAATATGTTGGGGAAGCTTTAGTAAAGCAAATTCAGGATTCTGAACCTTGTAAATTGGCAAACACTGGGGATGTCCATCGGCATCACTACCTTAATGGCAGTGTGAAATCGATTAACTCATCTGAGGATGGAAAATCCACTGTTGATTTCTGTTCAAAGGTGGAGAACACATCACGGTCTGATTTGAGAAGCCCGAGTTGCAGAGCAGAAAATTGTGACAGCTTTTGTAGCCAGGAGGATCCTTCCATTGCAAATGTGGCGGGAATTAACTAGTAGTAGAACCTCTGGAATATGGTGTGGTGTTGCCCGGAAAGTTGTGGTCCAACAGTAAGACTAATTCCCTAAGGGTATGTTGCATACAGTCCATATGTTTCATAACTAAGTACTTTCAAGGATGATGTTTCTTTTCAAGAAATATTTTTTTCCTCATGTGTTTTTCTCCTCATAACTGCAGGTTTCAGAAGTCGAGTTAGGTACCTGAGTGTGCTTGATCCAGCAGAAATGTGCTACTACATCTCGGAAATCCTGGATGCAGCGTTGCCTGGGCCTGTTTTTTATGGTAATATCTCTTTGATATGAATGTTTTCGATGTCTTTTACTCAATCAGTTATTGCTTACACTGAGTCTTATAATCTGAAATTTTGGATTCTGTTTTTAAAGCTAGTAATGTTTCTTAGGATATGTGATATTATAAACTAGCTATCAATCTTTCTAAGGAGAATTTTCTCTTGCTGACATTCCCACATACGGACCGTTGTCACGGTCGGCGGCTCGGCACCTTTAAATTCAGGGCGGTCCTTCTCTTTTGACAGGACCGCGTCTCTTTCTTCTCCCCGAGGGGAATGCCCACATGCAGCGTTCCTAAAAATGATAATTCCACCCATTCTGGAGTCATTGGATAGCCATTGGCAATTGTTGAGTCAACTGATTTGACTGAAGCTGAAATCATCTTGTTTCTTTGACATTCCCTGGCACAGCTGTCTCACATGCAGCATGTGCATGTCATGGCTCCATGTTTGACATATGACGTTCATGCTTGATTAGAATATGAGATTTATTTAAGTAAGCTGTGCTTTTTTTCTAGGCCTTTGAGGCTTGTAGGAAGTCTACTATTATGGTTATCATCCTTTTTCTTACACTTCATGTGGAAAACCAAGGTAGAATTTCCTATTCTAGGAAAAGAATTGCAAGAAGCAACCACACCCTTACTTTAGTCAAAATGTTTAAAATACTATAACAACTTGTGGCCTGATTCTACAGCTTGTTTGGTTCTAGGCCTAAAATTCTTTTGCATTGCTATCTGATTTGAATGACTACGAATTTTGAGTCTTAATTCTGATAAACCCAACAAATGGCAAATCTGGCACTTAGGAAATACAGTAGATGTGTTTATATTTGGTATAATCAATGAAGAATCTAACCTCCCATCTTTCTTGGTTACCAGGTATTGGTAGAGCAATGCCCAAGTGAAGTTTTCATTAATCTCTCTGCTGATAAATGCTGGGATATGGTGAGGGAGAGAGTGAATCAGAAAATTATGGATCAGAGTAGCTTGGGCAAAACAAACCTTCCTCCTCTGCTGCCTTTAGGGTGCTTGAATGGCCTTGAAATGTTTGGATTTTGTACACCAGCAATCATTCAGGTAAATCTATGGAAAAACTCTAGGAAGACAGCTGAATTATATAATTAAGGCTTCTGTTTTGGCATGCATTTGATCTACCTTTGAGAACTAGGGGCAAGATCAATTGAACTTTGCCTTGGGGAAGTTGTGGAAATGTCAAGTTTCCCTGAGCTTTCCTGGGATCTAATAATTGTAACATTAGAATTGCAAACCTCACTTTGTTTTCCTTTAGGGGGTCATTTGTTTGCACCTCATTTTCATATGTAAATGATTCACATGCCTAATGGCTATGCTTGTAGTGCATAAATGAGTTGTGAAAATGGTGCAGAAACAAGGTCATTTATACGCCAAAATTTTTCGCACCTACACAGGTGTGGAAGTGATTCACACCCCTTGTTGCAAAAAGGTGCCGGTATACATTCCATACGGATATTTTTTTTCTCTTGTGGGCCCCATCAAAGACCTTTATTTTTTCCTTTCCCGTGGCCCCTATATTTGTAATCCAAACAGTTCAATTTCTTTATTGGACTAATAAACCCCATGATATTGAAGCCGATTATCTTAAATCTTTATAGATTTTGAGTAATTTGTGAAAATGTCCCAAACTATAGATCTAATTTTCTACACTTCTGTGGGCCCTCATATTCCAAATAGGTCTGGACACATTGTTTCCTATCTTAATTCGTCATTGATTTTGAGAAAAAATGTGAAAAACATTTAAAAAATCCAAATATATCTGAAACTGTTGGATGTACTTGTTTACTCATGTGAAAATGGTGATTTTCACAAACATGGTAATGTGTTTCACAGGTATAACATTTACATATGTAGCGTTTACATATGTAAATCTCATTTTCCAATCACATGTACAAGGCAAACGACCACTTAGTCTTTCTTCGTCATTTTGTGGGTTTTAATCCAAAAAAAGACTTGGAATAACTCTTAGAATCTTTTTTTTTTTTAAATGGTGAAAACTATAGAATCTTAGAAGCTATGCAACATTGGTGGGAACTGAATTCCCAGAAGATTTCCATGTTTTAGATGTTGCTGGGACACATTAGAGGATGTTCTAAAAAATCTCCTGGCAATGTATTACAAAACTCCAAACTGATGTAATCTTGTAAGATCATATCTTTGCACATTCATAACAGCCTCATTATTTTCATGGAGGCAGCTTATAACCTATGTATCTGGATAGTTTGGAAATATGTATATGGATAAAATTACTTTTCAGTCAAATATGTCTTTTCTATTAGATTTGATCAAGTCCTGTTCTTGAAGAATGCTTTTATCCATATTCCGTAAACTGAATGGATTAACTTTCTCATTTAAGATGCTAAACTTTCTACATGGTGCATCTTCCACCGGAAATGAATCACTTATTTCAGCAGTCCTTGATATTAACAGTTTTCCATGGTTTTGCTAGTGTTCTTGTTATTTAGGTATTACATTCAGTTATCAAACCAAAAAATACACTAGATCCTAGTTTCTCCAGATTTGAAACTTCATTTTATATTTGAGTACAATCAATCAGACACATGGTTGAGTGCCTGATCTGAGTCTCTGGAGGTTAAAACTCCTCATCTAATTCACTGATCACTACTTTTTATGGGTTAGATTAAATCTTCATGGGGTTTTCCCAGCACCTGAATGGTGGGTCTTGATCAAGTTTCTTAGGCCATTTTTGAATGCTTGGTGAGGCATAATGTACACGATTTCTCTTTTTATTACCTTAATGTCCCGGTAAACTGTAGCCAAATGGTCCATCACAAAAGGTTCTCATACTCATTGCCCAGAAAAGTGAACTTTGCTTGCCTCACCTACTACTAATTTTCAGCATCATTTAACATGAACTGGGTTACCTCAATTTGAGCCTAATATTGATTTTTCTACTCATTTCTTTATTCTGACAGGCCATAGAGGCAATAGATTGCAAGCACATCTGCTCAGAGTACTGGAACTGCAGACCCAGAAACCCAAAACAAGATTCCCAACAGGTTAGTACCGCGAAGGATATCCTACACAAGATTAAGGAGGAACCAAATGACACAGAGTTCAATAACAAAGAGAATCCAACCCTCATAGGCCTATTCAAGAAGGCAAACCTTGAAGAGTTGTGCTCTTTACTGAACATGCTAAGTGGTAATGAATTCAACTCTAATCAAGAAGCGTTGGTTCGACTTCTCAACAGAGAGATTCAAGACCGAAGGAACAACAGTTTTGGGCTCAGATGATCTTCTGGTGGAAATGTGGTCCTGTGATTTTGTAATTGATAATTGTTGTCCCAACTACATGAATTTTGTTTCGCCATTCCGGCCTATCTTGGGCCAAATCCTCAGATATGATACACTTCTTCAATTCCATCCTTACTACTTCAATCCATTTTTTAATTTATCATTCGAACTCCTCTAATTCTATCACCATCTTGCCCATCAACCTTTTGTATTTGAGTGTACATATATCCTAGCTGATTTTGTAAGACAAAACAAATTGGTAACATAATAGTCAGAAATGTACAAAATTCAATTGTTAAGTGTATTATTTATCTCGGATCGTGATCATGGTTTTAGATTATTTATTGATGGAAGATGTTCTCCCACGAGTAATAAGATGTAGGAAAAACGGATCGATGCCTTCATCATGGGCACCTGCATTTAATTACATATTTGTATGTCCAGATTCCTATTTAAAGTGATATGCACCATTGGATTGGTTACATATATAAGACATAAATACATTTCTTACACAACTAAATCACTCAGATCAGAGTGAAATTTGAGCCAGTGCCTAAAAATAGGGAGGTGTATAATCCAGTCAGGAATTGTCCCCTCATCACAAGGTGAGGGATGCAGGAACCAAAAAAGTCCCTTAATCAAATAATTAGCGAGTCACATAAATGGATAAACGGATGTTATGTGCTACAAGAAAATATGAATGTCATAAATTAAAATTTCTTAAATTTGAAAGCATAGAAGGGGTTTAAAAGATGAAAGCAATAACCATAGTAATGTAGAAAAAAAGGATTCTTATTATAACACAACTCAATGATCATATTTCATTAGAGTAAAATTTATTTCTCTAACAAAGGTAAATTCACTATAGTCCAACCTTTTTTTTTTTGGTACCCCCAACCAAGGGGGCTGGGACCAAGAGAGAGCCCACATACACACCGGAAGGTAGAACCACCACGCAAGTGGGAAGAAGGCCCGTAAAAACGGAAAGAAAGCCCACACAAGTGAGAAAGGAGCCCGCACAAGCAGGAAGAGGTGACGTACCTGGGGTCGAACCCCGGACAGCCAGATAAGAACTGTTGTTCCTTACCACTCTAGTCCAACTTGAACACATCAAAATTTGACATTCAATCAACATAATCACTTTTTTTTTGGAGGGCTCCATTTTTTGAGAACTGGGTTCGAACTTCAGGTACGTCACAATTTTCCCGCTTGTGTGGGCTTCTTTCCAACTGGTGTGGGCTTTCTTCCTGCTTGTGCGAACTCCTTTCCCACTTGAGTGGGCTGCTTTCCTGTGTGTATGCGGGCTCTCTCTTGGGTCCTATCCCCCCTTGGCTGGGGTACCAAGAAAAAAATAAAATCAACAGAATCACTTGATTGGGTGATTAGATGATCATTCAGCTATTTGATATATGGCCATGGCCTTTCCTTCATAATTGAATCTTTTGAGGTTTTCTACCTGGGCCGAAAGATGGATCCTGCTGCACCATGTAACCAGATTCTCTTTCTGGAATTTGGACTCTGGGTCCACTTTCATATTGGGTAACCTAACCCATTTTCTTTTTGACCTTTTCCTTCTTTGAAAATTAAACTTCAAGGCCTTCCTTCCATGTTGGGAAACTGTTGGATTTGGACTTCTTGTCTAATAGTTGACTGGCCCAATTGACATCTTGATCAGAACGATATTCAATTGTAAATGGTTAGGCACCCGGGTTCGCAGGCGCCCACTGGCTTGAACTCGAGCTTGAGTCAAATTGGCTAGAACATGGTTATTGAGCCCATTAACAAAATGGGCTCCAGTTTAGTAAAAATGATTAGTTTGAGCCAGCTTATGATGATTCAGGCCCAGATCAACATGTTCACTAGATCTTGGCTTGTTCACAGCCCTACAAATAATCGAGTCATAAGCTCAGTCGATTAGAGGTTGTTATATCACTTCTGTTGAATCAGTTTTATTTTTGATAGATGACTAATCACCTGGTCCTCCTGTTCCTAGTGGCCTGGGTCTAGGAATGCATCAATAACCAAAATAAAATCATTTCAATCAGATCATCACAATCATTCATTTAGGGGCCTTAAAGTTTAACGGGTTTTTAAGTAACATTTTTTTAATGAAATCAATCCAACAACGAGTAGAATTCATTTTAGTGTCAATTAGAGTGTGCCAATGAGAGAGAGAGAGAGAGAGAGAGAGAGAGAGAGAGGTCTACTAAGGCCCTGTTTGGCATCATTTCTAGTTTGAGAAGAGATCAATTCTGAGCATGAGTTGTTCTAGAACGTAACCATTCAGCCGCGAGAATTACCTTTTTTGGTACCCAGCTATACGGGGCTGGGGGCTGGTAGTAGACTCGGGGTGAGGTGATGGGGCCCTTGGGTGAGGTGAGAGAGCCATTGGGTGAAAGAAGATGGCATGAACCCTGGACAGCCAAGGGAGAATATATGGCTGTTCTCGTGAGAAGTACCTCTCAGCTGAAAGAAAAACCCGTCAAACAATAAAACCATCAAATTTCTATTATTTAACATAAATCATAAAATCCCATGTTGTAGTTTTAGATTTTATTGTTCAATTCACGAGCTTGTTTGCTAGTCTTTGAATTAATGTCAGCAAACATTAATACACCCAAAAATAGAAGTAGTAGAAAGAAAGAAATATCATGAACAGGGGTGTTGATGGACTAGGCAGACTGGGCTGGAAGCTTCACCAGCCCTTTCCCATTTATTTATTATGGTTACAATTCTAGCCCAGATCCAGCCCACTGCCTGAATGTCATGCCTGGGCTCAGCCCATATACAAAATATAGGGTAATAATATTCATCAGTGAAAACTAGTTCTCACATATTATAAGAAAACTTTTTTGTATTGCCCAATTGTGGGCCCCATTTGAGGATGGAACCAAGGGGGTTGGAAAGATCTATGTGAGACCACCCAAGTATGGTTATGCACCCTTTGTTGCTAAATATGTTTATCCGGGCCTTCGCGAGTAAAACAATAAGATGTGTTGGGTCATAAAATGATGCGCATGGCTGGATATGGCCCAGCCCTGAATTGATCCCTATTTATTGACTAGTGAAGACCAGGTTGGGCAAAAAAGCCTACAAGGCCGGCTGGGTCGGGGCCAGAGCCTTGGTCTAGCCTGTTTCCATTAGGTGTGGGCGAAATGTGTGGGTCTCGAGCCAGACTATGTGCCTGCAAGTAAGGCGGGACCAACCCGTTTTCAAACTATATACACCATTTACTGTAAATATTTATTTGGGCCGGGCCTTAGGGATATATTCGCCAAGGTCTAGGCCATTTTTTAATTGGGAAGAATGTTAGGCCCCCATAGGTCCAGAAAAAGAGCCCAAACCCATCCCAACTCAGGCCGGGCTCAGCACGGGCTCATGCTGGTCCAGCCCATGAGCACCCCTAGTTATTCTGAGCCTATTGGTAAGAGTGTCAAGTCTAGGTTAGGTTCAAATTGTTAAATCGATCAATTTGACCAGAACACAACTCAAACCAACTGATTGCACTTTGACACACTGACCCGACCATTACCTGATTTGATACTGTTTGGGTTGACCCAGTTTCAAGTTGGGTTTCAAATTGATATTCTCATCTCAATCAACAAAATGGTAGAGTTGAGGCTATACATTCTTGAGTGATCATTTGACCCAAACAACCTATTGCGGCTAGGGATGTGGGTCCAAGGTAGAACAATTATATATCTAGAAGATTAGAGATATAAAATGGGCCAGGCCTGGCCCGGCATGCTGGTCCACGTACCACGGCCCGGTCTGGCACGACGGAGCCCGTCCAAGCCCAAGCTTGTGGCACGGCACGGACTGTGGCTAGGCCTTTAGAACAGCATGACCCATGGCCTGGTAAGGCACGACCCAGATCCATCCAAACACATGCTTGGGAAGACTTTTTTTTTTTTTTTACCCTAGCCAAGGGGGTTGGGACCCGTAAGAGAGCCCACATACACATGGGAAAGTAGCCCACTAAGTGGTAAGGAGGCCCGCACAAGTGGTGAAGGAGCCCGCACAAGCGGGAAGAGGTGACCTATCCGGGTTCGAACCCTGGGCAGCTAGGTAAAAACTTAGGGGTGTTCATGGACCGCGCTGGCCCGGGCTAAGGCATATTCAGCCCGGCCCAAGCCCAACACGGGCCATAAAAGCTAGGCCCGAACCTGCCCATTTAATCAATCAGGCCGGGCTAAACCGGCCTTTTCATCACTTTTGGGGGCATTAGAGCAGTAATTAAATTAAATTACTTGCATTTCTTACACAAGCCGAGATGTGGGATTTCCATCGCTTAATCCAAGCTCAGCCCATGAGCACCCCTATAAAAACTGACGCTCCCTATCACTCGGGTAAGGAGTTGTTCTTACTTGGAAATACTTATGAATGTCGATGAGATAATGAATGCATTTAAAAGATTTATTGATGACATGAATATTTAAAAATTAAACCATTAGAGTTTTTAATGGATGATATTTATGGTCTCATACAAACTTCAATGTGGTATATATGACCAAAATAATATTAAAAAAATATTTATGAATTAATACAAGTTTCAATGTGATATTTAGGGCCTTATACAAGTTTCAATGATAATTATAAAAAAAAAAAAAAATTTAAAAACAAGCAAAAGTCTCCAAATGCTTCCAAACAGACAGTCCCTAAAACTTTTGAATCTAAATATATTGACAATACTCATCAGAGAATCGGATAATCGAATAGCCATTGGCATTCTCAATTGCCACCCACCCCCAATACCATGTGTCATGTGTGCCTTGTCATGTATGCCCCTTATTTTTTAGGGTCCCCCTTGTTCCAAACACTCATGCAGATTACAGTCAATGGAAAGGACCTCTACTTGTCTTATTTGCAGGAGTTAGAGAGGATGGCCCCCCAACCCCAGAGAAGGTTATGTCTACTGCCTACAGATGGCATCAGACACTGACATGAATAGGTGGAAGGGATTACCAGGTTTTGGGTTGAAGATATTCATACCTCCAGTACATTAATGAGCCATTATGTGGTGGTCACTCCATCTACAAGATGGGCCCTGTGCCCCTGTCCTAGGTGTGGAATTTGACATTTTCCTAGATAGGATCATTCAGCCCCATTCATTCATTCATGACATTTTTGTCTTCTTGGCTGAGAATTCAGAAGGAAAAGCAGTTTTACAGTAAAGTTTTGCACACTACATAAGTCCATAGCCAATAAAGCAATACAGTTACGGGAGATGCCTCACATGTTTTTTCTTTCTTTCTTTTCCAACTTAAGCTATGAAGGAGATTCCAATTTCAATCATTGATTAATTTACATATGAATCAAGGTAATCCCAAAGAAAGTACAAAATTTAAAGCTTCAAAATATAAAGTATTTGGATATATAGTGAATTGAAGTAAAGTGAGGTGAAATATCAAATCTAAGAAAGAATAAAATATAA